>CM076575.1:826675642-827059195 GCA_034641835.2 Pinus albicaulis
CAAGAAGCTAGAAGTTTGTTGTTTTAAGAGGCCTGTTTGTCAAAGTAAGGAGCTGAACATAGTGCTGAAAGGAAAGTCACTGTGTGAAGAAAAAACCTATTATGGTTTAAAGCTTGTTCCAAACTCGATGCATAGAAAACAACACAGTCTTATAGGGAGAAAACTGGAATTATTTTGAAGACCTTTACTCAGTGACAAGAGAAGATATTGTTGTTGACAAACAAACTAACCTTCATCCAAAAGAGCTTTCTTGCTAATATCATCACAGAGAAATGGTGATTGGGGGATAAGGGTTTGTTATCAGTGTCAAAATGGTTTTTATGTTGGAGGAGGAATAGAGTGTAGTTTTAACAAAGAGACTCATCATTTCAGGTCAATAGCTTGTACCACATAAAACAGAGAATCATTGTTTGAAATACTAGTGCCTTGTGAAAGTTTAAAATTGGTTTTTCCAGTACACAAAAGATCATACATAGTTTTTTTTTAAAACTGTTTACTAAGTGACAGGGAGAACACTTTGTTTAGAGAAATAGTGATCATTAAAGAGGGATATTTTTTTCAAAGGGAAAGCACAGTGTTTTTCAAGAGTGTATTGTTTGCTTTGAGAGAAAAAAAGATAGTGATTGGGTGAAACAGTTTTGATCAGTTTATAAGGGGTTTTCCCACCTCTTAAACAGTGTTTTCAAAAGCAGGGATTGAGGGGAAAGAGTTTTTGTGTCAAGAAAAAAAGGGAACTTGTCTTAAAAAATCACAAATAGATCTTCTTAAAGGCCTCTTTTCTCAAAACACAGTGCTGGAGAAGTAAATTTGTTTCATTTAACAAATACTTGTTTACCAGCTAAAGAGAAAATCAGTGCTCAAAGAAGAGATCTATTTTTCAGTACAGTTCAAGGTTTTGTTTTGGTAAGTCATTAAAGGGTATCAAAAGCAAAAATTCCTCCAAATAAGGACAACAGAAGTGGTTATCACAATTGGTATGAGCCTATTACAGCTCAAGAGGTGAATGAATCTCCTTCAGTACTCTTCAATTTTCATGAAGTAGGATGCTTGGATTTTTGCCAAAAAGTCCAAGAAGTAAGAAATCACCCTCCTTTAACACATTTGTTTGATTTAAGGCTACAAGGAAAGCATGTCCATCTAGCAAGTCTAGATTTCAAACTCTCTCCTGGGGCTATCTCCAAAGCTACTAAGATCCCCTATATAGGAGAAAAGTGGTTCAAACAAACAAACCTAGATCTGAATCACTACAACCCCTTTCTAAAACCAGACCATCAGGATGCTTGCCAAGATATTTTCCCTTTTTCTCACTTTTTGACCAGCTATGTCCCCCTCATGAAAGTCATCATGAAGTATTTCACATGTGAAGGGAGGTTTTCTCAGATTTATGCCTATCACATCAAGCTTCTTATGCATTTCACAAGAACTCAGTTGCTGAACCTACCTTTATTCCTCTACAGAAGCATTGACAAGATGGCCTCCACTTTCCAAAAGAAGTCATCCGCTCAACAATCTTGTTTATTTCATCATTCCCTTATCAAGATCATCATCCTCCATCAACTAGAGAAAAAGGGAGCTTCTTGGGACTCTTTCATCTCCCATCCCAATTTTTCCATTGCCTCTTCATCTCATGCGCCTTCCTCACCATCCACTCATAATGTTTCTCCTTCTTCTAGTAAATCCACTCCTAAAATACCAAAATCCCTTATGATTGAGAATGAAGAAGAGAAGAAGCAAACTAGTGATGAAGAAGGGAAACATGACAAGAACCAAACTAGTGATGATGAGGGACAAAGTAAAGACTCTAAGCATGACAGTGGGGAAGAAGGAAATGATGGTGACCATGAAAAAATTGATGGTGAGCATAGCAGTCATGAAGAGGAACATGATGGCAGCCAACACAGCAGTAAGCATGATGGTGATGAGGGACAAAACAGTGAAGGTAAAGAGCACAACAGTCATGAAGAAAACAGGGACAAAGATGAACAAGACAGTCCTCAAGAAAACAAACAAAGTGGCAAAACAGTGATGATGAGGGTCATGAAAGTCCTCAAAAATACACTTATGATGAGAAATAAGACAACCCTCAAGAAAGCAATGATGATGGAAAGAAAACACCAAAAAGTGAGCATTCTAAAGAGGGCAACATAGAGAAAAAAGATCAAAACAGTCCTAAGGGCAGCCAAGACCAAACCAAGGACCAAGTTGAGCAAGTGAAAGTTATGAAACTATCTCTCTCTTCTCCTCAACATATCCAAGAGCATGTGCTAGCTACCTCTCCTAGGCAAGGGGCCATGACTCTTCCTCCAAAAGTGGAGAAGCCTAGAAACACTAGATCTGCCAAGAAGAATATCACTCCAGCAGTGACTAGCAATGTCACAAGAGCGCTAAGAAGTAGAGGCAAGCTGCCTAAGAAGAGCATTGTTGAATTTCCAAAGAGGAAGAGGACCAAGAAGTCTATCCAATGCAAGGGGAAAGAAAAAGAGGAGAGTAGTCATGAAAAGGAAATGGAGTTTGATATCATACAGATAGACAGTGATGATGGGGATAGTGAAGCTAGAATTCTTGAGGCTCTTTTAAAAAATAGAGAAGCCCAAATTCATGACCTACAAGCTGATCTAGAAAGGTCCAAGGACCTCATACACGTTCTACAGTTGCAAAACAAACAAATGAGTGGTCAAATGGCAGTTTATGAGGCCCGGGTTTTCAAATAGCAAAGGGAAGCCTACAAAGCACAAGTCAAGCTTGAAGAGCTTATGGGAGAATTTGATGATAGTGAAGAATTAGAGGAGATAATGAGAAAGAGGCCTAGGAATATGGGTCTCAAGAAAGCTTTGGAGAAAAAGAAGGAAGAAGAGGCAACCCTTGTTCGATCTTATCCTCTTACTCAATTGCTCACCCAATAAATAGAAAATAATAGAGAACCATGGCTTGAAAGGGCCAACAAGCATTTAGAGGATAAGTTAGAGAAAGCTAACAGAGACTTGAGTCTACAAAAGAATATGACCGAGCACTACAAGAAGTTGAACCAATTTTCCCGAAGAAAGCTCAAACTTGCTCAAGAAAAGCTCAAGGCTGCCCAAAAGAGGCGTCTGGTAGAAAAAGTGGAGAAAGGAACATCAGGGGTTGAAATATTGGCATCAACTTCCTTAAATTCTTCTAAGAACCCATGAGGGGCTTTCTTGCCAAAATTGAGCAAATTTTGACAAGATTTTGTTTTTTGTGTTTTTTGGCCATAATTGCACATTTTTCAAGGCGTTGCCATGGGTGCTAGGAGCATCCTCAGGTCATGAAAGTCATTTTTTTTTTTATGGAATAAATTTAGGGGCAGCTACTCACAAATTTTCAGATCCAAAGGAGGTGTTTTTTCCCCCAAAGAGGTGAAAAACAATGATTTTTTGACTTTCTGCCTCACATATCAACAAAGGCTACGTTTTTTGGTTTTTTTTCCACTCAGTTCAGTTTTTTATATACTTCTAGGGATCCGTTTGGGAAAAATAAAATAGTTCCAGAAACTAGACATCTAGGGCTTTCCAACGAGCCATCATGAGCCTTGTTTTGACATCAGGAGCTCCCTCAAAAGTTGTCTACAAGACAGGGAATTTTCTGCTACTACGTTCTTTTAGCATTTTGGCAAAAAAGACAGTTTTATGAAGTGGCTTATCCAAATGTGCGTTAAGCCTTTTTTGGCCATTGTCAGTTATGAAAAGTCAATTTTATTTCCATTTTTAGCATTTTAAGATATTTTGAAGATATTTTGTGCCTTGGGCTTTGCAAAGCCTCAAGGACAAAATCAAATGTTTGTTCTAAGCCCATGAGCTTCTAGTTAGTTTTGTGAAGCTTATCTTCTCATTTCCTATATAACTTATGGAGAATCATTGTAATATTGTTGGTTGAAGAGTTGATTAAGAGGCTAAAATTGATGTTATAGAGAAATACATGGTTATACAAGCTTTGAAGAAACACTTTGTCTCATGATGTGGATGATTTCTTGTTTGTCTTGGATGGTGGAAGAGGACTGTTTGTTAGATTCCTTGGCTTGGTAAATGGTATAATGTTCCTATCTGTATGTTTTCCTTAGTTTATCATACATGTTTCATGTTTCTTTCTTGTTGTAGGTCAGTAAAGAATAGATTTGAGACATGCCCATGGAAGCACCTCAAGTTTCCTGATTTCATTACAGCTTCTATGTTTTTCTTCTTTCTTAGTTATGTCAAAGAATTCTTAACTTCTATTTGATACCCTAAGAACTTGTTATAAATTTCATTAATGGTTATTATGTATGATATCAAGTATGATTCAAGGTATGCCCTGCTTACTTATAGCTATCCAAAACCCCATCACTGAAACCTTTCTCTGAATATTTGATTGTCCTAGTTGAACCAAAGAGGTCTTGTTTTGATCTTGCCCTTTGCCTATGCTCTGCAATCTTAGTTCAAAGTTATCGATAGCTCAAAATATGATGTCTAGGATTTTCTTCTTTGTAGATTGAGTTGTGTGTCTGTCTTGTGTGTTTTCCCCAAAGTCTGAAGGTGATTTTCCCAAAGTTAGAGGGTCTTATACTTCTATCAATCGCCTGAATGTTTATTTTATGCATCTATTAATTTGAAGTTTCATTTATCGTGATTAATGGTTAGCCCTACCACATGGATGTCTGCTGTAAAACTATTTGTGCTTAAACCACTTTGTCATTTCACAAATTTAGTGTCCATTCCATTTCATTCCACCTAAAAGAATCCATTTTACCTCAACCAAATCGGCCCTGCAATATACCTTGTCCACCCTTTGAGGCAGTCTCGACCTTATCGACCCCATAGCCTAGTTGATCTGACAATATTTTTATCTATCTATCCTTTGATCAGTTCTCCTTCAAAAACTTAAAACAAACCAAAAACACACTTAACAACTAGCCTAAAATCAGATACATAGAAAGCAAACAAGTTCACATCCGTTGCAAAAATAGAGAGAGCCCTCTCTGAGTCCAAGAAGGCTAGGTCCTTGGGCTCCAAAGTTAGTTTGATGTTACCCTGTCATTTGGCTTGCCAATCTGCCAAATCACGGGACCCTAACAACCTCTACGAAGTCTCCTGTGTGGTCCTGGCTAGACCGCGTCCCTCTAGTTAGCCTCTATGCTGCCTTGTACAAGTTGCCTCTCTGCTGTTGTATTCTTAGCCTTGGATTAGATCATCCCTTGCCGATCTCTTCCCTCACTGCACTGCAAAATCGCTTCAAATTTATCAACAAACCTCGCCCCAGAAATTTGACTTAGCTTCAATGCTCTGCAATGTGTGTGTGTCCTCCATGTTATCGCTCCAATAATTCTCAACGGATTGTTTATTTTTTTTGGTTTAAAGAATATTAGAGGTAACCACAAACCTACTTTTAAGCCTTAAGATCTAGCCTTCCTAATGCTCAGAGAGGGCTCTCTCTATATGATTTATCTTTGTTGATTGTAGTTGATTTTAGGCTAGTTATGTAGGATTACTTGGGATGTGATTTTTGGATTTGGTTTGGTGGTGAAATCACTTACTCAGATGGATAGATGTAGGTTTGCTTACCATTGGGCTAATGGACTCATAGTTTCAAGCAGCAGAAGCAAGATCAAGGTTCTAAAGGGAAGTATTCATACAAAAAGATAGTTTAGTCACTTCAGATCCTTAGGCTGATGGTGAAAATGGTTTCAATCGGGGTAAGAGAGCAATTAAGGGTTCTCAAATCTAGATAATGAGTGAAAATATAGAGGTCAATCGAAACATATTCTATAAGAGAATGCCTGTTATATCATTTAGATTAAGCAAACATATGAGCATGTGAAAATTTCAGAAAGAAACAATTGAACGGATAGAAAGTACTTCACTATAGTGGCCCAACACATGAATCCTGTAATATAATCTCTTTATTCCTTTAATCCAGTCTGCTAACTTGAAATTGGTACAATCACCCTCAGGTTCTAGAATAGTTCAACTACAGAAATGTTCAACAATTCACCCACACTCAATACTTTGAAATGTGAAGAATTTATACAAAAACTCTTACAAAATATCCTAAAACAAACATACGAATTATTTATGGAAAATAAATATCTTCATGCAAGAATATAGAGACAACTATCTAACTAATGCAAGTCGTCCCTGCTTTTATTGAATTTATTATTGTTGTCTATGATATTTTTGGTAATTTCTCTCTTATTTGTTTGCTCAACGTAGGTTGTTTGTTAGGTAGTGGAGTATCCTCTACGCTGGCAGCTTTCACTCTAATTTGTAAATTCAGTTTAACTTTAACTATAACTTTTACTGATACCCTTTGACTCTTTTGACAGTTGTTTTACTTTTCATCATTCGCTGCTCACTGTTTTGTAATTGTAAAAATTGCCTGCTCTTTTTACTGTCTGACTGATATATTTTTCATTTGACTACCCTATTTTACTATTCGACCTTCATAGTAAATAAATCAATTTTTCCCAATTCTCTGCCTCTGGTAATTTGATCTTAACTGTCCTTCTGAATATTTCATCAGCCTTTGTGTATTTTGAGAATTTAGGTTTGTTGACAAATAGGTGTTTTACCTCATGTTGCAGGTAAAAAAGATTCTCAAATATTTTATAAAGTACCTTCCCTGTTGGAATTCCCTACATGGCTAAATTATTAGCTTGCTCCTTAGCCACTTCTCTCATCTTCTTATCATAATCATCCTGCTTCATTAATCTGTCATAAATGACTAGTGGATTTGGAAGGCCCTTTTGTCTGAGAGTGTCAAACTTCATCATGAACCTTGTGATGGAAACTTCCATATTCTATCATTTCTCTTCTGGCTATATCATCAAATTATTTTTATAAATTACCTTCCTAACTTCTAGGATGGTTTCTTTCCTGTGAGCTATACCAATTCCTTCCAATTATTCTCTATTATTTGAATTAAGAAACTTGATAATTTCATTAGCTTCTTCTGGCTTCTTTCCAAGTTCTTATTTTATCTTATGGATGGATTCTCCTGTTGATTTGATGAGATCTTTCTGTTTATAAATAACCTGGATGTATGGCCAAATATCATTAACAGATTCAATGATATTGGCCCATAGTTGTTGCTTGGCTTGTGCCATTGTTTTTTTTCAGTGTTAGATCTTTCTCTAACTTCTTCAATTTCTCATTCAACCCGTTTTATTTATGTTCTTCATTCTTGAGCATAACTTGAGTAAGTTTCTTTTCATCCTCCAGAATTTTCAGCTATTCTTTAAGTCTGTTAATTTCATTTTTCTGAAAAGACATTTCCTTCATTTCTTTTACTAGTTTACTTGCCTCATCTATAGGTTGTTCTGTTGTTGTTGATGATTCTGTTGCTGAAGTTGTTGATGAGGTGATAGGAAGTGTTGTAGCCATTGGGACTATAGGAGCCAATGATTCTGCTAGTGTAGAAGGCACAGCTATTGTGATTATAGGAATTATAGTGATAGGAATTTCTTCTCTGGCCTTTTTCTCCTGGACCAACTTGTCCATATCATTCTCCATTTCTTTTCTATGGGCAGTCAACTGAAGAATGAGATTCATCATCTCATATTTCTGATTTGCATCCTGTAACACTTCATTTGCCCTAGGATGTTCAGTATGAGGCAGTTTTAGTTGCTTCTTTAATGCAATAATGTCTGCATTTTTCTTCTTTATCAATTCATTTGCAACTTTTACATTTTTTGGATCATATCCTACTTCAATAATCAAATCTTCTAGTGATTTGATTCTGTTATCCTTAGCTTGTGAGGATGCCTTTTCCAATTTAAGTTGATATTTGATGTTCCCAAGATTGTTTTCTAGCTTTTGTACTCTCATGACTTTATTTTTCATTGTGGAATAAAGCATTTCACTAGCTTGTTTGTGAAATTATGTCTGATCAATTGGATGAAGATATTCTACTTGAACTTCATATGATGTATTTTTGTAATCAACTGATGATATGGTATGCTTTACTTTAGGATGCAGGAAGGTCATATGCATCTTCCTAGTTTTGTAGTCAAAAAAAGAAAGCAATCTGGTTTGGTCACTGGGTAACTGCTTCCAATATTGGTTATATGTATCAGTCTTCAAGGCTTCATTTCTCATCTTTATCTCTTTGTATTTCTGCATAATGTCCATCTCCTTCTCTGTTGGTTTGCTAGATGAGGATACTTCAACACTGTGTTGTTTCTGAATCATTTGAGTGTTTGAAGTTGAAGGTTGGTGTGTTCTTTCAACAACTGTAGGTGGAGCATTGTCTTTCACCACTGTTTCTGCATTAACTACTTCTATTGTTTCTACTTCTTCATTGACAAGATTTAATTTTGGCTTCTTCCTGTACATAAATTTAAATTTGGTTTCAGTTGTAGTCTCTGAAGTGTATGATCCTTTTTCTCTGATTCTTTTTGAGTTTCTGTCTTCTTGGGCTGGAGTTTACAAGATTCAGCTAGTATCAACTTGCTTCTTTTCCTCTATCAAGGTGTTATCCAACCATTCAGACTAATTGGAGTATTTCTCTATGTGTGGTTTTTTCTCATGTACAGAAGGAGTTAATTTGCATTTAATCCTTAATTTTCTTATTACTCCTAGAGGATCATAATACCATAGAAAACTCTTACTGAATTTAAACTCCTGTAAATACTTTTCAACCTCTGGACCTACGTCTCTACTATTACAAATAAAAGGGCCAACCTGATTTTTTATTTTAAACTGTGTCTTCTTCTTGGCTTCAAAGAAATTGATTCCACCAGAATTTAGAATATGTATGATATACTCAAGGGAAAATAGCCTCATTGGGAGGTATTTGGGAAGCTTATATGGAAGAATATTTGATCCATATACCCTTATCTTTGTATGGTTTTGATACAAGTAACAATCTCCTATCCTACTATGCTCTGATAATTACAGGACCTTCTTAATTTTCTCACTAATTCTTGGTTGCATGCTACTGTTCAGAATATTGACCATAGGATGAATGAAAGAATCAACTGAACTCTGTGTAGGTGGACTGTGTGGAGTATTTTCTAATAAATGGAGTCCAAATAATAACTGACTATGGGTTACCTTCAACATTAAGCTTTTGAAGGTTAATGGAAAATTTCTTAGACTGAAAATATAAAAACATGTGGAATAGGACTGATGAATACTTGAAAACACCTTCTTCAGGCATTTTGACCAACTGTTCATGAATATTATCAGCAAGGTACTGGGCAAAATTAAAAATGGTAGCAGGAGGCTGACCAAGTGTAAAAGTATACAGGAAATCTAGGATTGAAGAATCAACATGCTCATCAGTAAAATAACCCAAAATGCAAGACAACATTGTGATAATGTGTTTGGTTCTCTCAGAAAATATTGCAGATCAGTAAGGATTATTTGTCTTGGGATTTTCTACAGATGAAGGCATGAAAGTTTGGAATATCTGGAACCTCTTGGGGAAGTCCATATTCAGGTACAATTGTGTGAGGGTTTCAATGGATAAAAGAGTTTCAACTGGTCTAGGTTGGATCTACAACATTTGGTTGATTGACTCAGCTGTGATGGTGAACAAAATTTATTTTCCATGGGTCATTAGGGCTCTCTCGTCAAGGAAATAGAAATATTGATAGAGTCTAATTACTTTTGGGCACTAGAAGGTCTGTGGGAGAACATACTTTGGCAAATTAGACTCCCAAATGAAAACCTCATCTGCTTGATCTATGTATTTGTCATGGCTCCAGCAGTGGAGCTCAAGAAGGTTAAATTCAGTGACTGTGTCATTAATTTTAAAGTCTTTATCAGCCAAGGGAGTGTGTTCTACATCTACAACTGGAGGTTGTAGGGGATTTATAGTTACAATACTTTTGGAAGCCATTGTTTTGTTTGATTTTAATCAATTGATTAATCTTTTGACTAAAGAAATGGATTCATGCTTTTGGGAGCACCTCAGCAAGATAATTACAGTTTGCAGACTAATTTAGGATGAAATAAGGGTTTATCCTTTGGTATATAATGATTTAATTGATCCAATATTCAATCTCTGTGATAAAAAACAATCTTATGGCTAGGAAATTCTGTAAAAATACATCTAGGGTCTGTAGAAAAAGGTTTGAAAGGCATAAAAGGTTTATTTTAGTTTGCATAGGTTCCTAGAAAGATTCAATTAAAGAATTAATTTCTTTCTGCAAGTATTTATCCTAAGCATTGACGAATACTTGGAGAAAAATGAAGATTTGTGGTTTGCAGAAGGTTTCTGAGGTTGCGGAAGTTCTCTGAAGCTTCAGGGGTATTTATAGTGCTTTTGAATGCTTCTGCATTAGTTGTAGTGGAAAATGATCTTGATTTCTGGTAAAATTTCTTGAAATAAGGTCAGTAGAGTGATTTGGTTGCTTGGAAATATGTTGACAGTCTCTGTTATGCGAGGATTGTAACCGAAATGGTGAAAAAGACTTGGAAATGGCGGCTAATATGCATTTTAACCAAAAATTATTAACATTAAAGTGCCGGGTTAATTCAAATGGAAAGGTGGTTTTCGCAATGGGTAGTAGAAAATGCTTAATGGTTTTCACATGAGCTAAAGTGGTCGAGTGGTAAAGTTTGGATGGATGCGATCAAATAGGATAGTGCCACGTAGCCAAGAGCGGATCTCCGAAAAACGTGGATATCGCAAGGTCTGGGTGTGGTTAAAAGTCAAGCTTTTGGATATGAAAAAAGTTTCATCGGTCGTCAGATCTAATAGGTGTTGATCTGATGGCTAAGAGAATGCGATGGAGTGTCAAGGATTGGATAGATGTGGGGCCCGGGAAAAGTCAAATGCGGAAGTTATGCAATATATACATTGGTCGGGTTTATACGACATAGCCAATGGGGTTAAGGTAAGTGGGACATTATAATAGGCGGGGTAACAATAAGTGGGCCCAAAATAAATCAAAATGTGGGGAAATTAAACTATAGGTTTAAAATAAAATATGGGTTGAGAAATATATATTTGTAAATTAATACAATATGGGTTTAAAAGGCATATAATGGGAGCTAATAAATAAAGTTAAATGTTAAAAATGTACATTGAAATGTTAATAAGCACGGGATTGTAAAATACAGGGGGAATGTAAAAATACACTAAGGAAGGAATTTTTAACATAATATCAGGTGAGTTTATAACAGTGGGGCCCAACTTCTTATTTTAATCATTTAGACTTAGGATAAGTGTATTTTATGGGTTTTATGAATGAAATGGAAATTAACAAGTAAATATGAAGGGGAGGAGGTATTTTGACAAGGGAAATTATTTTTAAACGAAGTTAGTAAATGAAATGACCAATTTTCTGCTATCCATGCCTTGTGAAAACTGCTTCTACCTACCCATCATCTACCCTAACATTTTTTCTTCATTTCTTTGGGTGCATTTGAGCTTGCAGACCCTTATTCATTTTTCTTTTAACAACAAACTATATAATTACATCCTTATTAATTCCAAGGGCTCAGATTAAATTGTTGATATCCTTATTTATTCTCTACCTAATCACTAATCTGCCAAGATTAAACTATTTGGCTAGATATTTATTCTCTATCTATCAGCAAAAAATTTAAAGCATGAAATGTCAAGATTAAGCAGTTTGACTTCCATGGCATTTTTGACAAGCTGCACATAGTCATTATTTTTGTAAAGTAAAGTAAAAGTAGTGGAATTTGAATTTGCATCACTTTCATAATCTATTTTTATCTCTTTTTTGTTTGGGGTTCATTTTTTATATTCTTTTTTATCTATTTTTCTTTTATTCCATTGATTTTTGTTTTAGGACTTTTACCCTCTTTAAATTTTTTGTTTTTAATGTGGGAAAACAATTTTGCAGAAAGCAAAGTATGTACATATTAGAAGACTTATTCAAAGTCAATTTAAAATTATGAATCCTATTATTATAGGACCCTAACAATGGCTCCACATGGGGATGGCATTTCTTGGTGAAATTTCAAGTACTTTAAGATCAATATCCTTTGAACTTTGATTGTGCTTACCTTGAAACTTTTTTCTGAACTCTGCATTATTCATACTTATGATATTTTATCTTTCAAAGCTTAGGGCCTTCTCTCTACTTCAACATTGCAAGAAAAACATCCAATCCAATCTAAACTCTTAAATGTTATGTACAATGAGCAAAGTAAAAAAAATGAACTACTGTTATTCTGGGGAATAGTAATGCTTTAGAATTATACCATTGATAGGTCCACCTGTCATACTTGATCCATACAACTCCGTAAAAAAGAATGCATTGTTACAAAGAGCAATGAAGAATTATTTATTATAGTAATCAATAATGTTTAAATTAGCAAAGCAGGAGCATTTAAGAATTCATGCTTATAACTAATTTAGAAGAAAACATTAAGAATAACCACATTTGAAAAAAGAGTACAATTAAGCAAATTCTGTTTCAATCCTTTATGTAAATTATTTAGAAATGGATAAGATGGTATTATAAACTAATATAAAATTTGAGACAAAGGGTCGAAACACTTATTGAACTGTAGTCCAACACATGAATCCTGCAACAAGTCCAGTGCTTTAAATCGTCATCCAGTAAGCCACGAAAAATTTCTCCAAAATGCTTTTATTCCGAAAATCTCAATGTTATAGCAGAGTAATAGAATCCACCCTCAACGCTCTCTTTGAGGGTTTATTTATACACAAAATAATCTAAAACAATCTTACACTAACTTAGCCAACAATCTAGGCTGACTTAAAGCATATTTTACAAACAAACAAGAGACAAACGGTCTCGTGGATAGAATAATGTGCAACTGCCGATGTGCTGTTCCTTTTTCCGTGGATGTGCTGGAGGTAGGTGCTAAAATAGGGCTCTGTGCTGTCCTTTGAAATATTTCTTTGGCTTGTCGAATACTCTTTATTCTCACGGATACTCTTTAACCTTTTCATCTGATACTCTTTCATCTGTTTTCCCGTTTTTACCATTTACTTGATAGTAAAGATAAGTTCTCATCCTGAAAGCAACTTTTATAGAACCTCCAACATTTCCTGCCACCATTGATCATCTGGTATCATAGTTCTTCTGAGCTTTCTTAAAGTTTCATCTGCTTCAGTAAGTTTATAAAAAGTGGGCTCTTTCGGAAATAGATACTTTATTTCATGCTCCAGATGAAATAAATTCCTCACTTTTTCATAGATACTTTTCCCAGTTGGTAATGCAGATTCTGACGAACTAGTAGAACAAACAGCTGTATTTTTAGCATGAGCCTTTATTCTCTTCTCATAGGTTTCCAAGTCTACTATTTGATCTTCTGTGAGCATGGGACTTGGTAACCCACTATCCAGCAAAGCTTGAAATTTCTCTCTGAAATTGTTGATGTCAACCAAAATGTCTGTACACTTTCTTTCTAAATTTTGCATGAAAGTCCTTTTGGTGAAAACTCTCTTTGCTTCCAAAACTGCACCTGTCCTGTCATCAATTCCTAACAATGCAAGCTGTTGTTTTGTTCTGGAATTCAAAAATTGAATGAGCTGACTGGCCTGTTCTGGCCTGCCTCTCAATTCATTCCTGGTTCTATTTATTTCTTCTTGGGCTACCTTAACTAACTCATTTTGCTCAAAAATAGCCTGAATAGAGGGCCAAATACCCTTTATTAATTCAATGATGTTACCCCAAAGAATGTCATTTATTTCATTTAGAGGCTTCTCTAATGAAAGATCCTTTTCCAAAGCCTCAACCAATTTTTCCAATCTTTTTATCTCCCTGGTGTTATCAGCAGCTGTCATTTTGGATGTGTCATATTTTTCCTCCAATTTTACTAATTGCAATTTTGTTTCTTGGAGTTCTGTGACCCTTAGCTGCAAACTCTCCATCTGTTGTATTAAGTCCTCAGAATTCAAATTAGAAGTGTTCACCTGAGACGGTTGTTCCTGCTGCCCTGTGGTTGTAGTACCTGTTGTTGAAGTCTGCTTGATAATTTCCTGTTCCTGCAATGCTTTTTCCAACTCCTTCTCTGTTTCATTAAGTCGCTCAGTCATATTCAGGAGCAATTCCATCATTTCTTCCTGTGAATTTCCTTTTATAACTTCCTGGGTCTGAGGGTGCCTCGAGGCTGGTAGTTTTAGCTGTTTTCTGAGTGCAGCTATATCATCCTCTTTCTTTTTTACCAATGCCTCAATACCTTTAATGTCTTTGGGATTGTGACCTAAACCAATGATTATCTCTTCTAGAGACTTTATTCTATTATCCTTGGCCTGTGAGGAGGCCTTCTCAATTTTCAATTGTGCAGTAGTGTTATTCAAAGAATCTTGCAGCGTTAAAGCTGCCATGGCCTTGTTGGTGAGAGTAGAATAAACCATTTCCACAGTTTGTCTGTGTAGCTCTATCTGGTCCAGGGGATGAATCTCCTTTTCTAAAACTTCAAAATTTGTTCTGATGTAATCTGCTGCTGAAGTTGGTTTTGGAACCTTTGCTTTGAAGTGGCTCATCAGCATTTTACCTTGTGAAAGGTCAAATGCTGACATTAGCCTTTCTTGATTATGGGGAGCCATCTTCATATACTGATCATATACCTTCATTTTCAATGGATCATTCTTTGTTTTAATATTAATGAAGGTTATTTTAATATCTCCAGTGTCTGTCTTTGGCGGTCTGAAAGAAGATACTTCAGTGCTTAATTTCTTTTGTAAAGCTTTCCCTTTCTGGCTTATGGTTGTTTCACTTGCTGTGCCAGTTTGCTGACTATCTTCTCTTCCATCATCAAATACTTCATCTATAATTTCTACCTCTGGAGGTGGATCTGATTTGTGTTTTTTAGTTTGATAAACCTGTGAGGCTCCTTTTGAAGGTGTAGTATCTGGAGCTAGCCTCTTTTTCCCTATTTCCACATTCAGTGGAGTTTGCATCTCTGGAACTTGGACGTGTTTTGCTGGTGTGGGAAAAGCCTGAGATTGTTCTGGTGCTTTGGAACTCTGTGGTTTTTCAGCCATGACCAAAGTTTCAATAACCTGGATTACAGGTTCCTTTCCTTTACCCTTGGGTTCTGCTGCTACTGATGGACTGTCTTCCTGTAATGCTTGTTGTAGGGTGGCTGCTGAAGATGTGCCAATGTAGGGTACCTGCATTTGACCACACGTTTCTAGGTCAAAGTTCTTCTCAACATCTTTCATAATTTTATTCATTCTGTCTGCTTCACTTTCTTCTTCAACAAGAGTTCCTTCAACCCATTCATCTTGATTTGCATACTGTTCTAGATCAGGAATCTTGTGGTGTATATAAGGAGATGATTTATTTTTTAATCTTTTTTCACAAATAAAACCAAAGGGGTCATAAGGAACCCAACGGAAAGATGTCTGGAACTTTTTCTCTAATAGAAGTTCTGCTTCTCTCTCAGCTTCCCTAGAATTGCAGATGAAAGGACCTAATTGACTTTTGATCCTTAACTGAGCTTTCTTCTTTACATTGCAGAAATGGATCACATCTGAATTGTTCATCTGCCTAAAGTATTCCAAGGCAAAAATTCTCATTGGTACATATCTGGGTAACTTGAATGGATGTAATTCACATCCATAAATCCCGATGACTGTATGGTTTTGGTATAAGTACCAATCCCCAACCTTATAACTCTTTGACAGTTGCAAGGTCTTTCTAATTTCATTGCTTAGTCTTGGGGGAGAAATTCCTGTTAATAAAGTTGTTGCTGGATATACAAACTGATCAATGAATTCTGAGTAGGAGTAGGGAGAATCAGAGGAAAAATAAATGATGGGAGATCAAAAAATGACTGACCTGGGATTCTTCTTGGCATCAAGTTTCTGTACAGGGAAAGGGAACCTTTCTGACTGATAGAAGATCATGAGATGATAGATAACTGAGGAGTACTTAAAAACTTTTTCATTATCTAGCCTTGAGAATTGATCATGGATCTTGCTGACTATGAAAGAAGCATAGTCATATTTGATCTCAGGAGGTTGCCCAGGAGTAAAAATGGATAGCAGAGCCAAGGTTATCTCATCTACATATTCACTGGTGTTAAATACTAGGACAAAAGATATTATATTTACAATGAGCCTTCCCAATGTATTGAAATAGTAAAAACCATAGGGGGGAGACCCTTTTGGCTGATGCTCAGGTAGCATGAAATGCTGGCACATGGATTTTAGCTTCTCTGGGGTTAATTGTCTGGTTTTCTCAATCAATCCTTCTATGGACAATGGTGCTAAATCTTGGTCTGGTTCAAAGTGCAACATGGCATTGATGGCCTGTGGAGTGATGGGAAACAGAACACTTTGGTCAGGAGCTATTACAGCCCTCCGTGCGGGATCATAGCTTGCCTGGCAATAATGAATGATTTCAGGGAAAATAAGGACTGAAGGAATGAGATACCTTGGGAGATTAGATTCCCACAGACCTATAAGATCTTGCCCCTTTGAGTATTCGTCTCTGCAGCGACAATAGCTCAATAGGGGACTTTCATCAAAACGCAGGTCTTTAATTTGGAAATCCTCATCTATCAAAGTTAAATAGTCCAATTCACGGTGAGGAGCATTCAATGGAGTGATATTAAGAGCTGCCGGGACCTCCATTTTGGTTCTTGTGGATTCAAAATGAAGGTTTTTGGTTTTCTTCATGGGCCGGGCGGGATTCTTGAAATGAATGAAATTGGAACAATTTGCAGGTTCGGGGAGCAATTTCACAGGTTTAAAATCTCCAGGGAGGACTCAGTGATGATTTTTAACCACTTTTTTTAGCGAAAAAACAAAGGAAACTGAGTTTTACTTGCAGTCGGGGCGTAAAGGATAAATACCTGTTTTTAAACGGAAACTGGTTCTTTCACAGGTAACAGGCAATGGCGGGACTGTTCTTCAACACGGGCGCAGCAGAATTTTGGGGCGAAATGATCAATTACAGTGAAAATTTGAAAATCGCAGCGGGAGCTCTGTCATTTTCAGAATAACGAAAAGAACAGGAAAAACACGAAAAATGGCTTTATTCGCAAGTTAAAAGTATTTTTTATTTTTTCGAGGTGATGACGTCATCGACGTACGGGGTGACGTAAGCCGGCAGTAAGCGGTAAGCGGTAAGTGGTTTTCCCGCACCGCTTTTGGTCGAGGACGGTTTTTATTGGAGGGGCAGCGATTCCACAGGTTTCTTGCCACGTGGATGGTTTGACTATTCAAAACCACCCATCCCCCGCAGGTTAAAAAACTTACACGGGATGGGCAGCGGGATCAACGCTGGCCGTTGATCTGCGAGAGGCTGATCCAACGGCTGAGGTGACGGGAAGATAGGCGGGGGTTTCATGCGGGCCCGTCGGACTTTTAAACACTTTTTAACGCTGTTTAATCGCTCGGGGGAATATTAAATAGGCGGACAAAGGTTATTAATTAGTCCTGCTGACTAATTAATCCCGAATGTGTAAGGAAGGGATTGCGGAGGGGTTGACTAGGTGGAATGCCACGTGGACGGACCACGGTGGCACAAGACTTTCACAAAGTTTTATTGATATTTTTTGGTATTAAACATACGTATTGTATGTCTAAAGTCTGATTTTTCCGTATACATTTTATTATATGATGAATTAATTAATAGAATTAATTCACCATAGGGGCGGGATTTATATTATAAAGATATATTTCACCAAAGGGTTTATAAAGCGGGATTTTATTTTCAATGTGTGGGGATATAATACTTTGGTAAACATTATAATAAATGGGTTTTTGGGATATTTATAAAAAATGGAGTTATATACTTAGGAAAGGGTATTTCACTTGGGATTTAATATAATAGAGTTAAATGTTAATACGGCAAAGGACAAGGAAAATCAAAACATCTTTGTACATCTAAGAAAGTGATAACTTATGAAGTAAATTGCAACATTTTATCTTCAACACTTCAACTTAGAATAACAAGTTATTTTGAGGAATTTTTATGGAATTTTGCATCAGTTTCCTAAGTAAAATGTGATTTTACTTAGGAGAAAGTTAAAAATGGAAGATAACAATGATGACTTATCTCAAGTACTTAGGTCTTTTTTGATCATTAGGCCGAGGGTCCGGTCCCTCCAGAAGTCAAGGAAATGCCTTGAGCCCTTTTGATCTCCAAACACCTTAGTACTTTTGGGGGAAATTAGTAAAACCTTTAAGGGGGAAAATGATGAGGGAGGTTAATGATTTTTTGACTTTGCTTGCAATGATTTTCCATTGTATTTCCTGCTTCAATACTTATGATGAAAGTAAAGGATCAAAAACATGTAGCAGCATCATTCATCAGATAACACTTTGCAGCACCATCTACCTACCCCATCTACTTAACACTACCATTTTCTCTTCTTTATTAGGGTGCATTTAGACTTGCAAACCCTTTTCAATCTTTTTCTTTTTACATGATAAATCTATCTATTTCTACCCTTATTACATCCAAGGGCTCAGATTAAACTGTTGAGCACCTTTTATTCACTCTACCTAGCTACTTATCTGCCAAGATTAAACGGTTTGGCTAGATATTTATTCTCTAATCTATAACATGAAATTGAAATATGACTAAGCCAAGTTTAAACAGTTTGACTTATTCATAAATTGTGGCAAAAGTTTCACAAGTTGCACACAATTGATTTATTACGACAGAGTAAAAAGTAGTGGCATTTGGATTTGCACACTTTCCTTGGTCTATTTTTTGCTTGGGGTTCATTTCTTTCTCTTTTTGACCATTTTTATTCTTTTTACCCTTTGATCTTTCTTTTAGGGTATACCCTCTTTACATTTTTTAACTTTTTTGATTTTTTGGTTTTTTAAGAATATGGAACACCTTTGCTCAAGTAAGAAGGTTTGAACATATTCCATAATTCCATCAAGACAATCATGAAAGATGAAACCTATTGGTATAGGAGTCTAACACTGGCTCCACTTGGGGATGGCTTTTTCTTGTGGAAGGTCAAGAACAACAGGTCAGATGCCTCAAAATGTCTTCAAACTGAAAGTATGAAATCTTCCTTCTTCTGGTAGCTTTATTTTACATATGATAGTGAAACTCTTGAAGCTTAGGGCCTTCACTTCGGGCTTCAACTTCCAGAATTCACCATCCAATCCAAACCGCATTAACAAAAATAAAACAAGAAAACAATATATTATGTACAAGTTAGAAACATTAAAACACTCTAGTAAATTGGATCAAAATAATGCTTGAGCATTCGACCATTGACTGGTCCTTCTTCAACTTCTGAATTGTTCAAGTCCTTCAAAAAGTAAGTGTTGTTTCCCTGCAAGGCATGAATGATATAAGGCCCTTTCCACAAGAAATCAAACTTTCCATGTTTCCCTTTTTCTTCTCTTCTAGAATCCCATCTTAGGACCTTGTCCCCTAACTGAAAATCCTCTGCTTTAGTCCTTTTATCAAACATTTTCTTTAGCTTTTCCCGTAAGACTTGTGATCTTTGGTATACCTCTTCTCTGGTTTGTTGCAGGTGGATTGTTTGATTAATTCTTCTTTGAATGTCATTTGGCTCCACTTGAGCCTCCTGAAGTAATTTCATAACAGGAATTCCTAACGATGATGGGAATCTTGCTTCAATGCCATAAACTAACTCATATGGACTAGTCCCAATGGATTTCTTAGTTGTAAGTCTGTCTGCCCATAATGCATTGGTCAATTTCTTGTGCCAATTCTTTTTGTTTTCTTCTAATAACTTTTTGATGATATTGATAAGGCTTTTATTAGAAGATTCTGCTAGTCCATTACCCTGGGGGTAATAGGTTGTTGAATGGCCTAGAGTAATATGATATTTATGGCAGAAATTAATCATTTTATTTGATTTAAATGCAGCAGCATTATCTGTTATAATCTTTTCCGGACAGCCAAATCTTGAGAGTATGTTTGTTTCTAAAAACCCTATGATCACAGAATCATTAGACTGTCTACATGGGATGGCTTCAATCCATTTAGTGAAATAGTCTGTAGCAGTTAAAATCCATCTATGTTGGCCTGAAGAAGGAAGATGAATTTCTCCAATAAAATCTAACCCCCATTGTTGAAAAGGTCTTTCTGTGGAAATTGGTTTTAAAGGCAGAGGTAACAACTTTCTTTTACCCTCAAATATTTGACATTTATGACAAGTTGTTACAAATTTCTTAACATCAGAGAATAAAGTTGGCCAATAAAAGCCAGCCCTTAAGATCTTGTCTGCAGTAGATTTCCAGTAGAGATGTCCTCCACAATCCCCTGCATGAAATTCATTAAGCACTTTATCAGCTTCATCTTTTAAGAGACAATTCAATAAAATTCCTTCATGATTTTTCCAAAATAGAGTGCTATCTAAAATACAATATTTCAAAGATGTCATTTTTAAAAATCTTCTTTTGGTTCTAGACAACCCTGGAGGAGCTTGCAGGTTTAATAAAACATGAATTATATCAGTGTACCAGGGTGAATCTAAGAAAGCTTGACTGATCTGAGGAGTCGCCATCTCCTGCTCGTTATCCAGTTCATTAAGGTCTAAGGCTTGGCAATTAGTTTCTGTCATAAGTTGTGCTAAACCTTGGCCCTTTATAAGTTTTGTTGGCTTGATCTCAATATCATATTCCAAAATGGTAGCTATCCACTTACCTCGTTTACCTTCAATGCCATCTTGAGTCAAAATATCTTTAACTACTGCATTAGGCACATATGCTATCACATGAGAATATAATATGTAAAATCTGAAATCTTTGATTGCTTTTACCAATGCAAAAGCCTGTTTTTCCATAATATTGTATTTTAGAGATGCATCCCTCAGTGCTTTACTAAAAAATGCTATTGGCTTTTTCACACCCTTGGTCATCTTTCTGAAGTAAAACAGCTGCAACAGTATGTTCAGAATTAAATGAAAAAATAATAAAGTCTCTATCAAATTTAGGACTGGTCAGAACTGGTGTTCTTGTTAAAGCCATTTTAATTTCCTCGAATGATTGTTTGGCTTCTACAGTCCAGTCAATGCTTGAATCTTTCCTCAACATGTTAGTTAGTAATCTAAGTAACTCTGCTAGACTAGAAATGAATCTTCTCAAGAAATTTATTTTTCCTATGAATGCTTGCAATTCTTTTATGTTTCTGGGGTGGGGTATTTGCAAAATTGCTTGAATTCTTTCTAGATCAATCCTAATGCCATCTTTAGAAATGATATGCCCTAAAAGCTTTCCTTCTTCCAAACCAAACAATGACTTCTTAGGGTTTAAAGAAATTCCATATTTTCTGCATTTTATAAATACTTGCCTTAGGTGATCTAAATTTTCTTGATCTGTTTTAGAAAAAACAGTCAAATCATCTAAGTAAATAACCAGAAAATCATGTATCTCTTTAGCAAAAGCAATGTCCATTGCTCTTTGAAATGTAGCTCCTGCATTCTTGAGACCAAATGGCATTTTGACATATTTAAACGTACCCCATGGTGTTGTAAATGCTGTTTTATCCTGATCATCAGGATGAACCAGAATCTGGTTATATCCTGAAAATCCATCCAGTAGTGATATTCTCGAAGATCCTACCACCCTTTGTAGAATATGGTCCATTTTCGGCAGAGGATAGTTGTCTTTTAAAGGAAACTTTATTCAAATTTCTTAAGTCGACACACAGTCTAATTTCTCCTATCTTTTTTCTTGTTGGTACCAGGTTAGAAACCCATTCTGAGAATCTGATAGGAGCTATAATTCCTGCTTCAAACATCCTTTTGATTTCCTTTTCAATTGAGGGTAATAAAACAGGATTTATTCTCCTAAGCTTTTGTTTAAAAGGTTTCTGGTCAGGTTTCAAAGGTATAGTATGTTGAATGATGGATGTATCATAAGATTTGAGGTCTTCATAACTCCAGGCAAAGACATCCTGGAATTCTTTTAACAGTTCAACATATTTAACCTTCTGATCTTTTGGAAGAGACTTGGACAACTTGACCATTTTGGGATTTTCTGGGGTTCCTAAGTTGCAGTCTTCCATATCAGCCTTTACAGGTTCCATTTTAGGTTTAAATGGAATATCATTCGAGTCAAACAGATCTTCCAAAGGAGTTAATCCTTTGGGCAAATGATTATCTTTTAAATTGATGATTTCTGTCTCATCTTCTGTGATTTCATCAGATTCCATTTGTTTCAGATTTTGCATGTCTTCTTCAGTGAATGTGGTTGGATGCAGCATATGAATTGCATTTTCTTTTAAAATTTCAAATTTTTGTTCTTTTCCTTGATCAGATTCATCCATAGTTATATCCTCATCTATATTACAGTTAGAAAACTCACTTTGAAGTGTCAAAAAATTATTGATTTGATTGTTATTCACAAATACTTGCCAATTCAAAAGATTGTCTGGTATGGCAGGCCTATGCCTAATTTCAGCTGAAAACTGATGATTAGGGTCAAAAGGCAACTTGCATGTACTAGCAAACATTGCTAAACTGTGAGCATGCAAGTTTTTTTTCCTGGGAATCTTGGCAAGTTGGGCTTGTAAAAATGTGTTAAGAATCTCTACAGTTGTCTCTCGGTATTGTTTCAGTCTCATGTCTTTTGTTGCACATTCTCCTTTAATCTGTTGGATGATTAATTCGGAGTCGCCTATAATTGATACTCTGATACCCCCTAACTTCTTGACATGTTTAAGCCCTAATAAAAGAGCTTCATATTCTTCCATGTTGTTAGTGCATTTGAAATTCAACCTATAAGCATGACCCTCTGCATGATTGTTCTCTACATTGTGTAACCAAATCCCAGCTCCTGCCCCTAGTCTGTTTACTGAGCCATCAAACTCTAAATGCCATAGAATTTCATGTTCATAATCTTCATCAATTTTTTTAAAGTGTTTCTTGACAGGAGCTAGTTGTTTAGTTTCTTCAGGTATTTCTTGATCATCTGTTGTTTCTTTGTTTTCAGAGATTTCTTCAATTTTAACAGTGGTTTTGTTTATGGTTTCCAATTCTGGAGCAAATCCCAGCTCCTGCCCCGAGTCTGTTTACTGAGCCATCAAACTCTAAATGCCATAGAATTTCATGTTCATAATCTTCATCAATTGTTTTAAAATGTTTCTTGACAGGAGCTAGTTGTTTAGTTTCTTTAGGTATTTCTTGATCATCTGGTGTTTCTTTGTTTTCAGAGATTTCTTCAATTTTAACAGTGGTTTTGTTTATGGTTTCCAATTCTGGAGCTTCAATTTCAGTAGGGAGATCTAACTCAGCATTGTATAAAATGAAAGAATCCATATCAGAATGCACAGAGTAAACAGGGAAGTTTTCAGGCTTCTCATGGCTACTAACTAAGTACTTCATCAAGGTTTCTCTATATAATCTTTTAGGCTGACCAAATACCGAAATAGTTGCATATGACATGTCTAGTTGAATAGACCCTCCAAGTTTAGCACCCCAAGATCTAGACAATAACATACCATATTTAGGTGGAATATCAGCCACTACTATGTCCATCAAAACAGACTTAGCAGGGTATTGTACCAAAGTAACACACAAATCTTTAATCAGACCTAAACATTTTACCTGACTAGAATCAAATGAAAACAAATCTTCGTACGGTCTGGTAATATCTAAATTTAATCTTTCCATTACTGCTTTTGGCATCAAATTATGAGATGCTCCAGAATCAAGCATTGCATTATGGAGTATCTTGTCATGAACATTCAGGCTTACATAAAATGGAGGAGTTCCTCCACTTTCTGGTTTGCCATTAACCTCAGGGCCAAAAAGAAGTTTGGGTTGATCATCAAGAATGTTTACCGAATCATCCAATCCAGTAATGTTAATGTTTAGGGACTTGGTAATCTGACTTCTATAGACATCATGTTTAGCCAATTCTGATAAAGGAACAACTATCTTTAGTTTTCCTATTTCAGCCTCTAGATTGAAAGGTTTTTCTGTTTGAGTTTTAGTGTTTTGCACAGTTGGGTTTTCTCTGTTTTTTGGGTCTTCAATGTTTTTCTCTTTTTCATGAATGAAGTTTTGTTTTGAAGATGTTTCTGGACTAACTTCTACTGTTTCTTCTATATTTCCCACAGGAGGAAAAGTATCAGATTGTTGTTTGTTGTTTGGTTGGTTGTCAGAGACATCTTCAATTATTGGATTTGAAGAATTGGGAGTTATCCTAGACAAAATTTGTACTTGGGGAATGTTTTGTACAGGGGGAATGTTTTGTTTACCTTTGACATTTTGTTTTGCTGTTTTCTGTTTGGTATTCTCTGGCACCTCAATCCGCCTACTTCTCAAGTTATACTGTTTATGAACCTCATAGATTGTTGTGTCATAGCCTTCCTTGAAATCAAAAGTCTCACCTGAATGAGTTTGGAATGTTCCAAGGATGTGATTTTCTTGATCATCCTGGGATAGGAAAACCTCTGGTTCATCTTTGTCATCTGTTACATTGTTTATTTCTACATCTTCTGTAGGTTCTTCAGAAGTTGAGCCTTCAACAAAGTTTTCTTGGAAGGGTGGCCTAATGTTCTGATCAGGAACATTCTTTCCACTATTCTGATTCATATTCCTCCTAAAGTTCAGGTTTCTTGCAACATTCTGATTGTCAGTAGAAGACTTTCTTTCAATGGTTTCCACTCTGTCTCCTAATCTTTCCATACCTTTAATGATTACATCCAGCTTCTTTTCAAAAGCTGAAGGTTCTTCATTCATAGGCATTCTTCTTTCTGCCCTAGCTCTGGCTCGTTTTTCAATCAAATTGGCTTCTACACTCACCACTATGCTTTGCATTTCGTCTAATGTTTGAGGAGCCCTTTCCCTCAGGGAATAAGCTATATCAGAGTCAAAACCATCTGGAAATTTAACCAACACAGAGTCAGGTGGGGGTCTTAGGTTTTGAGGAACTGCATTATATGCTTCATTGAATCTTATGATGTAATCTTGTACGGTTTCGTTAGGTCTTCTTCTTAATTTCTTAAATTCTGATAGGATCTGAAGAGGACCTTCTTTTTCTCCCATCTATTCAAGAATTCCCTATACAAAGCTTCTAAATCAGCAATACTGTTCGGGGTAAGAGCCCTAAACCAAGTTCTAACTTCTCCAGTAAGACTCTGAACGAAAATTCTCATTCGGATATTATCAGTATCAATCTCATAAAACTCAAAGTAATCAGTCATTCTTTTGGTGTGTTGTTGAGCCGTGTAAGTACCTGATCCATCAAAAGGTGTGATCTTACTCTGGTAGTCCTGAGGTAAAGCTGGAGGGTTGGCTGGTAACTGTAGAGGGGCATATCGATTAGCCATTGGAAGATAAAGTGAGGTAATAGGAGTTGATGATCTGGCAGGAGGAGATGGAGGAGTAGAAGGGATAACAGGTGTTTGAAAATTTTGAGAAAAAGTGACTGAACTTGGAGATGCTTCAGTAATCATAGAAATGTTTGAACTTTCTTCAAAGGTTTGCTCAGACTGAATAGAGTTATGCAATTCTATGTCAAGATGATGTGAAACAAATCTGTATTGCAAATCTTCAAAGAACAATGGATCTGGAACTAATCTAGATAATTCAGTTTCGGAAAAATTCACAAACAAAGATGTTTCAAATCGTGCATCAAAAGGAATGTCATCAATATATATAATTTTCACAGGACAAGATGCAGATCTAGAAAGTGGTCTAGAACTTCCTGTACTTTCCTGACTTCCTCTTTCAGAACTTTCTTGACTTCCTTGTCTTCTAAGAATCCTGGGAATCAGATTTGGATTTTCAAATATTGGTGGTGGATTGGGGTCAGGGTTTGACCTAGTATGTCGAATCCTTTCTGAAGCCAGTTTTCCTAGACTATGTGTTTTTTTTAGATTTTTGATTTTAATTGAAAAATAAATACAACTTCTACAAATTCTTCAAGAAATAATGATGTGTGATTAAAATTTTCTCAAAGATCTGTTTAAACTAAAGAATCTGATTGAAAATTTTGAAACTGAGATTCAATATATAAGCTAAATCAGAGATAGACTGAAGTAGCATTTATTTACTTTTGCAATTGCAGAGCAAAAGCAATTTCAAATGCTACCTGGCTGATCTTCAGACTCTGTCTATAGCTTATAAATCAAACAATAGTATCAATAAAATGATTCAGATCCCCAGTATGGTCGCCACTATGTTATCACTCAGGTTTTCCCAGAAGTTGTGTAAGAGGAAAGTATACCCGAGGTAACCACAAACCAACCTTTTAGATGCAGAATCTAGCCAATCTGCATCCAGAGAGGGCTCTCTCTTTATAATTTATCTTTGTTCTTAGAAGGTTTTAGGCTAGTTATAGATTCAAAGTTTGTTTTGGGAAAATGGTGGAATCCACAAACTAAGGGCAAGGTTGATAGCTTTCAGTCCATTGGGCTATGGAGTCAAAGGATGGCTTTACTGGATTTCTATTCTAAGCACAAGATGGTATTACAGGGCAAGATAGCTAGACAGAGAACAATCCTTACAATTTAAAGTGGATGGGATGATTTTGAAGGGATGAAAGGCAGCTAAGAATCTTTCACCATGTCCAAAAGAAAGAAATGAGATGACTGCTAACAAAGAGCAATGAAGAATTCTTTATTATAGTAATCAACAGTGTTTAAATTAGTAAAGCAAGAGCATTTAAGAATTCATGCTTATAACTAATTTAGAAGAAAACATCAAGAATAATAACATTTGAAAACAGAGTACAATTAAGCAAATTCTGTTTCAATCTTTTATGTAAATTATTCAGAAATGGATATGATGGTATTATAGTCTAATATAAAATTTCAGACAAAGGGTAGAAAAACTTATTGAACTGTAGTCCAACACATGAATCCTGCAACAAGTCCAGTGCTTTAAATCGTCATCCAGTAAGCCACGAAAAATTTCTCCAAAATGCTTTTATTCCGAAAATCTCAATGTTACAACAAAGTAATAGAATCCACCCTCAACACTCTCTTTGAGGGTTTATTTATACACTAAATAATTGAAAATATCTCACACTATCCTAGCCCATATTTTAGGGTGACTAAGGATTAATTTACAAGTAAACAGGAGACAAATGGTCTCGTAGATAAGAATAATAAGTAACTGATGATGTGCTGTTTCCTTTCTTTGTGGATGTGCTGGAGGTAGGTGCTGAAAAAAGGGCTCGTTGCTGTCTTTTGGAGTAATTTCTTTGCTTGCTTGATACTCTTTGTCTTTATGGATACTCTTTAACCTGTGTAACTGATGCTCTTTCATCTGTACTCATTTTTACCATTTACTTGATAGTAAAGATAAATTCTCATCCTGAAAATAACTTTTATAGAATTTCCAACATTTCCTTCCACCATTGATTATCTGGTATCATGGTCCTTTTGAGTTTTCTCAATGTTTCATCTGCTTCTGTGATTTTGTAGAAGGTGGGCTCATTAGGAAACATATACCTTATTTCATGTTCCAGATGAAATAAATTCCTTACTCTATCATAGATATTTCTCCCTGTTGGTAATGTTGATTGTGGTAAACTAGGAGAACAAGCAGCTGTATTTTGAGCATGAGCATTTATTTTCTTTATATAGGTTTCTACGTCCATTATTTGATCCTCTGTGAGCATAGGACTTGGTAACCCACTATCCAACAAAGCTTGAAATTTCTCTCTGAAAATGTTGATATCAACCAAAATATCTGTGCACTTCCTCTCTAAATTCAGCATGAAAGTTCTCTTGATGAAAACTCTCTTTATTTCCAAAACTGTGTCGGTCCTGTCATCAATCCCTAACACTGCAAGCTGTTGTTTTGTCTTGGTGTTCAAAAATTGAATGAGTTGATTGGCCTGCTCAGGCCTGCCTCTTAATTCATTTCTGGTTCTGTTTATTTCTTCTTGGGCTATTTTAACCAACTCATTTTGTTCAAAAATAGCTTGAATAGAGGGCCAAATACCCTTTATTAACTCAATGATGTTACCCCAAAGAATGTCATTTATTTCGTTTAAAGGCTTCTCCAATGAAAGAACTTTTTCCAAAGCCTGAGCCAATTTTTCCAACATTTTTATCTCCCTGGTGTTATCAGCAGCTGTCTTTTTAGATGTATCATATTTTTCCTCCAATTTTACTAATTGCAATTTCGTTTCTTGGAGTTCTGTGACCCTTAGTTGTAGACTTTCCATCTACTTTATTAATTCATCAGAATTCAAACCAGAAGTGTTCACCTGGGACGGCTGTATCTGCTGCCCTGTTATTGTAGTACCTGTTGTTGATGTCTGCCTGATAGTTTCCTGTTCCTGCAAAGCTTTTTCCAATTCCTTCTCCGTTTCACTTAGTCGCTCAGTCATATTTAGGAGCAACTCCATTATTTCTTCCTGTGAATTCCCTTTTATAACTTCTTGGGTCTGAGGGTGCCTTGAGGCTGGCAATTTTAGCTGCTTTCTGAGTGCAGCTATGTCATCATCTTTCTTCTTTATTAATGCCTCAATACTTTTAATGTCTTTGGGATTGTGACCCAAACCAATTATTATTTCTTCTAAAGACTTTATTCTATTATCTTTGGCCTGTGAAGAGGCCTTCTCAATTTGCAATTGTGCAGTAGTGTTATTCAAAGAATCCTGTAGCGTTATAGCTGCCATGGCCTTGTTGGTGAGAGTGGAATAGACCATTTCCCCAGTTTGTCTGTGTAGCTCTATCTGGTCCAGAGGATGGATATCCTTTGCCAAAACTTCAAAATTTGCTCTGATGTAATCAGCTGCTGAAGTGGGCTTTGGCACCTTTGCTTTGAAGTGGCTCATCAACATTTTGCCTTGTGAGAGGTCAAACACCGACATTAGCCTTTCTTGATTATGGGGAGCCATCTTCATATACTGATCATATACCTTCATTTTTAATGGATCATTCTTTGCTTTAATATTAATGAAGGTTCTTTTAATATCCCCTGTGTCTGTCTTTGGTGGTCTGAAAGAGGATACCTCAGTGCTTAATTGCTTTTGTAAAGCTTTCCCTTTCTGGCTTATGTTTGTTTCACTTGCTGTGCCAGTTTGCTGACTATCTTCCCTTCCATCATCAAATACTTCATCTATAATTTCTACATCTGGAAGTGGATCTGATTTGTGTTTTTTAGTTTGATGTACCCGTGAGGTTCCTTTTGGAGGTGTGGTATCTGGAACCTGCCTCTTCTTCCCTATTTCCACATTTAATGGAGTTTGCAACTTTGGAACTTGTGTGTGCTTTGCCTGTGTGGGAGAAACCTGTGATTGTTCAGGTGCTTTGGAAGTTTTTGGTTTCTCCGCCATGACCAAAGTTTCAATAACCTGGATTGCAGGTTCTTTTCCTTTACCCTTGGGTTCTGCTGCACTGATGAACTGCTTTCCTGTAATGCTTGCTGTAGAGTTGCTGCTGAAGAAGTGCCCATGTAGGGTACCTGCACTTGACCATAAGATTCTAGGTCAAAGTTCTTCTCAACATCTTTCATAATTTTATTCAATTTGTCAGCTTCACTTTCTTCCTCAACAAGTGTTCCTTCAATCCATTCATCTTGATTGGCATACTGTTCTAGATCAAGAATCTTGTGGTGTATATAAGGGGATGATTTATTTTTTAATCTATTTTCACAAATAAAACCAACTGGGTCATAAGGAACCCAACGGAAAGATGTTTGGAACTTTCTCTGTAATATATTTTCTGCCTCTCTCTCGGCCTCCCTAGAGTTGCAGATGAAAGCACCTAATTGACTTTTGATCCTTAATTGAGCTTTCTTCTTTACATTACAAAAATGGATCACATCTGAATTGTTCATTTGCCTGAAGTATTCCAAGGCAAAAATCCTCATGGGCACATATCTGGGTAACCTGAATGGATGTAATTCACATCCATAAATTCTGATGACTGTATGGTTTTGATACAAATACCAATCCCCAACTTTATAATTCTTCGACAGTTGCAAGGTCTTTCTAATTTAATTACTGAGTCTTGGGGGAGGAATTCCTGTTAACAAAGTTGTTGCAGGATATACAAACTGATCAATGAATTCAGTGTAGGAATAAGGAGAATCGGAGGAAGAATGAATTATGGGGGACCAAAATATGACTGACCTGGGATTTCCCTTGGCATCAAGTTTTTGAACAGGGAAAGGGAACCTTTCTGACTGATAGTAGATAATGAGATGATAGATGACTGAGGAGTACTTAAAAACTTTTTCAGTATCTAGCCTTATGAATTGATCATGGATCTTGTTGGCTATGAAGGAAGCAAAGTCATATTTAATCTCAGGAGGTTGCCCAGGAGTAAAAATGGATAGCAAAGCCAAGGTTATCTCATCCACATATTCACTGGTGTTGAATCCGAAGACAAAATATATTATATTTACAATGAGCCTTCCCAATGTATTGAAATAGTAAAAACCATAGGGAGGAGACCCTTTTGGCTGATGCTCAGGTAACATGAAATTCTGACACATGGATTTTAGCTTTTCTGGGGTTAATTGCCTGGTCTTCTCAATCAATCCTTCCATGGACAATGGTGCTAGTTCTTGGTCTGGCTCAAAGTGAAACATGGCATTGATAGCCTGGGGAGAGATGGGAAACAGAACACTTTTATCAGGAGCTATTACAGCCCTCCGTTCAGGATCATAGTTTGAATGGCAATAATGGATGATTTCTGGGAAATAAATGACTGAAGGAATGAGATACCTTGGGAGATTGGATTCCCACAACCCTATAAGATCTTGCCCCTTTGAGTATTCGTCTCTGCAGCGACAATAACTCAATAGGGGACTTTCATCAAAATGCAAGTCTTTAATTTGGAAATCTTCATCTATCAAAGGTAAATAATCCAATTCACGGTGAGGAGCATTCAGTGGAGTGATATTCAGAGCTGCCGGGACCTCCATTTTGGTTCTTGTGGATTCAAAATGGAGGTTTTTGGTTTTCCTCACAGGCCGGGTGGGATTTCTAAAATGAAGGAAATTGGCACAATTTGGTGGTTCAGGGAGCAATTACACAGTTTTAAAACTTCTGGGGAAGACTCAGTGATGATTTTTAATCACTAATTCAGCGAAAAACAAAGAAAACTGAGTTTTACTTGCAGCCGGAGCGGAAAAGGATAAATACCTGTTTTTTAGAAGAAGGCTGGTTCTTAACAGGTAACAGGTGATGGCGGGAATGTACTTGAACACGGGTGCAGCGAAATCTTGGAGTGAATCAGTCAATTTCAGTAGAAATTTCGAAAATCGTAGCAGGGAGCGCTGTCGTTTTCAATAACGAAAATAACAGAAAAACACGGAAAAATGGCTTTATTTACAAGTTAAAAGGGTTTTTTATTTTTTCGAGGAGTGACGTCATCGACGTACGGGCTGACGTGAGCGAAGGTCGGGCGGTAAGTGGTAAGCGGTAACCCCGCACCGCTTTTGGTCGAGGGTGGTATTAGTCGGGAGGGCAGCGATTCCACAAAGTGATCGCCACGTGGAAGGTGAACTGTTGAAATACCACCCGTTCCCCGCTCGTTAAAGTTCTCACAAAGGATGGGTAGCGGGGTTCACGTGGATCGTTGATCTGCGAAGGGTTGATCCGACGGTTGAAGTGATGGGGAAATAAGCAGAGGTTTCAGGTGTGGGCCCGTCGGGTTATAAAACATTTAAAGTTTAATCTAATCACCCCGGGAGGTGTCTAATAGGTGGAAGGTAAGGTTATTAGTTAATTCGGATAATTAACTAATCCCGTGTTTATATAGAAAAAGGGAGTTGTGGCGAGGTTTTGCTGGGCGCGGGTAGTAAAAGGCTGCATTAGATGCCAGGTGGATGAGCCACGTTGGCACGGGGTTTTCCCAGGTTTAGTTTAGAAAATAAAACTTCGGGTCTCGTATTTTTGGGTTTAAACATACATATCGTATGTCTAAAGTTTGATTTTTTCATATATATTTTTATTATATGATAAATTAATTAATACAACTAATTCACCATAGGGGTGGGATTATTGTATAAAGTTATAATTTAACCAAAGGGCTTATATAATGGGTTTTCTTCTAAATGCACGGGGAAATAATTACTTTGGTTAAAATATATAATAGAGGGGTTTTTTTGGGTTATTTATATAAAAAAGGAGTTATATACTTAGGATAGGGTATTTCACTAGGGATTTAGTAAAATAAAGTTAAACATTAATATGGCAAAGGGACAAGGGAACTCAAAACACTTGGCACATCTTAAGAAAGTGATAACTTCTGAAGTAAATTGCAACATTTTATCTCCAACACTTAAACTTAGAATAGTAAGTTATTTTGAGGGATTTTTATGGAAATTTTGGATGATTTTCCTAAGCAAAATGGGATTTTACTTAGGAAAAAATTGAAGGTGAATGATTATAATGATGAATTATTTCAAGTACTTAGGTCTTTTTGATCATTAGGCCGAGGGTCCGGTCCCTCCAAAAGTCAAGGAAATGCCTTGAGCCCCTTTGATCTCCAAATACCTTAGTACTTTGGGGGAAATTAGTAAAAATTTTGAGGGGAAAGTGATGAGGGAAGTTAATGAGTTTGACTTTGCTTGCTGTGATTTTCCAGTGTATTTCCTGCTTTAGTACTTATGATGAAGTAAGGGATCAAAAACATGTAGCAGCATCATTCATCAGATAACACTTTGCAGCACCATCTACCTACCCTATCTACTTAACACTACCATTTTCTCTTCTTTATTAGGGTGCATTTTGACTTGCAAACCCTTATCAATATTTTCTTTTTTACAAGGCAAATCTATCTAATTCTACCCTTATTACATCCAAGGGCTCAGATTAAGCTGTTGAGCACCTTTTATTAACTCTTCCTATCTACTTATCTGCCAAGATTAAACTGTTTGGCTAGATATTTATTCTCTAATCTACAACATGAAATTGAAATATGAGTGAGTCAAGTTTAAACAGTTTGACTTATTCATGAATTGTGGCAAAGGTTTGACAAGCTGCACACAATTGCTTTATTACAAAAATGAAATAGTAGTGGCATTTGGATTTGCACACTTTCCTTGGTCTATTTTTTGCTTGGGGTTCATTTCTTCCTCTTTTTTGACCATTTTATTCTTTTTACCCTTTGATCTTTCTTTTAGGGTATACCCTCTTTACATTTTTTAAATTTTTTGATTTTTTGGTTTTTCAGGAATATGGAACACCTTTGCTCAAGAAAGAAGGTTTGAACATATTCCATGGTTCAATCAAGACAATCATGAAAGATGAAACCTATTGGTATAGGAGACTAACACTGGCTCCACTTGGGGATGGCTTTTCCTTGTGAAAAGTCAAGAACAGCAGGTCAGATGCCTCAAAATGTCTTCAAGCTGAAAGTATGAAATCTTCCTTCTTCTGGTAGCTTTATTTTACATACGATAGTGAAACTTTTGGAACTTAGGGCCTTCACTTCGGGCTTCAATTCCAAGAAGTCACCATCCAATCCAAAACTATATTAGAAAAAAGGATATATTATGTACAAGTTAGAAAAATCAAAACACTCTAGTAAATGGGATCAAAATAATGCTTGAGCATTCGACCATTGACTGGTCCTTCTTCAACTTCTGAATTGTCCAACTCCTTCAAAAAGTAAGTGTTGTTTCCCTGCAAGGCATGAATGATATAAGGCCCTTTCCACAAGAAATAAAACTTTCCATGTTTCCCTTTTTCTTCTCTCCTAGAATCCCATCTCAGGACTTTATCACCTAGTTGAAAATCTTCTGATTTAGTCCTTTTATCAAACATTTTCTTTAGCTTTTCCTGCAAGACTTGTGATATTTGGTATACGTCTTCCCTGGTTTGTTGCAGGTGGATTGTTTGATTAATTCTTCTTTGAATGTCATTTGGCTCCACTTGAGCCTCCTGAAGTAATTTCATAACAGGAATTCCTAAAGATGATGGGAATCTTGCTTCAATGCCATAAACTAACTCATATGGACTAGTCCCAATAGATTTCTTAGTTGTAAGTCTATCTGCCCACAATGCATTGGTCAATTTCTTGTGGATTTCTTAGTTGTAAGTCTGTCTGCCCACAATGCATTGGTCAGTTTCTTGTGCCAATTCTTTTTATTTTCTTCCAATAACTTTTTGATGATATTGATAAGGCTTTTATTGGAGGATTCTGCTAGTCCATTACCCTGAGGGTAATAAGTTGTTGAATGGCCTAAAGTAATATGATATTTATTACAGAGACTAATCATTTTCTTTGACTTAAATGCAGCAGCATTATCTGTTATAATCTTTTCTGGACAGCCAAATCTTGAAAGTATGTTGGTTTCTAAAAACCCCATAATCACAGAATCATTGGCCTGTCTGCAAGGGATAGCTTCAATCCACTTAGTGAAGTAATCTGTGGCAGTTAAAATCCATCTGTGTTGCCCAGAGGAAAGGGGATGAATTTCTCCAATAAAATCTAATCCCCATTGTTGAAAGGGTTTTTCCATGGAAATTATCCATGTTTATAATCAAAAAAATTTCAAATATTCACATTTATATGTTAGCATAATTTTTATTTAACATCAGAAATAAAGTTGTATTTAAAACTGCTCTTGGAGATTTTTTCTGCATGATGTTAGAGAGAGGTCTCTCCATAAGTTCCATGAAATCATAGTCATACTTTGATTGCTTCATCTTTTAAGAGATGACCAACAAGATTCTCTCATGATTTTCCTGGGTGTCAGTAAGTTACCTAAAACACAATATTTAAAGACAATATTTATGGTAATCACTAATTAGAACACTGCCCAAATTTACAGTGCATCATAGACTACTGCACATCATACTGAATAGCTACAATATAAAATGGAACTGCAGTACAAACAACATGGGAGATATGTGGACCCACCTCCAGCAGTGAAAATCAACACTTAGCCACTTAAGGACATGTGGTTAATAATTAAAATTTATGAAGGTACAGTGGGTGAGGTAACTGTTCAACTGTTATAAGGCTATGAATTAACGAAAGGCTTAAGGGGTAAGTGTTAGGGAGTTTATATATAACAATAACACAATTATATTTTTTTCTATTGCTGCTAGCATGCACTCTGCTGCTGCGGCGCCCTAGCTGCTAATCTCCTATTTTTCGATTGCAAATGGCCCCTATAGATTCCTCCCCGAAGGTGTCCTCTCCTTTGGATCAGGCCCAGGCCTTTTCTGCCTTGATCAACTCTCTAGGACCTCCTCGCCCTAGGCTGGCGATCTCCAAGTTTGTAAAGAAGCTCAATGGAATCTAGGAGGTTGCCCTTCCTCCTTCTATTCCACGCATGGCCGCCCTTTCTCTAGCCAAGAACGGCCTCATTGGCCAATTTACCGGACTTTGGCCCTCTACGAAGACTTTTCAAAAATGGATTGAGTGTAACTGGTCAGATAAAATCAATGAAAAAATCTTTAATCAGTTCTGCGGCAGAGGATATTTCACCTTTAATTTTGAAATGAAGGATGATAAGGACTTTATCTTTAGGAATGGACCATATTTTATGGACACCAAAGGCCTATATCTCAACAAATGGATGCTGGATTTTGACCCAGAACTTGATGTACCAAACGTCGTCCCTGTTTGGGTGCGCCTTCCTCATCTTCCCTTGCACTTCTAGGGAGATGAATCTGTTCGCGCTATTGGAAATGCTGTGGGAAAATTTATAGATCGGAGCAAGCCAAAATACAACATGCAAGCCTGCACGAGGATCTGTGTTGAGGTGGATCTTGGTAAAGGCCTCCCTGAGGCGATCAAGCTAAAATTTGATGAATGGACGCACATCCAGCAACTCGACTATGAACAAATCCCATTTAAATTCAAGGTATGTCACGAATATGGCCACTTTGCAAATATATGCTCTAAAATTATTGATATTGAAATCCCGGAGGTAGACACGCAATGGGAAACTGTAAAGAAAAAGAAGACCTCCTCTAATCCCAAGAGCAACACCTTCTTTGCGCCCCCTCCCAAATCCGATCCCCCCTCCTCCTCCTCTCCTAAGCTCCCAAAATCCTCACATCAACCCGCTGATTCCCATATAACTACCTCCAATGCCTCACTAGACTCCTCCAATCCCTTCTCCTCCCTTTCCCCCACTGAAGATGACCCTCCCCTTTTATCTATCCCCTCCTAGCCTGCCTATCCTCACCCCTCCCCCATCAATCCTGACCCCCCTTCCTCCTCTTCTGACCCCTCCTCAGTCCGAATCACAAGAAACTCTGTGAAGGAGCATGGTGCAACTCTGGAAAACACAAAAAAAACTAGTCCTAGAAGGGAATCTTCAAAGTAGCATCAAGATGAAAATGCCCAAAAGGACATAGCTCTTGCAACTCAGAACATGTACATATGCATCACATCCAAATATCCTTAGATGTGAAAGAGAGAGTTTCTTACCAGTCCATACCTCATGTGGAGTCTTATTCTCCAATGCTGATGAAGGTGATATGTTAACTAGGTAACATGTAGTCTTCACTACCTCTTCCCAGAATTCTTGTCCTAACCCAGTACCATTGAGCATGCTTCTTTCCTTTTCCATCAGTGTTATGTTAATTCTTTTTGAAATTCCATTTTTCTAAGGTGCATATGGAGTAGTATTCTGTCGTTCTATACTACACTTCTTACAAAACTCTTCAAATTCCTTCTTACAGAACTCTCCACCATTATCTCTCCTCAGCACCTTCATCTTCTTCTATGTCTGGGTTTCCACTAGAGCCTTAAATTATTTAAATCTTTCAAAGACTTCATATTTATTCCTCAAAAAATATATCCATGTATTCCTTGAGAATTCATTTATGAATGAAACATAGTACACAAACTTACCTAATGATGGAGTCAGCACAGGTCCAAACACATCACTATGCACAAGCTCTAATATCTTGTTTGCCCTCTTAGCACCAGAAGGAAAACTCACCTGATTCTTCTTCTCATATACACAATATTCACAAAAATCGAAATCCATAGAGAAATTGGACATACATTCTACCATACCATTACCATGCAGTATCCGAAGGCCCTTCTCTCCAATATGTCGAAGGCTTTGATGCAATAGCATGGTCTTTTCTCCAGAGACTGCTAGGATTTCCACTTCACTTTCAGGAACCAAAAAAATGTTACACCCATCAATAATAATGCTACCCTAAAGCTTGTACAGAGTTCCAATTTGAACTCCTTGCATTAATACTAGTGTACCTTGAACCATCTTGTAGGTATATTTCTCAAACACTGTTTTTACACCTGCATCATCCATCTTTCTTACAAAAATAAGATTTCTGGCCAATGCAGGAATATGCAGAACACCAGGAAGTGTTCTAATCCTTCCACCTTGCAGCTTCAGCTTGACTTTTCCATGTCCGATGATTCTGGCCTTCCTATCATCCCCTAATAAGGCATCACCACCATCATACTTCTCATACTCGCAGAACCACTCCCTATGGGGAGTGAAGTGAAAGGATGCACCTGAGTCAATCAACCATGCCTCATGATCTACATGTGTATTTGAAGAAGAGGACAAATACACATGCCCACCTTCATCTAAGGTGGTTTTTTCCTCTTCATAAGGAGCATCATTGGATCCCTTTCATTTCTTCGGAGCTTTAGATGTGAGGTCGTTTTTGTAGTGCCCTTCTTTTCCGCATTTCTAGCACACCTTTACAAACTTTCTTGGAGATTTAGATCTCCCATTAGAAAAAAAATTTCTTTTTCTTTTTTGGCACCTTTCTCATACAGATAAGGCATCTCCATTCTGGCCCTCCATATTTCTTCGTCTCATTTCCTCTGATAACAAAGCCAAGACAACTTCATCAAAATTCAAGGTAGTTGTATTGCTACCTATTGCAATAACCAGACTGTCCCATGAATATGGTAGAGAACACAACAAGATGATGCACTTATATTCATATGAGATTTTAATATCAATAGATGAAAAATGACTTACCACAGTATTGAAGGCATTTAGATGCTCTGTCACTGAGTCTCCATCCTTCATCCTCAGGGTAAATATTTTTTTTTCGCAGGAAAAATTTATTCACCAAAGACTTAGATTGGTACAAAGTCCCTATCTTACCCCCAAATTCTTTCCGTAGCTTCCCCAGATACATTCAACAATACTGAATTTGAGATACAAAACTGTATTTTGCTCTTTGCCTTTCGATCCAACTTCTTTGAGTCGTCATCTAACATTGTTGTTGGTTTAGTACTTGGATCTACCATGATCCACTCATCTTTATCCACCAACAGATCGTCCATATTGAGCTTCCACAACAAAAAACTTTGACCATTAAATTTTTCAATCTTTATCTTTCCACTGCTTGCCATCTTCTTTCACCGCAAGAATCAATCTCACAGATCTCCCATTGAACAGGGTCTATCACAGGCCAGAGAAAAAAAATCCCTTAACAACAAAGGCTTCCCCTTGAAGCCAAAACAACTCTGATACCAAATGTAGGTTTCAACCCTGTATATAAATTATCTGCAAAAGAATCTTAAAAACATAAAATAAACAATAACGATGGAGTAAAACATAAAAAAAATATACACATATATTTTACCCTGGATCCCAAATCGGGACTAGTATCTTGATTTTTCAATATATTTCTTTTAGTGTTACAACACATATATATATCTGCCCAAGCATTCATAAACCCCAATCCATTAACCTCATATTAGGACATAACCCTAGTTCCCTTGATCGGATCTACAAAATACCAGGGGTCGAAAACCATAATGCCCCCAAAACCATGTTAAAACCAATGCACAAAACCATGGGCGGGTCCGCCCATCGAAAAATAGGGTCCAAAACCTAGCGCAACATGCAGGGGTCACTATCGCCCCCCTATGACCCCTCCTCGCATGCTACTAATCGTGGAAATAATATAACACATACCCAACAAATACATCCCTTAATAACCTGCAGCAAACACAACGTAGCATCAGCCTAGCTGTCGAAGGTCCCACCATGCAGCAATTGATCGAAGAAGCGTAGAGCCAATGTGGAATGGGCCCTTTATTTTTAAATGAATATTAGAAAATGGTGCCTATGAGATGGTCAATTATGAAGGGAATCAATTGGTTGAGCCCCAGAATGGGCTCTATCTCACAAACTATTATTCCTAATTGGGTGTAAATATTTTGTACATTAGTGTGTTTTATTCATTAGTATGCTTTTTGATTTTGGTGTGATTGTTTGCATTTGCAAACATGTTTTCCTCTCCTTACCTTGTGTTCCACTTGGTTTGCAGATGTCGTCGAACCATTATGTTGGTTTTTCTCATGGCGCTTATCATAGTACACAAAACTTGTCTTCCATAGCATGGGCATTGTTTTCTCCTAATGGTGAGTTAGTGAATTTGCAAGGAATATGCTTGGGTTGAACAAATAATGACATTTCTGAGTATACTTCGGTTATCGAGATATTATCGGAATTTTTTACCCTCAGGATTAGATTTACCCTTGGGATTAGAGTTTTGGTTGCTAAACTTAATTCGCAGCTAGTTGTGCTACAATTTAATGGTCATTATTTAGTAAGAAGTTGTCAAATATTGCGCATGTATCTATGTGTTCGACTATTGGAATGGAATTTTTATTATATTACTTATCAACATATTCTAAGACATCTAAATACATTAACTTATACAATAGCTAATTATGTTTCATAAATACCTTTACATCAGATGTAAAACCAAAAAAATCATCATGATACAAAACATTAAATAATAGTAGGAACATATATATATATATATATATATATATATATATATATATATATATATATATATATATATATATAGATAGATAGATAGATAGATAGATAGATAGATATATCAGGTCTATAAAAAATTTGCTACATCAAGATGTCAAAAATTTGTGTCCCAAGACACATGTATTCTCGAGTCTACATAAGTTCAATAAAAAGGAATAACTTAGGCATATATATCATCTGGCATGGTGTTGGTTGTAATATGTTACAACTCTGACTACTCAACCTAGGAGTCAATGGATTCGAGCTGAAACCCCCATAGTATGTCTCTAGTACTACATTGGTATATCATCAACTAAGGCATAGTTTGGTATGCATCTCATCAAAGGTGTGAGGTTATTCTTCACCTCGACTATAGGGTTAGCACCCTCATCATAAAAAATGTCCTCCACCTGTCGAACCACCCACCGCTACCTGGGATAACCTTGGAGGCCTCATCACTCCAACATATGTAATAAGAAACTAAAGTTAAACTCTTGGTACACATATAAAAAGAAAAACAAATATTCAAAAACTTTTAAAAACAATTTCTTACCGAGGTCATCCCACTGTCCTCCTAGTGGAAGAAGAATATATGGGTCTCCTCCGAAATCTATCCCTAATTTCTCTTTCAATATCAACCTCACCTTCTTCTTCTTCATCTTACTCTTGTACTTCATGAGATTCCTTTTCGTTATCCTTTTCCTTGAATAATACTCTTCCTGTGTCATTTTCACTCTATCTATTTATCTCTTCATTCAATGAAGACTTATCTTCCTTTGAGTAGAAAATTTTCTTGAAGCTTTTATTTTTACCATTCTTCTTGTATATTCTTTTATTATTTTTCACTTTCATAGGGGTTTTTTCTTATTTTTTATCTAATATTTTTGCATAAGGGAATTTTGAAGTGAAATGAAAAACTTCATCAGAATTGAATTACTTCAAGAGAAGCTTACCTGTGTATTTTTCGGTTCCTCTTTTCAATTTCATCACAAAATTTGCAATCTCTTAATTTGAATCTTCACCACAACTACAACCATGGATTGTCTTAGGCTATTGCTTTCTTTTCACTACCTTCTTCAATTTTGTAAAAGTTTCTTCTCTTTTCGATGTGTTCTCCTACTATGTTCTTATTTCATAGGTTGTGTAATCTTCCCAATTAGTCATGAGCTAATTGGAATATTCACTTTTGTTTTATTAATTTGTTTAAATAATAAGAGGGAAAATGAGGTCCATATTTTTCCTTAATCATGAATAAATCAATTCCAAATGTGAAAGAGACAAATATTTGCAACTTAATTGAAGCACCCTTATGTGAAAGGGGCTGGATCATTTTGACTGGGTCAACCTTGACCAAATCTACATCGTTACATCAATGAGGTACATCGTAGTTTTAGATGGAGATGCTTCGTGTGAAAGAAGTGATCTCATTGGAAGTGGTTTAGGGTTTGCAAGCTCTTAACTTATAAAAGGAGGAGGATGACAGCATTAGAGGGGTGTTGATGTTTATCATATTTATGAATATATGGTCTATTTATACATATGTCTTTCTCTTGTTGTTTAGCTGAGATTGAATGTTGCTAAGCATTAGGTGTTCTTGATCGGGAATCCCACCTCTTCCCATTGAGTAGCTCTTGGGGGAGTTTGTATTGCATTGTCCACTATATGGCTTAGGGCCAAGCTTCTTCTTTCAACTACAACACTGATCCTGTTGAGGGTTTGGTTTTTTTTGCAAGCTGCAGCAAGTGGAGACTATATCTTTCAGATCTAGGCAATTTCAGTACTCCTTATCAGTGGAGGAGGCTTCCACTTCATTGGGAGGACAGTATTGAAGGCATTGGAGCTTATTTTCAGATCTTGGCATCAGGCCAACCATATTTTTATCCCTACAATGTATTTTACTTCCAAATATGCGTTATTTCTATAGGTGCAGTTGCAGGGTGGTTCAGCACACCATTTGGAGAGTTGTTTTCTAGTGTTGAAGATCTTCCCTTCACTTTTGAGATCTATTGGAGGAGGCTATTATATTTCTCATATCATATCAGCCACACCTTCCAGATCTATATTTTTCAATATATTGCAGTCTTAGATCTCAAATCTACAACTTGTACTTGGTGTTTTGGCGAAAACCACAAAGGGGTTCTTTAGAGGAGCTTTTATAGTGCATGGATCTGATATAGATATAAATTTGTATGCACATAGAAGCTCTAGATCTGATGTATAATATACTTCCATTGTAGAGGCATAAAATAACGTTGTAAGGGTTTTCCAGCTTTTATATATGGTTTCGACACCTCATATTGAGGGATTTTCTTCATTGGAGACTTGCTTTTCTTGTTATGCATTTTATGGGCCATTTATTACACATTTTTTGTTGTTGTAATAACAAATGAAAGGTCTCCATATTGGCCTCTTGTTGTATAAATGATGGTTTGCGTTATTTTTCCATCATTCGGCATTATATTGTTGCCTTTCCCATTTGGGAATATTACAGTGGTATCGAAGCATCACCTTGGAACAACCTGTGCATTCTAAAGCCAATATATCTTCTGAAGGAGGAGAGCCTATTACTGACAGAGAAAAGAGGTATAAAAAGAGAAGGCACAGAAAGTTTGATTATACAAATGAAAACGAAGACAAGGGTAAAGCCCCTTTATCTGGAGCTGAAGATGAAGAGAAGGAGTTCCCTAAGATCCTTCTTAGAGCCATGCAAGACATTGCTAGAGAGATCAAGGAGATTAGAATGGACATATTCAAGTAATCCCCTAAGGGATTTCATCATGGAGAAGGCTCTGGCATGTCTCACCACTGTAATGATCAACCAATGCATCAGCCACAAGTTTCCCAACGCTCTACCATGCCTACATTTTTGGTTGTGGGAAATGAAGGGTTTCAAGAGCATGAATCCCTTGAAGACTATTTTGAAGAATATGAGTCTCAAAATCAGAGATTCAAAGATCACTTGAGTTTTCAAGAATTTTGTCAAATAAAGGACAATAGAAGAACAAGGCATCATCGTAGAGGTGGTGGATTCATTCAGAATCATGATTGACACCACACTATGGGTAGATTATTTTTACCCAATTTTGATGGGCCATCCAAGTGTTCTGCCAAATATTGGGTAGAAAAACTTGACATCTACTTTCAATTGAACAAGGTTTCAGAAATGGAAGCCTTTAAGATTGCATCGCTGCACCTTGAGGGTGAAGCACATGACTAGGGGTTCCATGGCTTGTCTACATTGGGTCATGCCAATGTGACTACTTATCCAAATTTCACTAGAAGGCTAGTGGAAAGATTTGATAGAAGAGATCCAGAAGCACCATTCATGATCCTTGCAAAGTTGAAATAATCAGGTAATGCATAAACTTACATTTATAAATTTTTAAGACTTTCTGATATGGTTCCTGATTTGTCTACAGCAAGAAGGGTGTACATGTTCATTGATGGGTTAGATGAACCTCTTCATGGGTTGGTTAATTCTACCAAGCCCACTACCATACATGATGCTATTGAAAGTGCTAGAGACCTTCAATATGCCTTGCCAAAATCTAAGGCAACATTTCAGCATAAGCCCTCTTTTCCTTCAAAGGGAAAGGAAGAAAAGGCTGCTCCTTCTAAGGAGATTCAAAATAAAAAACTTATTGATGATGATGTGTAGAGAGATCTAAGAAGAAGGGAGCATTGCTTCACTTGACAAGAATCATGGGCACCTGGACGTAGATGTGCAGCTAGAAAAGCACATTACATAGAGGTCTTCTCATATGATGAGGTGGAAGAAGAAGATGAACCAAGAAGAGGTCATAGCGCTGACACTACAGGAGGAGAACCAACACCATCAGGAGATGGGAATGGAGAATTTTCTCCTATTCGAGGGGCTCTTGCATATTTGAGAGGAGTACCTAAGTACTGGACCTTAAGAGTTCAAGGTTCCATCTTGAATCAGAGGGTTTCTGTTTTGGTTGATAGTGGGGCCACCCACAATTTTATTGATGCCCAACTATTGCAAAGGAGGGCAATACCCATTGATGATTTTGAGGGATTATCTGTTTTGGTCACAAGAGATAGAACAATGCAATGCATGCATTATGTCCCATCCTTATCAGTCACCATGAGGACATATACATTGATTGATCACTTCTTTGTGGTTGACATATCAGACACCAATGTGATATTGGGTGTTCAATAGTTGATTACTTTGAGGAAATTCACCACTCAGTGGGAGGCTTTGCAAATGGAATGGGTGGATAAAAAGAGTGGTAAGACTCAAATGATCAAGGGCATGCATACATATCCCTCACATACAACTTCCACACATAAATCAGAGATGGATTTGTGCATTGAAAGCAAGGACCTTACAGTCCCATCTATTATGCTCATGAGATTGCTACATGGGACACTATTATCTAGTGGCAGACCACCTGGGAGGCCACCTAATTCAGATCTTGTGCAAGATATCGCACAACATGATGCTCCAAGAATAGATCCAGGAGGGATGGGATCATTAGAAGGTAATGATACAGCTTTTGGAGTCCTGGGTAGGCTCAAGGAGGAGGGATACATTCTCCCAATATCATCATTACCTACTCTCATTTCAGATTCTGTGCTATGGGAGGAGAAGCATGGAAGGAATGACCTTCCAACATGTACATTTGGCATGGGAGATGTCAAGGAGGAGAGCAGCCACATGATAAACATTTCTATTGATAGATCATCAACATTGTCACTATGGGAGATTGATCCATATTAGAAATCCCAACTGTTGGTGGATTACTCCAAGGATCTTTATACATGCATGATACTTGATGACCAGATACATGAAGAGGGCTATTCAGTCCAAGGAGGAGTCATCTATTATCATGGTATAATATTCTTATCTAGAGCCTCTAAGCACAAGGAGAAGTAGCTACAAAGGCATATGAAGAGTTCTATTTTAGCCACACATATTCCATGAGATTCTACAAAATCATCATGAGGAGCTATACTTGGAAACGCTTTCAAGGAGAAATACATCAACATTTTCAAAGATGCATGAACCATGTGGATTTGGAAGCAACGTGACTTTATAACAGAGTTAATTCAACCATCTCTTACTTCTTGTGAGAAAGGAGATAGATCTATGCACCACTCCATTTGTTTAAGGAGGCATTTTGGTGAAGAATATGCTCATGCAAATAATTTTCATTTGATTATTGTTTGCATTCTTTCACCATGTATATGAAGGCCATAACTCCAAGAAGGAATATTGTACCTTATAAACTTCATGGCCAACTTTGGGCCACAAAAATTTCTGAACATGGCCACTCCCTTGGAGGAAAAAGGGAGATTTTGTTTCATGATTGGTGCATTCCTAAAGCACCAAATATATCTCACACTTTAGCCATAGAGAGATTACTTGGAAAGAAAATAATTGGTGGGGATACCACTTAACACATCATGATATGATGCAATTAGGATATGCACTGCGCTGGTTCCACATGTGGGACTATGACCCACCTCCATATGCACAAATTTTTGTTTGTATGTATGTAGTTTTGATCCCATACATTGATGATGTACTTGTATTTTTTATGGGAATGTATGGAGGGAGGTATGTATGTGCCCTATGGGATGGAGATTCTCCATGTATCTTATGCTACATGTTTCAGGGAGAACATTGGGAAAACCGTGTTTGTTTCATTTGAGCTATTGTCTCCTTATGGGATGGATTATTTACATCTCATGAGAACTTTTAAGGAGAAATTCATGGAGGGATGGATTGGTGAACACTTAGCTTATGGAGGAATCTTATCACATGTTGGTGTCACCAATGGAGGAGGAGAAGAGTTGAAGCACTCACCTTGTCAGTTGCTTGAGGACAAGCAAAATTTGGGAAGGGAGGATTGTAATATTCCCAATTAGTCATGAGCTAATTGGAATATTCATTTTTGTTTTATTAGTTTGATTAAAGAATAAGAGGGCAAAGGAGGTCCATATTTATCCTTAATCATGAATAAATCAATGCCAAATATGAAAGAGACAAATCTTGGCAACTTAATTGAAGCACCCTTGGTGTGAAAGGGGCTAGATCATTTTGACTAGGTCAACCTTGACCAAATCTACAATGTTGTCATGGAGGAGTGGCCATCAATGAGGTACAAAACAGTTTTATATGGAGATGATTTGTGTGAAATAATTGATCTCATTGGAAGTGGTTTAGGGTTTGCAAGCTCTTAATTTATAAAAGGAGGAGGATGGCAACATTAGAGGGTTGTTGATGTTTATCATATTTCTGAATATATGGTCTATTTAGACATATATATTTCTCTTGTTGTTTAACTTAGATTGAATGTTGTTTAGCATTGGGTGTTCTTGATCGGGAATCCCACCTCTTCCCATTGAGTAGCTCTTGGGGGAGTTTGTATTGCATTGTACACTATCTAGCTTAAGTCCAAGCTTCTTCTTTGAACTACTGCATCGATCTTGTTGAGGGTTTGGTTGTTTTTGCAAGCTGCAGCAAGTGGAAACTATATCTTTCAGATCTAGGCCATTTCAGTACTCCTTTTCAGTGGAGGAGGTTTCCACTTCATTGGGAGGACAATATTGAAGGCTTTGGATCTTATTTTCAGATCTGGGCATCAAGCCAACCATATTTTGATCCCTACATTGCATTTTACTTCTAGATCTACGTTATTTCTATAGGTGCAGTTATAGGGTGGTTTAGCACACCATTTGGAGGGTTTATTTTCTAGTGTTTGGGATCTTCCCTTCACTTTGGAGATCTATTGGAGGAGGCTATTCTATTGCTCATATAAGATCAACCACACTTTCTAGATCTGTATTTTTCAGTAGATCTGCAGTCTTAGATCTTAAATCTACAACTTGTACTTGGTGTTTTGCTGAAAACTCTAAGGGGGTTCTTTAGAGGAGCTTGTATAGTGCATGGATCTGATATAGATCTAACTTTTTATGCACATAGCAGCTCTATATCTGATGTATAATATATTGTCATTGCAGAGGAATTAAAATAATTCTGTAATGGTTTCCCAGCTTTTATATATGGTTGCAACACCTCATATTGAGGGATTTTCTTCATTGGAGACTTGCTTTTCTTGTTATACATATTATGGGCCATTTCTTACACATGTTTTGCTACTGTAATAACAAATGAAAGGTCTCCATATTGGCCTCTTGTTTTAATGATGATCTGCATTATTTTTCCATCATTCTGCATTATATTGTTGCCTTTCCCATTTGGGAATATTACAGGTTGTAAGTATTCCACGCAAATTATCCATGATGGCATTCTCTATGTCCAATTTTTGTTCTAACATTGATACTATAGCATCAAATCTCATCAGAAGTGATCTCAATACTTTTCAGATAATTATTTATTAAGAAACCAAGTGTAATTAAGTCTAACACCTAGGTTCCCTACTTGATAATTACTTATGAATGTTATATGTCTTCTTATTACTTCTTATTTATTCTTCATCAAGAATTATGAAAATATTAAATCTTCTAGGGTAAAAAAAAAGATAAAAAATATACAAGAGACACCAAAATTAGTTTTTTAGCGAGGGAAAAACCCACAATGGGGAAACCCAACAATCCTTCTCTTATAAAATCAGATAAAAAATGAGATATCCAAGACCAACACCAAACTAAAATGCTGCAACGATACCAAGTAAAACCCTCTTCTGAGTCACCTCCAAAGTCAAATTCAACATTGGTCAAACAGCTCCAAATTTGGTAAAGGATAATAATTTCATAACTGCAACTAGGGCCAAATTTGAGCCTACTACCACTTTCGAAAATTCAACCTCTTTCATAGAAATATAAATCTCAATCTCCCTTATGATTTTGACTCCCTTTGAATATAATATCTCTAACTCATGAGTGCTTCTTGAATCATTCAATTTTATTCCAAAGTATAAGGTATTCTTTAGTATTTCAATAATTAGGAGTAGCCTTTTCAGTTGAGGATTGTGAACTTCTTCCTTTTACTGGGAGAACATATTGAATAATTTCTTCCATGATGCCATCTAATACACAATGTTGAATTATTTTAATGTGTACCTCAAACTCCCTTCTTTTCCTGTAGAATATATTCTACTACATCCTGCTAAATATATAAGAAAACTTGACTTCTAGAAATACTCTCCACTATCCTTCGTAGTTTCACTAGTTCATTCTATTATGTATAAGGTCAATTTTTCTTTACTTAATTTGAAATGATGAATTTCTAGCATGTTGCAAGCTATATGATGACTTAAATTGATACACTTCTTGACTACTCACCCATTTTCCTAACTACCATCCTATTAGCATGTTCTTGAACTTCATGATAAAATTTTGGAGACATGAATATTTCTAAATTATATTCTTCTAGAGTTATATGAATGATTATATGTAGAAATTTTTCAAGGAGAATTCTCTTCTTACTTTAGTGAGTTGATTCTAACTACTTCATTGTAAAGGGCTATGAGCCCCCTCTTAATTTCAATATCCATGAAAATACTTGATTTAATATTGATATGTCCATATTCATGACAACCATAACATTGAAATTTGTACATATCCTTGTTTCTATGACAATTTTTTTCATGAGATCCAAAATTTCCAAACTTATTTCTTGATCTTTATACAAAATCTTGAGATTCATCATTATTATGTTGAGTACCAACTTTAGCCATTAGTATTGATTCTTATAGAACAAATAAAGCTCATAAATCTTCAAAGGTGGAAGTTTCCTTTCTAGCATAGATGCACCCTGCAAAAGAATCCCATGTTGGAGGTAGAGCTTATGTTATAGAAGTGATCGAATCATAGTCAAATATTGTTTCTCTGAGTCCTTGAAGTTTCTCTTTTATTTTTATATCCTCATAAAGTGTGAAGCCACTTACTCTTCTTTTGATATTCTATATCCACACAGTATTCCTTAGATATATCTTTTGATTGGCTGTGTTAATGGAGTATAATTATATTGATTTATCATAGCCTTCCTTAAATGTAGAAAAATCAAAATCAAAAGAAATGAGATGCTCCTTGATGGACTCAAAGAGAATCCTTTGATCTCTAATTTATCCCTTATTATATATGGCCACTTCTTGAGTATTTTTTTAACTGGTGGTGGACCATTGCCTTCAAAAAATTGCACAACCTAATTTTCTGAAGTACTAGATCAATTCTCTTTTTCCAATATTTGAAGTTGGATGATCCATCAAGATTGTTACCTTCATTGTAGATATATGCCATTTTATTGGGGGTATTAGACATAGAGAATAGAAGAGTACTTACTTGAAAGTAAGAGATATTTTTCTTCTTCAGATTCTCCACTAATAACAACTTGATCAAGGAAAAATGAAAGAGACTAGGCTCTAATTTAATTTGTTAACCCTGAACTTTTGCTTCCATCTAAACAATTCTCCTAAAGAAGTAGAATGGTAAACTCAAATATCTTTTACCTATATAATTCATTTACACTCTGAAGTGGTACTAATAAAATCTCCCAAATATTCCTTCACAAGTGAAATATCTCTCAATGACCTTAATAATTTTATTGTAGGGTTCAAGAAGATATTCCCTTAGAATAATAGCTCCATATTCCTTTTTTTTGTACTTTGGATTTAAGAAATCCTTATAGTTGACCATGTCTAGAGGCACGCACTTAAACCATTGTTGTCCATGTAGAGGGATCTATGTAGCAGCTGAAATGGTAAGATATGATACTCGAAAAATCAACAATCCAACCTTAACATATGCCATAATGAAGTTTAAGGAGAACTCTTTGGACAGGTGAACACTATAACCCTATATCTTCCCACAAAACCTGATGCAACCAATCTACTCAAATGAATCCCTAATAGTTGGATCTGAGTTTATCAAGGCAAGATATTGAGGGTCAAACTTGACTATGTATCCCCATTTATTCTTATTCATGTTTGGAATTTTCATGGATCATAATGAAAATGGAATTCTAGGGTTTCTAAAATGTAAAGACAATGCTTTGACAATTTTGTGCAACATGTGTACCACAAATTTTTATTATGGATCTAGATAACGGTCTCTAATAGGTTTTGAATGGAAATTCTCCTATATTTCAAACGTCACACTATAGTAATTCAAATTTTATACTAAAATGCAATGATATGATGATCCTATATAAAGTGAATTTTTCCAATGCACGGGTGTAGTGAAAAAGCACAATGACTAAGAGGAATAGGATTCTTGATATTCTATGGCAGCAGAAGCAAGGTTCTGACACTCCAGATAAAATATATTAAAATTTTAGGCTCTAGAATATAGGTACACGGTGAAAATTGAGGGTTTAACATAGGTAAAACATAAAACGCAACAATTGCGTGAAAGTGCATCGAATTCTCCAAACTCAACACAAAAAACACAATGAGCTAAGAATCCAAGATTTACAAGGCCATATAAGTGCTTTCCTTGACATGTAAAGGTGAATTAAACAACATATGAGATAAATCATTCAAGAAAAATAGAATTTGAAATGTGGAGGTGGTGATAAACTGTTGACTTGTAGAAGTGCAAGGACTACCCCTGAGAGCAGCAATTCCTCTATAGAATTAGTGCAACAAATTCCAAAATATGTACAGAATGCTTTCGGTAGAACAAAGAATAGATCACCTGTTTCTTGAATCCCCAAAAAATATTTTGAACTCCCAAGATGACTAAACTCACCTTTAGAACAATCATTGAAATTTGAAGCCTGAACCATGAAAGCGTAGCGAAGGAATGATGCATAAAAAATGTCATACATGTTATACTGAAATTTGATGTCATAGCACATGCTTGATTTGACAAACTAACTAACTGAAATGAAACCACTAATTAGTCCCAATGATGAGAAAACATGACTCACTATGACCTCACTCATGATTTTGATGACACTTTAACCCTAGAATCACTTAGCTTAATGCTTTAGGGAATCAATGAATGTATTTACGTTTTCACTCACAAAATTCTAACATAATTACACCAATGATATAATCTCACATTCTTCAGAACTATTAATAACTTGATCTCTGAGATATCATAGCAAAAAGTTTTAGAAATCGACTAGAATGATGAAAATACAAAGCCTCACTTTGATTACTATAAAATAGGACACTAAAAATTATGAATTAAACTCCAAACACACCTATTTTCTTGATTCCTAAGGAAAAAAATTACCCCCTACCCCAAAATCATGTGACCCCTCTTCGAAACCTAAATTTAGTAATAATATTTGGGAGTCAATTATTGTAACCAAATTCATGTTGTAATCAGTGAGTGTCATTTCACATATAATGACAACCAATTCACTCTCTTTAGTAAGCTCTTTTACCAAAAATTTAATAGTGTAGTTTTATTATTGCATGTTTTTGTTTTTGTTTTTGTTTTTTCTAGTCAACTTTACCCAAAATCTAATAAATATTTTTTGGATTAGTAAATTTTATCTATATAATTTGTAGAATTTTAGTTTCCTAAATAATTTTTAGGATGTTAAATATTTTTATAAATTCTAAAACACATTGTATACAAATAAAATTAATGACTTTGCAAACAAAATTATCGATGAGAAAAAAAACATCTAAGAGTTATATCATTCCAAAAACAACACATAAGTCAATTATTTAACTAAAGCAATAATTATTTCAAGTTTGATGACCTATGATACCCACATCAACATATAGAAAGAGGTTGTTTCCAAAAACAAGGGAAAACCTATCTAGTAAACAACATCTACTATTTGAGTAAAATAAGACTTTTGAAGCTAGAAGCTAATTAAAGTGAGGAGAAAAGTGTTTGATTAATGAAAATATGGTTGGATTCTTGTCTTGAATGATAATAACTTGTGGGGATCTTATATTATAGATGTGTGGGACCATATTGCATAGGTCCAGTCTACATATAATCAATCAAGGATTATTTACCCTTTAGTTCATGACTAGTATAAAGGAAACATAGTGGGAAATATTTTAGGATTTCACCTAGGGAATATGCTTATGGATTACAAATAGTATCAAATATATATAGTGGGAACTCCTACCTCATCAACAAGTGTTTAACATATTTACTATTCTCTATCCAATCTTCACTTGTGAATCACCCACACTTATCTTTATAACCAATGATAAAATCTCATTTGGAAATTCTTTTTATTTTCATTTCCTCGGTTTATTTCTTGTATGTGTTATTTATTTGTATATGGTGTGCTTGTTTTCAAAAAAAAAATTTCTTTTAAGCATAATTTTTTTTCCATACCTTAAATAATTCTACATTAGACCACATTCACAGAGTAGATTCTACCCGTTTAGGAAACTTTGGTAGGCTTTTAGGTGTTGACCCAAAACACGTAGGTTTCTCTTGACATTGAGGAGTTTTTATATGACCCCAAAATAATTATATATGGAGGATTTGTCCCCTTTATTGATCCTAAAAATCTAGATGCCATAACACATGTGAAAGGATTCATCATAAACATAGTTAACCTGTTCATCACATAACATCCTATTCCTAATTATATCTATCCAACATTCTCTTCCACACTTTAGTCAACAACACATTGACCCTTTTATGTATGAAAAACATCATCCCTTGCTAGGATCATCACACTGATATGCACCTCATACATTATATGGACCTTCCTTATCGAACTTACCACATGCCTTATATTCATTACCACTAATGTTTAACACCCCTTCCAAGCCCCAACCACTATTGTGGTAGTGATTTTACCTTAATTAAACTCACTCAACATAAACCCCACCCTCAAATAATCACCATAGAAACATTTCAAAAAATTTGTTCAAAGACTACCATTTTCTTGTTAGGTCAAGGTCGTTCTCCCAGTCACATTTAGAGCCAAAATACTATCCAACAACCTACCCAAGGTTACAATAAAAAACCGCATAAAAATCCATTTGAGGAGGCATACTCTATAATCCAAAACAAAACCAAAATGTTGATTAATGGAATTGGGCACTGAAACCTTGATAACACAATAACCATCACCATGTACTGTGGATTGATCACCATTACACTCATGAATTCCTAGTGATTCTAAAATTTAATATATAATTTGGCACACAACACTCAAGTGAGACACCCACATCATCTCCTAATCTGTCATGTAATATACCTTCCCACATAGTCAACAATTGTTTGTCATGCACCCACTCCTTGACGATGTTAAGGACAAGCTTTACCAACCCATACAATATTTCTTATTGGTGCCAATATGTAGTCTTCTTCTCATGGGAAATATATCCATCGTTCATATGTTAGTTATATCAACCAATTCAACTAATAATTAGTGTATGGAATACCAATGTGACATAGAGAATATGAAAACCTATGTCAATCCATGTATAGATTCAATTGTCCCTCCTTTTAGAGGCATTGAAGCTAAAACCTTGGAAAAATATATTGTCAAAAAGGAATTCCAATGGCCCCCACCTTTAATTGTTAACAACTGAACAACCCCAACATACAATCTTTGTCCCACATATTAGGGATCATTACTAGAGAAGAAACCATCTCTAAATAACCTAGAATAAGACCACAAGGGTTATAGACACGAGGACCTCAAATTTGATTAGGGGACCATTTCTAACAAGTATAAGAGCTTAATCTCCCCTCATCCTGAAAGACCATTCTTTTTTCCCATACACTCTGACATGTTGGTGAAGCCATCATGGCTATCACGACTCTAACTAGTTATCCAATCCTTTAAATTAATCCCAGACTTACACTTGGGCCCAATCACATGAGTTTAATCACTAATTTACTAAGTATTTTTCCTTTTTTTCATTTGCATGAGCTCCCTTGATTTCATTGACAAGGCAAGCCAAAAGGTTCAGAGTGTGCAACTTGAAAAAGATGAATGTTAATGGAAGAAAAATAAATTCCCCAATTTTACCAACCAAACATGCACATTTTAACTTTATTTATTTATTGTACCAAGGGAAATGAAATGCACTATACAAAATAATATGGAAAAAAATGTAATGTAATGCCAACACATTAAATTAATGAAAATAATTCCTATTTGATAACAATGAAGAATAAAAAGAATAATTGAAATTTGATAAAAATATGATAATGATGGCCTTGTTAGGGGTGGAAGAACATGAAGAACTCACTAGCATTGAAGAGTCATCTCTACAATAAAAAAAATCATGTACCTTTATTCAATCTAAAAATTTCAAGCACTATTGATATTTCCACATCCTCTTTATGGTTTTAGTTAACCTATAGTTTTTCTACTACACATGGAAATAATATATTTCATAATGAAGTCTTTCTTAGTAGATATTTATGTATGTATAGAAAAAAAATATTTAAAAAAAAAGGAAAAACATATGATAGTGGTGATGTATTTTAATGTACTTTACACTAGTTTTTTCTTCGTGACTTAGATAAAGAGATAATGAACAAACAAAACTAGGGAATAAAAATATCGAAGTTACTTATTTATATATTTTTTAAAATGTGAATTTAGATCACACGAAATTATTTAAGCATAGTTTGTTCATTTCACTTTATCATTTTATGAGCCAATTTGTTATTTATAGATACCATTATAAGCACATCTAATTTCATCGTATAGATAACATCTTAGAAATAAACAAAATAATAATAACAACAACAAAAATAAAAAACCCCAAGAACCCCACCTCTCACCTCTTACATAAGAGTATGATATCCTTTAAGGCTCAAGGTCATTCATACCTTGATAAATTCATCTTAACTTTGAATTTTTTAAGCATTTAAAGGATTTTTGTAGAACCATTATAACCTTGAGTTTTTAAGCATCCAAGGGTTTCTTGATCTTTCTGCTCAATCAATGATGTGTTAAGACATATTTAAGAGAGTTTATAATTGTTTTTACATTCTCATTTAGGATATTTTATAAAATATTTTTTACATTTTTATTTAATTTAGTTTATAAAATGTGTTTTACATTCTTATTATTAGCCCCTTAAAAGGAAAGGCTATAACAATTTATTTTCCTCTTGACTACTTTTAGTTTACCATTGATCAATGAAAGGTATAATATTTAACTTTGATATATATATCTATATATATATATATATATATATATATATATATATATATATATATATATATATATATATATATATCCTTGACATGATAAGGCCACCTAGATAACTAATTCACATATTTTCTACCATAACTTTTTAATGCATTTATGATATTCATTCCATGATTTTTATGTACTTGTGCAACGATTTTTTATTGATTATTCTAACTAATAGATGAAATGATTTTTTTGGGTCAATTTTATCCAAATTCTAGTAAATATATTTTAGTACCATAAGTTTAAGTTTTATTGGTTAATTTTGTCCAAATTGGAGTAGATTTTTTTTTGAAATCATAAGTTTAAGTTTGTTATTCTTCCTTAAGGGTTTTTAAGGGTGTTAATCCACGTATGCATCCAAAAATATATTTTAAACAACAATTAATCACAATTTCATAATACTAGATTTTGATCAAGAAAGCCATTTTGTGTATTAGTTATAATACCCTATTTTTAATTGTTAATATTTGAAGAAAACCAACGAAAATTAAAATCCTTAACTAATACTTAGGTAAATAAAATATTTACCCTTAATTATCTCACACCATAATTTGAGCATGTCTTTGCTTTAGAAATAGATAGGAATAATATGTAAATAGATATACTTACCTAGAGTTATTTCCCTCCATTTTTTCTGTGTTCCTCAACACATTAATATGTAGGAGTACAAATATTCATATTCATTAGTAAAAATGTAAGTGTGAAAACTTACAAAAAGTGACTAATGAGTAAGGTTTATGTAAGTCCTTCATCTATTATTACATGCCAAAGCAAGACCATAGCAATCAGTTTCCCTATTGACCGTTATTAGTTTCCAAATTATAAAGTTTAGAATTTAGAAATAATTAGGGAATAGAGTGTCTCAAAAACATTTTGTGTCATGATTAACACATATCTATTTCATGTTTTTAATCTTTTTAGTATAGCCATTTCTATGAATTATAGCTCAAGCTCAAATTTGATAGACTGACAAATAATTCTAAGTTAAATTGGACAAAATAATATTATATGCATTTTCTTTGAAAGCATGATTTCTCACTTGTACAACAGAAATAAACTATCGAGCAACACTTATTTAAGCTAGTTTTAAACCGATTTAAAAAATATAATAAATAAATATTAAATCCTATACATTAACATGAAAAACACTGATATACTTTTTAAACATCTTTAAATTCATTTTTTATTTGGATTTTTTAAATATATAATAAATACACTGATAAAAAACAATGATATATACAACCATTTGTCCCTAAAGACAACAATCAAGATGTCAATTAATGTTAAACCAATATTACCATGTAACATTTAGTTAAATATTACGTTCAAACATTTAAATATACATTAGAAATTTAACGAAGTTTATGACATATTATAAGAAACTTTGTAGAACAAGACTTCTAATGGGAATAATATTCTAAGCCCACTGTAGTCTGGAACTAGATAAGACAACTACACAGTATACAATATATAAGCGACAAATGCAAAAAGAGAGAGGAGAACTGGTCTGGTGATACCCTTAGAACCAATATCTCGCATAAGACACACATATAAAGACTGATGATCAAGTCTTCAGAGTTGGTGAATTCACCTATAATTCCTTGACAACACAACGATAATGTTTTGAAGTGATGAAACATCATTTCATGTGTAAATTGTAGTCCAACTAATATAAAGTTGGAAACTCATATTGTAATATTTTAACATTTCATATAATGCAATTTATGTGGTTGAAATTATTTATAGTTGCACTTGATGTTGTTTAGTATTGTAATTAAAATATGGGACTTTGTGTTTCCATATTAGATGAACATGCACATTGTATGACATTTTTTAAATCATACAAATTAATTGATGTTGATTAATAATGAACACAAATAAAATGAATATGCGACTAAATTAGTCATATATAATGATTATTAATGAAATAAATATAAACTACTAAATTAGTCGTTTATATAATGAATAAATGGCTACTGCAAATGATAAATTTGTGACTACAAATGATGACTAAATTTTGCATATATACGACTATTAGTAGCTAATTTACAGTATCTTATAACACGACTAAAATTTAGTCACATTTTTTCGGTCATTAATTGGTTTCAAACAATGACTAAAATTTGCATATATATGACTATTAGTAGCTAATTTACAGTATCTTATAACACGACCAACATGTTGGTCATAGTTCTTTGGTCTTTAATTGGTTTTCTTGGGTGATCATATAGTAACATATTTTGTTGTATATTTGGTCATTAATTGTGACATTTAATGACCAAATCAAGGACCAAATCAATGACTAAATGAATGACTAAATCAATGACCAAATGAATGATTAAATGAATGAATAAATCAGTGACAAAATGAAAGACCAAATGAATGACTAAATTAGTGACCAAATCAGTGACTAAATCAATGACCAAGTCAATGACCAAATATACAACTAGATAACAAAATTGAGATAACCAATTAATGACTAAGCTAAAAACGATCGAAAGTTGGTCGCATTATAAGATACTGTAAATTAGCTACTATTGGTCACCGACCGAAAAATAGTCGTTTATATGAAAATTTTAGTCGTTTTTTTAGTAACAAATTAACCACTTTGTACTAGTGTTTAGATATATATCTAAAGAGTCCAAATGCTCATTCAAGACCATACGTAATACATAGCCTCCTCATATAACTTAGCCAGGGATTTGAAATACTATATTTGAGTTGGCTAGCTCCATTTCAAGATATTATAATGTTAGATTATTATTTCTATAGATTTTGATTATGGTAGTAAATTGTTACAAAAAATCGGAAACTACAAATAATATTATTCTAGATATATGTAAAAAGGACATGGTAGAGAAAATCAAACAATATTAAACTTTTCATAAATATTTTAGATATAAATACATTTTCTAATTTTGATTGTAAATTCCAAGGCTTAAAGCAATAATTTTTCTAATAATTTTTTTTTTAATAATAAATAAAAAAGAAGCATTTTCAATCAAAATCACATCCAACATATAATAAAAATAATAAAAACAATTTAAAACTTCATACACTATGACATTACTATGGCAAAGAGCATAAAAATATACAAGCAAAAAATCCTTTTATATAATAATGGAGAGCTTCAAATATACAAGAAAAAAAATCTTTCAGCCTCCTTGTATCCCAGAGAAAGAGTTGCTCAAACAATCATATTTTAAACAATTAAAACTTGGAGAAAATCATCTGCTTTTGAATTTCAATTATATAAAAAATTAGTCAAATATTTCAAATCTGTTTTTTGGCTAGTTGCAGAGTGTAGGTGCAGTTCTAGCTAGAGAGAGACTCTAAGAAGGGGTTTCAAGAAAGAGCAGTTTTCCAGCATTCCAGTCAAGAAGGGAGGAAAATATTTCCAACAAAAGAGGCAAGAACAAGTTCCCTAGTGGTAGTGCTATGCAACCCAGTTAGTCAGTGCATGTTGCAGGCAAGAGTGCGAGTAGCTGGGAGTCTCCAAAGAGAGTTTCTAGAGGTAGAACGAGTTTCCCAAAAGCAGTACTACACATTTTATTAGGTAGGACTGCATCTAGCATGGAGAAAATCATCTGATTTTGAATTTCAATTATATAAAAAATTAGTCAAATATTTCAAATCTATTTTTTGGCTAGTTGCAGAGTGTAGGTGCAGTTCTAGCTAGAGAGAGACTCCAAGAAGGGGTTTCAAGACAGAGCAGGTTTCCAACATTCCAGTCAAGAAGGGAGGCAAATATTTCCAACAAAAGAGGAAAGAAAAAGTTCCCTAGTGGTAGTGCTATTCAACCCAGTTAGTTAGTGCATGTTGCAGGCAAGAGTGCGAGTAGCTGGTAGTCTCCAAAGAGAGTTTCTAGAGGTAGAACGAGTTTCCCAAAAGCAGTACTACACATTTTATTAGGTAGGACTGCATCTAGCATGGAGAAAATCATCTGTTTTTGAATTTCAATTATATAAAAAATTAGTCAAATATTTCAAATCTGTTTTTTGGCTAGTTGCAGAGTGTAGGTGTAGTTTCAAGACAGAGCAGGTTTCCAACATTCCAGTCAAGAAAATCATATGTTTTTGAATTTCAATTATATAAAAAATTAGTCAAATATTTTAAATTTGTTTTTTGGCTAGTTGCAGAGTGTAGGTGCAGTTTCAAGATAGAGAAGGTTTCAAGACAAAGCAAGTTTCCAACATTCCAGTCAAGAAAATCATCTGTTTTTGAATTTCAATTATATAAAAAATTAGTCAAATATTTCAAATCTGTTTTTTGGCTAGTTGCAGAGTGTATGTGCAGGTTTCCAGACAGAGCGGGTTTCCAACATTCCAGTCAAGAAAATCATCTTTTTTTTAATTTCAATTATATAAAAAATTAGTCAAATATTTCAAATATGTTTTTTGGCTAGTTGCAGAGTGTAGGTGCAGTTTCAAGATAGAGCAGGTTTCAAGACAAAGCAGGTTTCCAACATTCCAGTCAAGAAGGGAGGCAAATATTTCCTATAGATGTTTCGCCCTTATTACCGTGGTGCTTCTTAACCTCCTGCTACGGGTGCTACTAATGATCCTGCTGGTGGTTCTTAGTAAAACAAACGTAACTTTTACAGGGTCATCTAACATACATATAATATATATATATATTATTTTTAAATAAAGTGTAAATATTAAATGTACATACCAAATTGAACTAGTTTCAGTTGTTATGTACTTGGCTATTCACAGGCCTTAAATAAACTTTTGATCAGTGTCTCTTACTTCACAGGCAACCCTGTGTGGTTGGCCTACAATTTTGTTCATAGTATGGTGCTCCTTCAAAGCAAGGCTATATACAGCCCAAGAATACACAGTCCAATTATCAGCTCGCAAAGGAGCAGGCCTGTGAAGCTCGATGGCTAACCATTTTCAGGCTGTTTTGTAATCTCATGTATTCTCTGTTTCTTGACTAATATAATACTTCTGACTTACAAAAAAAAAAGAATTTTTAGCAATGGAAGAACTTAGAATATAAATTGAAAATGTGCATGATAATCTGAGAATTAGATTGAGATGCCTTGAGTACTGTGAATTGAAACTGAGTCAGTGGTGAAACACTCCCACACATTACTGGCTAAATATACATTTAAATAATAAAAATGAACTTACAATTCAATTAATACTGAATAAATTAAATTATATAACAAATTCACAAATATTTATAAATATAATAACTTTAAAGTGTAGTGTGCACAGGAAAAATAGCATATTAGCTTAGAACTCACCAAAATGCTCAACCTATCCAAAAAATGATTTCTTGGCAATTTGAATTAACAAACTACTTGCATTATAATTTAAATTTAGTAATTTACAATTTATTTCAAAGGTCAAATTATTTACTATTAAGCTAAGTTTGAAAACAACTTACAAATAATAAAATATGCTAAAGCCTTAAAGAATTATGAATTTCTAACATTAATAGAAAAGATAAAACTCAGAACTGTGACGCTGTAATGTCTAGCGTTCAAATTTTAAAATTTTACTACAAAACAGTGACAAATTCAATGTAATTTGGCATTAGGCATTCTAAATAACTGTGGAGAATTTTAACATACCCGAGAAGTTCTATTGGATGCAGAGTAACTCGACGAGCGGGGACGGCAGGAGCACCAGGGCGGCCGGGAGCAGCAACAACGCAGACAAAGCGAAAAAAAACATGCGTACAATGAAAACTGTAAACCATCGATCTTCGCGGGCGATTTATTTATAGAAAATAGTTCGGCCGAACTATTTTAAAAATAAAAGTTTGGCCGAACTCATAGTTCGGTCGAACTTTTGATGCCGGTTTTCCAATCCCCGACAAAAATTCTATTTGCCCGCACCGTCAATGTGCCGTCAATCTAAACAGAATCACGAGTTTGGCCGAACTTTATAAAAAAGTTCAGCTGAACTATTACAAAGTTCGGCCGAACTTTGTAAAATGTTCGGCCGAACTATTGTTGAAAAAAAAATTCGTCCCCCGATTCTCACAAAAGTGTAACCCAGCTTCACGTTTCCGCCCTAAAGCATTAATTATTTCAAGTTTGATGACCTATGATACCCACATCAACATATAGAAAGAGGTTGTTGCCAAAAACAAGGGAAAACCTATCTAGTAAACAACATTTACTATTTGAGTAAAATAAGACTTTCGAATTAGACAACTAAACAATATTTCAAGGTTAAAATTTTTGAAGCTAGAAGCTGATTAAAATGAGGAGAAAAGTGTTTGATTAATGAAAACATGGTTAGATTCTTGTCTTGAATGATAATAACTTGTGGGGATCTTATACTATAGATGTGTGGGACCACCTTTCATAGGTCCAGTCTACATAGAATCAATCAAGGATTCTATACCCTTTAGTTCATGACCAGTATAAAGGAAACATAGTGGGAAATATTTTATGATTTCACCTAGGGAATATGCTTATGGATTACAAATAGTATCAAATATATATAGTGGAAACTCCTACCTCATCAACAAGTGTTTAACATACTTACTATTCTCTATCCAATCTTCACTTGTGAATCACCCACACTTACCTTTATAACCAATGATAAAATCTCATTTGGAAATTCTTTTTATTTTCATTTCCTCGGTTTATTTCTTGTATGTGTTATTTATTTGTATATGGTGTGCTCGTTTTCAAAAAAAAAAAATTCTTTTAAGCATAATGTTTTTTCCATACCTTAAATAATTCTACATTAGACCACATACTCATAGTAGATTCTACCCGTTTAGGAAAATTTGGTAGGCTTGTAGGTGTTGACCCCAAACACGTAGGTTTCTCTTGACATTGAGGAGTTTTTAGATGACCCCAAAATAAGTATATATGGAGGATTTGTACCCTTTATTGATCCTAAAAATCTAGATGCCATAACACATGTGAAAGAATTCATCATAAACATAGTTAACCTCTTCATCACATAACATCCTATTCCTAATTATATCTATCCAACATTCTCTTCCACACTTTAGTCAACAACACATTGACCCTTTTATGTATGAACAACATCATCCCTTGCTAGGATCATCACACCGATATACACCTCATACATTATATGGACCTTCATTATCGAACATACCACATACCTTATATTCATTACCACTAAGGTTAAACACCCCTTCCAAGCCCCAACCGCTATTGTGGTAGTGATTTTACCTTAACTAAGCTCACTCTACATAAACCCAACCCTCAAACAATCACCATAGAAACATTTCAAAAAATTTGTTCAAAGACTACCATTTTCTTGTTAGGTCAAGGTTGTGCTCCTGGTCACATTTAGAGCCAAAATACTATCCAACAACCTACCCAAGGTTACAATAAAAAACCGCATAAAAATCCATTTGAGGAGGCATACTCTATAATCCAAAACAAAACCAAAATGTTAATTAAAGGAATTGGGCACTGAAACCTTGATAACACAATAACCATCACCATGTACTGTGGATTGATCACCATTACACTCATGAATTCCTAGTGATTCTCAAATTTAATACATAATTTGGCACACAACACTCAAGTGAGGCACCCACATCATCTCCTAATCCATCATGTAATATACCTTCCCACATAGTCAACAATTGTTTGTCATGCACCCACTCCTTGATGATGTTAAGGATAAGCTTTACCAACCCATACAATATTTCTTATTGGTGCCAATATGTAGTCTTATTCTCATGGGAAAGATATCCATCCTTCATATGTTCACTATATCAACCAATTCAACTAATAATTAGTCTATGGAATACCAATGTGACATGGAGAATATGAAAACCTATGTCAATCCATGTATAGATTCAATTGTCCCTCCTTTTATAGGTATTGAAGCTACAACCTTGGAAAAATATATTGTCAAAAAGGGATTCCAATGGCCTCCACCCTTAATTGTTAACAACTGAACAACCCCAACATATAACCTTTGTCCCACATATTAGGGATCATTACTAGAGAAGAAACCATCTCTAAATAACCTAGAATAAGACCACAAGGGTTATAGACATGAGGACCTCAAATTTGCATTAGGGGACCACTTCTAACAAGTATAGGAGCTTAATCTCCCCTCATCCTGAAAGACCATTCCTTTTTCCCATACACTCTGACATGTTGGTAAAGCCATCATGGCTATCACGACTCTAACCAGTTATCCAATCGTTTAAATTAATCCCATACTTACACTTGGGCCCAATCACATGAGTTTAGTCACCAATTTACTAAGTATTTTTCCTTTTTTTCATTTGCATGAGCTCCCTTGATTTCATTGACAAGGCAAGCCAAAAGGTTTAGAGTGTGCAACTTGAAAAAGATGAATGTTGATGGAAGAAAAATAAATTCCCCAATTTTACCAACCAAACATGCACATTTTATCTTTATTTATTTATTATACCAAGGGAAATGAAATGCACTATACAAAATAGTATGGAAAATATATGTAATGTAATGCCAATACATTAAATTAATGAAAATAATTCCTATTTGATAACAATGAAGAATAAAAAGAATAATTGAATTTTGATAAAAATATGATAATGATGGCCTCGTTAGGGGTGGAAGAACATGAAGAACTCACTAGCATTGAAGAGTCATCTCTACAATAAAAAAAAATCATGTACCTCTATTCAATCTAACAATTTCAAGCACTTTGATATTTCCACATCCTCTTTATGGTTTTACTTAACCTATAGTTTTTCTACTACACTTGGAAATAATATATTTCATAATGAAGTCTTTCTTAGTAGATATTTATGTATGTATAGAAAAAAATTATTTAAAAAAAAAGGAAAAACATATGATAGTGATGATGTATTTTAATGTACTTTACACTAGTTTTTTCTTCGGGACTTAGATAGAGAGATAATGAACAAACAAAACTAGGGAATAAAAATATCAAAGTTACTTATTTATACATTTTTTAAAATGTGAATTTAGATCACAGGAAATTCTTTAAGCATAGTTTGTTCATTTCACTTTATCATTTTATGAGCCAATTTGTGATTTATAGATACCATTATAAGCACATCTAATTTCATCGTATAGATAACATCTTAGAAAGAAACAAAATAATAATAACAACAACAAAAATAAAAACCCCAAGAACCCCACCCCTCACCTCTTAGGTAAGAGTATGATATCCTTTAAGGCTCAAGGTCATTCATACCTTGATAAATTCATCTTAACTTTGAATTTTTTAAGCATTTAAAGGATTTTTGTAGAACCATTATAACCTTGAGTTTTTAAGCATACAAGGGTTTCCTAATCTTACTGCTCAATCAATGATGTGTTAAGACATATTTAAGAGGGTTTATAATTGTTTTTACATTCTTATTTAGGATATTTTATAAAATATTTTTTACATTTTTATTTAATTTAGTTTATAAAATGTATTTTACATTCTTATTATTAGCCCATTAAAAGGAAAGACTATAACAATTTATTTTCCTCTTGACTACTATTAGTTTACCATTGATCAATGAAAGGTATAGTATTTAACTTTGAAAATTTAATATATATATATATATATATATATATTCAAATATCCTTGACACGATAAGGCCACCTAGATAACTAATTCACATATTTTCTACCATAACGTTTTAATGCATTTGTGATATTCATTCCATGATTTTTATGTACTTGTGCAACGATTTTTTATTGATTATTCTAACTAATAGATGAAATGATTTTTTTGGGTAAATTTGATCCAAATTCTAGTAAATATTTTTTAATACCATAAGTTTAAGTTTTATTGGTTAATTTTGTCCAAATTGGAGTAGATTTTTTTTTTAAATCATAAGTTTAAGTTTTTTATTCTTCCTTAAGGGTTTTTAAGGGTGTTAATCCACTTATGCATCCAAAAATATATTTTAAACAACAATTAATCACAATTTCGTAATACTAGATTTTGATCAAGAAAGCCATTTTGTCTATTAGTTATAATACCCTATTTTTAATTGTTAATATTTGAAGAAAACCAATGAAAATTAAAATCCTTAGCTAATACTTAGGTAAATAAAATATTTACCCTTAATTATCTCACACCATAATTTGAGCATGTCTTTGCATTAGAAATAGATAGGAATAATATGTAAATACATATACTTACCTAGAGTTATTTCCCTCCATTTTTTCTATTCATCAGTAAAAATGTAAATGTGAAAACTTACAAAAAGCGACTAATGAGTAAGGTTTATGTAAGTCCTTCATCTATTATTACATGCCAAGGCAAGACCATAGCAATCAGTTTTCCTATTGACCATTATTAGTTTCCAAATTATAAAGTTTAGAATTTACAAATAATTAGGGAATAGAGTGTCTCAAAAACATTTTATGTCATGATTAATATATATCTATTTCATGTTTCTTGTAACAATCAAACAGTTAAAACTTACTGTATAAAAAAAAAAAAAAATTTTTTACCCTACCGAGTACTCTCCAATTGTATATGTTATGACAGTATTTAATTGAGCTTGCACTTTGGATTGAGTTTTACATATATCTCGCATCCCTAGTACAGTAATAATTCTTTTGGATTAATTAGATTTCCCGTGGAAATTTGAGCTGGCTCTATGATCCGACTTGCATTTTTATCCATTAATTATTTCGGGTTATCATAGTGTACCTGTGACTTGTTTTTAATTGGCCACGACACATATTTTTTATGAGACAGAGGATGTACCGCGTACAGGAGATCTTAACTCGTAAGGTTTGTTAAATGTGAATTCAATAAGGTTGTTGATCTGGCCACTTGACTACGGTATATGCTTTACACTTGTCATATGTTACACCGTTGATCAGCGCTTGATCCTACGGTGATCATTTCCTAGGGATTGTTAATGACCTTGGCATCGTAACCGTAACCATACCTCATTGTTGCGCCTCGGCGTAGGTTCTGGAGAGGATTTCTGTTAGATTTCCAGGTTTAGCACATAATTTCGAGTGTTCACCCTTTGCATTCAGAAGAATGGTATTCTCCAGGCGGCCCCGTCTACAGGTAATCGCTCCGGCACTTCCAGCATTTTGTGTGAGTAAGTTATGTAGACATTAACTCTTTCATTCCCAGTCTGTTGGTTTTCTTTTTGTTTTTTTACTTATCAAACCCTTTTCTTTCCATTTTCCGTTGCGGCACCCTACTGAACTTGGCAGCGAGGACTTGGTTCTACCGAGGATTGTAGTCTCTTCCACTTGCCACAGGTAATTTCTACCCTGGACTTCCGGCTCTGTCTTCCGTGGTTAATTTCTTATGAATATAAGTTACATTTCTAGTTTAATTGCTCAGGGTTTTATGCTACTTTTAACGATGCTTTAATCTACTGTCAGGTATCGATCCTGTCGCTCTTACCTCCTTCAGGAAAACTCTAGCTGGCCACTGAGTCTCGACTGCTTGGACGAATTCCTAACTTCTTCATCTATATACAGGTATCTACCACTAGCGAGCATGAACCCTAAACCTTCCTCTTAGTCTTCTTGACTGGGTTCATGATTATTGTTGTGGGGTTTTTGCCTAGGTTTCGAACCTGCGGCCTTGCATTCCACCGTCGGCTTATTATCAAATATGAAACGCTATTCGGCACTAAGTCTTGCTTGAGTCGGATAAGGGCCTACTAGCTCTGCCGTTTAGGAGGGTTCCATTTTGCCAAGTTAAGGATTGTTTGAATTATATGACATGTATAATTTTTTTATTACAATGAAACGCTGGGTTGCTACCCGTGCTCTCTTCTCTTCTTTTATTGAACTGTATTACAAACTTCATCGCTTAGAGCGAGAACTGGTTCTTTTCCCCTTATATGCTTTCCGTTTTATTTAATGAAACAAGTTGTAAATGCTTGGAGTTCTATTCGGCAATCTCTACTTATAGTTTGCTTTAGAAGATGATGGCGTTAAGGCGTATTTCCTTCTCAGTTAGTTTATGAAGTTTGATGCATACTATGATTCTCTCAGTTGCTTGACTTGCGAATTCCTCTGGATGACTGTCTTGTCTCGGTTATGGAATTATATTTCTCTTTTGCCTGTTCTGGTTTGGTTCTTCTATGCTCATGAGGGTTTCATGGTTCATTAATTCATGTTTAAGAAAAATATTTATACCGCACCACATATTTGTGTAGTGTTCTTTTTAGTTAACTAAGAAAACACCTCTGGTGTCCGGACCACCGATTGTCCGTGCTTATCATAGGAGGAGGGCTCCCCAGAGGCTTGGTTTTCCGAGCGTTATGGGTAACAGCCCTTCTAACAGTAAATTTCCTGTTTCTATGGTAACTAGCTGCTACAGTAACTCGTTCAGGACATTTGTATTTCATGGTTAAATGCTTATATAAGTAAATATATATTTCCGCTCTTTCTTTCTCTCTGATGTTATTACCCATATTCTACTGGCACGATAAAACTGGTATTTCAACATTTTTACAATTTTTCTCTTTAATTCTTGCAGAACAAATTTTCCAGTTTCTTCTATTGATAATTCTTCAGAGTAAATTATCCATAATTTACTATTGTACTGTACTGAAAACTTTATACCTAGTTCAAACAACCTTAGTTATACAGAAACTACTTTTCCCACATCAAAATCTTAATAAGAAGAATATACATTAATATCCTAATATAAACAGGAATGAAATGCTAACTGCAATTTTTACTCATCTGTAATCCAAACGTTCTGATGGTATGCTTTTTCCTCCCTTCCACGAACTAGGGCAATTACATCCCACAATTCCCCCCGAGCTTCAAGTCTGGGCCTTCTGTTGAACATAGAGTTCTGAAGGAAAAAACTTGGACAATCCGGTCCGATTTCTCCAACTCTAGTAGCAGTAAATTCTGGAGGAGAACTCGGGACAATCCGGTCCAGTTCTCCGACTCCAGTGACAGTCTTTTCTGAAAAAATATTTTCTAGAATGACAAGATTCTCTCTTTTCCACAGAACCCCTAACCCTCCTTGGAATCCTTTACTTATCCCAGAGTTTCCTTGGGTAACTGTGGAAACTGCTTTTCTGTTCAACTGCCTCCAGAATATTGATTTACTTTTACCATCAACTTTTACTCAGGAAACAAATTCCACAAGAAAATCTTTTATTAAATATCAAAATTTGTTTTGTTCTAATATTCCAATTTAAAATAACAACAGTCATAATTAATCTATAATTAACAAAAAGACTTAACCATTTGTTAGTGGCTAAGAGGGTGGTTACAGTTTTCCCCTTCTTGAAGAGAACACCGTCCTCGGTGTTATTATTCTAGTTCCGTAAAAAGGTCAGGATAAGCTTCACGAACAAAATTTTCATCTCCCCAGGTAGCTTCCTCAGGTCCAAAGTGCTTCCATTGCACTTTAACCTGGGCGATGGCTTGTCTCCGGAGCATGATTTCCCTCCGGTCGATTATACTATGTGGTTCGACCAGAAATTCCCCGTCTAGTTCTACCTGCACAAAGTAAACCTATGTTAATTAAATAAGTCTTTAATATCACATGAACATTTAATAATCATGCTCATCCACTACCTGTATGTTCTACCAATGTATTATGTGTCTTGGATCATGAACATATCATTTTAATAACGATACATGAAATACATTATGCACCTGAATGTGACTAGGAAGAGCCAAACGATACGTTACCGGTCCTACTCTCCCCAGTATTTGGAAAGGACCACAGAACCGGGGTGCTAATTTCGCACAAGACGCCCATCTCAACGTTCTTTTCTTTGGTTTAATCCGGACATATACATGATCTCCAATATCGTATTCACGATACGATCTCTTTTTATCTGCATACACTTTCTGCCTGTCCTGTGCCGCTTTCAAATTCTGTCGAATCTTCCTCACCTCTGCTTCCATTTCTGCTAACATGTCTGGTCCCAGCATGAGTCTATTCTCGGGACTGCTCCAATTAATGGGAGTTCTGCATTTCCGCCCATATAGTGCCTCAAACAGGCTCATCTTTAATGATTCTTGGTAGCCATTGTTATAGGAAAACTCTATCAAATGAAGATACTCCTCCCATTTAACTGGTTGCTGCATGACATACATTCGCAGCATGTCCTCTAGTACCTGATTTACTCGCTCGGTTTGACCGTCTGTTTGCAGGTGGTAAGCAGTACTAAAATGTACTTGCATCCCCAATCCTGAAAATAGAGTCTTCCAGAAAGCTAATGGAAATTTTACATCTCTATCCGAGATAACAGTCTTAGGAATGCCATGCAGTCTGAAGATTTCACGCATAAATAAGTCTGTTATCTGTACTGTCTTATAAGTGGATTGGACAGGTATAAAATGTGCCGACTTACTTAGTCGATCCACAACTACCATTATGGAATCATTACCTCGTTTTGATTTTGGTAATCCAGTGATAAAATCCAATGAGATCACCTCCCATTTCCATTCGGGAATAGGTATAGGTTGCATTAATCCAGCCGGATGCTGATGCTCTACCTTCACCTGCTGGCACTCTAAACATCTGCTTAGATAGTTCGCTATATCCTTCCTCATGCCCGGCCAACAATAGTCCTTCCTTATTACTGTCAACATTTTTTGATATCCCGGATGTCTCGCATAATTGCTTCTATGACATTCATCCAGTATCATAGTTTTTAATTCCATCCTGTTTGGAATGACTATCCTCTTCTTGAAAATCAGCAACCCGTCTTGGTTAATCCCATACTCCCCTGGTTCACCTTGTTCTCCAGATTCTTGTGTTTGCTGCCACAAATATTTATACTCAGGATCCTTGTCTGCTTCTTTTCTGATTTGTTCTAGGAATCTGGTTTTAATCTGATTAACATATAACTCATAAATGTTATGCAGTTTTCTACTTAATGCATCCGAAACCTTATTCTCCTTTCCTTTTACGTACTGTAGATCAATATCAAACTCGCTCAAGAAAGCATTCCATCTAGCTTGCCGGGAATTTAAGTCAGCTTGCTTAAAGTAGCTGGTTAGACTGCTATGATCAGTTTTTAATACAAATCTCTTTCCAAGTAAGTAATGTCTCCATACCTGGAGAGCGTGCACAACTGCAGTCAGCTCTAAATCATAAGCTGAATATCGCTGCTCATGATATTTCAGCTTACGGGATTTGTATGCAATTACCTTCCCTTCTTGTGATAACACAACCCCAACACCTTCCTTACATGCATCCGTACAAACCCTGAATTCCTTATTCGGATCTGCTACGCTTAACACAGGTGCTGTTGTCAATAATTGTTTCAATCTTTCGAAACTCTCTTGACATTCCTTTGTCCATTTAAAAATTTTTCCTTTTCATTGCAAAGAGGTAATGGGGAAGGCTATGTTTGAAAATCCCTTTATAAATCGCCAGTAATAGCCAGCGAGACCCATAAAAGACCGTACATCTGCCACATTCTGTGGCACCTTCCATTCCATAATAGTTTTAATTTTCTCCGGGTCTACTACTATACCTTTTTTAGATATTACATGTCCAAGATACTGTATTTCTCTTTTGAAAAAATCACATTTACTAAACTTTGCGTACAGTTGGTGCTTCCTTAGCATCTCCAGTACCATTCGCAAATGTTCCTTGTGTTCTTGCACATTCTTAGAGTAAATCAGTATGTCATCAATGAAGATCAACACAAAATTTTCCAAATAAGGATGAAAGATACCATGCATCAGTCTCATGAAAGTGGCTGGTGCATTAGCTAACCCAAAAGGTAATACCACGAATTCATAGTGGCCATACCTTGTGCGAAAGGCAGTTTTGTATATATCTTCGTCCTTAATTCTGATCTGGTGATAGCCAGACCGCAAATCAATCTTTGAGAACACAGTAGCTCCCCTTACTTGGTCAAACAGGTCATCAATACAGGGTAAGGGATACCTGTTCTTAACAGTCAGCTTATTTAATTGTCGGTAATCCATGCACATGCGCATAGTTCCATCCTTCTTTTTAAAAAACAGCACCGGTGCCCCCCAAGGGAACACACTGGGTCGTATATACCCCTTATCTAGTAATTCTTGGAGCTGCATCTTCAGTTCCGTCAACTCTGGTACACTCATTCGGTAAGGAGTCTGAGAAACTGGTGAAGCTCCTGGTAGCAGTTCTATTGTAAAATCAACATCTCTTTTAGGTGGTAATCCTGGTACTTCCTCAGGAAACACATCCTTAAATTCCTGTATTACAGTTATATTCTCTAGCAGAGCAGTTTTATCCTTGGCCTCAGGTAATCCAACTTGTATGGCATACAGCCGGCATCCCTTTCTAATGCATTTTCCCATTTGGGAAGCTGTAATTGGGCGTAGATGTATAGGCTTCCTTATGCCTTGAATTTCTTGGCGATTCCCATCCTAATCTCTGTAATAAAATTTCTTTTCCTTACAATCTATAAGAGTCCAATGCTTTTCCAACCAATTCATTCCCAGCAACACATCATAGGATCCCAAGGGCAGGATATTTAAGTCTACTATTAATTGCTGTCCGCTGATTTGTAGTGCACAATCTGGTATCTTGGCACTAACTCTTCTTTTAGCTCCTGTAGCTAACTGAACCAACCAGGCCTTCTTAAATTTTTGACTTGGCAACTTACAGATTTCTACTAATTTAGGACTTACGTAACTTAGACTTGCTCCTGGGTCTATCAAAACAGAAACAGTTTGGGATAATAATTTACCTTCCAGCTCTATCATGGTAGGTTGAAAATCAGCTTGCCGGTCCTCCAATGCCATGTTAATTCTGGGTATGCTTCGGGCAACATCTCCCACAGTAGAGGCCTCCTGTAAATTTGTTACTGCTTCGGTTTTTCCCCACTGTGGGCAATCTCGATAGTAGTGCGCTGCTCCGCAGCCCCAACACTGCAGAGGTGCCCTCTGACTTTGAGGTTGCTCAGGTTACTAGAAGCCTCAAAAGTTCTGTCTTCCCTAGGCCATCTGATCCTCTGATGGTTCCTACCAAACTGCTTATTAATTGAATTCCTGGCTGAGCTTCTGAAATTACTGGTTTTGCCTCTTTTAAAACCAGCACTGTTTTTATTTTCTTTCTTTGATTGCCACCCTTTCCCTTGGTCCATCTTGTTTTTTGCTTGCTGGTAACACAGCCTCGCCTTTCTAATAGCCTCATCCATCATCTTGGGATTTACAAATTTGATCCGCTCCTTCATATGAGCAGGTAAACTGCTCAGAAATCTTTGGACTTTGGCCTTCTCGTCTCTTAAGTACGGTACGTAGCGCAGTAATGATGTAAACTTAGCGATGAACTCGTCCATGGTCATTTGTCCTAACCTCAAGTCATGGAATTCTCGAGCCTTTTCATCATAAAAACGCTCAGTCAAGTACTTGTCCTTGAAGTACTGTTGAAACTTATCCCATGTCACATCCCGATCCTCTATTCCCCGCATGTTCTTCACTTCTTCCCACCATAAAGTGGCTTTATCTTTCAGCTGGTAAATGGCTAACCGTGCTTTAAGACCACTGTCATAGTCATACACCTGAAAGTACTTGTTCATGTTAATCAACCATGCTTCTGCCACTTCTTATTTTTCTCCATCGAACGTAGGTGGCTTTATCTTTTTAAATTCTCCATGTAATTCCACTTTCTGCCTTTTACCTACCTTCCGTTCGGTTTCATTTTCAGATTCAGCTTCATTAAAATTTCTGTTTAGGTTACTTCGTTGTGACAGACTTTTTTCTTTCCGACTTACATCTTGTTCATCTGTTTGCTGTTCGTTCCCTTCTTGGAATTCTCTGCCAGCACTGGGGTTTTCATTCCTTTGATTCTGTTTATCGGAGAGACTCTTTAAGATCCTCTCATGTTCCTGCATCATTCTTGCATTTTCCCTTCGTACTCTTTCCATTTCCTACTGCAACTGTTGTACTGTGTGCAATAAAATGCGAGTCTGATGTTGTTGCTCTTCAATCAGTCTGTTTGACCGCTGGTGCTGCTCTATCCCCAGCTGAACCCACATCTCGGGGTTACCTTCTGGTGGAGGCTGCATTTCTCCGCCATTTCGTGGTGGCTGTTGCGAGGGTGTCCGTCTCATTTGTCTTTCCATCTAATTACTGAACTGTGCATGAGTAACATACATTTTATCGTCAGTCGACCCCATAGGGCCCAGCGTTGTAACGCCGCTCTGATACCACTTGTAACAATCAAACAGTTAAAACTTACTGTTTTAAAAAAAAAATTGTTTTTACCCTACCGAGTACTCTCCAATTGTATATGTTATGACAGTATTTAATTGAGCTTGCACTTTGGATTGGGTTTTACATATATCTCGCATCCCTAGTACAGTAATAATTCTTTTGGATTAATTAGATTTCCCGTGGAACTTTGAACTGGCTCTATGATCCGACTTGCATTTTTATCCATTAATTATTTCCGGTTATCATAGTGTACCTGTGACTTGTTTTTAATTGGCCAGGACACATATTTTTTATGAGACAGAGGATGTACCGCGTACAGGAGATCTTAACTCGTAAGGTTTGTTAAATGTGAATTCAATAAGGTTGTTGATCTGGCCACTTGACTACGGTATATGCTTTACACTTGTCATATGTTACACCGTTGATCAGCGCTTGATCCTACGGTGATCATTTCCTAGGGATTGTTAATGACCTTGGCATCGTAACCGTAACCATACCTCATTGTTGCGCCTCGGCGTAGGTTCTGGAGAGGGTTTCTGTTAGATTTCCAGGTTTAGCACATAATTTCGACTATTCACCCTTTGCATTCAGAAGAATGGTATTCTCCAGGCGGCCCCGTCTACAGGTAATCGCTCTGGCACTTCCAGCATTTTGTGTGAGTAAGTTATGCAGACATTTACTCTTTCATTCCCAGTCTGTTGGTTTTCTTTTTGTTTTTTTACTTATCAAACCCTTTTCTTTCCATTTTCCGTTGCGGCGCCCTGCTGAACTTGGCAGCGAGGACTTGGTTCTACCAAGGATTGTAGTCTCTTCCACTTGCCACAGGTAATTTCTACCCTGGACTTCCGGCTCTGTCTTCCGTGGTTAATTTCTTATGAATATAAGTTACATTTCTAGTTTAATTGCTCAGGGTTTTATGCTACTTTTAACGATGCTTTAATCTGTTGTCAGGGATCGATCCCGTCGCTCTTACTTCCTTCAGGGAAACTCTGGCTGACCACTGAGTCTCAACTACTTGGATGAATTCCTAACTTCTGCATCTATATACAGGTATCTACCACTGACGAGCATGAACCCTAAACCTTCCTCTTAGTCTTCTTGACTGGGTCCATGATTATTGTTGTGGGGTTTTTGCCCAGGTTTCGAACCTGCGGCCTTGCATTCCACCATCAGCTTATTATCAAATATTAAACGCTATTCGGCACTAAGTCTTGCTTGAGTCGGATAAGGGCCTACTGGCTCTACCGTTTAGGAGGGTTCCATTTTGCCAAGTTAAGGACTGTTTGAATTATATGACATGTATAATTTTTTTATTACAATGAAACGTCGGGTTGCTACCCGTGCTCTCTTCTCTTCTTTTATTGAACTGTATTACAAACTTCATCGCTTAGAGCGAGAACTGGTTCTTTTCCGCCTATATGCTTTCCGTTTTATTTAATGAAACAAGTTGTAAATGCTTGGAGTTCTATTCGGCAATCTCTACTTATAGTTTGCTTTAGAAGATGATGGTGTTAAGGCGTATTTCCTTCTCAGTTAGTTTATGAAGGTTGATGCATACTATGATTCTCTCAGTTGCTTGACTTGCGAATTCCTCTGGATGACTGTCTTGTCTCGGTTATGGAATTATATTTCTCTTCTGCCTGTTCTGGTTTGGTTCTTCTATGCTCATGAGGGTTTCATGGTTCGTTAATTCATGTTTAAGAAAAAGATTTATACCGCACCACATATTTGTGTAAAGTTCTTTTTAGTTAACTAAGAAAACACCTCTTGTGTCCGGACCACCGATTGTCCGTGCTTATCATAGGAGGAGTGCTCCCCAGAGGCTTGGTTTTCCGAGCGTTATGGGTAACAGCCCTTCTAACAGTAAATTTCCTGTTTCTATGGTAACTAGCTGCTACAGTAACTCGTTCAGGACATTTGTATTTCATGGTTAAATGCTTATATAATTAAATATCTATTTCCGCTCTTTCTTTCTCTCTGATGTTATTACCCATATTCTACTGGCACGATAAAACTGGTATTTCAACATTGTTACAGTTTTTCTCTTTAATTCTTGCAGAACAAATATTCCAGTTTCTTCTATTGATAATTCTTCAGAGTAAATTATCCATAAATTACTATTGTACTGTACTGAAAACTTTCTACCTAGTTCAAACAACCTTAGTTATACAGAAACTACTTTTCCCACATCAAAATCTTAATAAGCAGAATATACATTAATATCCTAATATAAACAGGAATGAAATGCTAACTGCAATTTTTACTCATTTATAATCCAAACATTCTGATGGTATGCTTTTTCCTCCCTTCCACGAACTGGGGCAATTACGTCCCACAATTCCCCCCGAGCTTCAAGTCTGGGCCTTCTGTTGAACATAGAGTTCTGAAGGAAAAAACTTGGACAATCCGGTCCGATTTCTCCAACTCTAGTAGCAGTAAATTCTAGAGGAGAACTCAGGACAATCTGATCCAGTTCTCCGACTCCAGTGACAGTCTATTCTGAAAAAAATCTTTTCTAGAATGACAGGATTCTCTCTTTTCCACAGAACCCCTAACCCTCCTTGGAATCCTTTACTTATCCCAGAGTTTCCTTGGGTAACTGTGGAAACTGCTTTTCTGTTCAACTGCCTCCAGAATCTTGATTTAATTTTACCATTAGCTTTTACTCAGGAAATAAATTCCACAAGAAAATCTTTTATTAAATATCAAAATTTGTTTTGTTCTAATATTCCAATTTAAAATAACAGCAGTCATAATTAATCTATAATTAACAAAAATACTTAACCATTTGTTAGTGGCTAAGAGGGTGGTTACAGTTTTCCCCCTCTTGAAGAGAACACCGTCCTCGGTGTTATTCTTCTAGTTCCGTAAAAAGCTCAGGATAAGCTTCACGAACAAAATTTTCATCTTCCCAGGTAGCTTCCTCAGGTCCAAAGTTCTTCCATTGCACTTTAACCTGGGCGATGGCTCGTCTTCGGAGCATGATTTCCCTCCGGTCGATTATACTGTGTGGTTCGACCAGAAATTCCCCGTCTGGTTCTACCTGCACAAAGTAAACCTATGTTAATTAAATAAGTCTTTAATATCACATGAACATTTAATAATCATGCTCATCCACTACCTGTATGTTCTGCCAATGTATTATGTGTCTTGGATCATGAAAATATCGTTTTAATAACGATACATGAAAGACATTATGCACCCGAATGTGACTAGGAAGAGCCAAATGATACGCTACCGGTCCTACTCTCCCCAGTATTTGGAAAGGACCACAGAACCGGGGTGTTAATTTCGCACAAGACGCCCATCTCAACGTGCTTTTCTTTGGTTTAATCCGGACATATACATGATCTCCAATCTCGTATTCACGATACGATCTCTTTTTATATGCATACACTTTCTGCCTGTCCTGTGCCGCTTTCAAATTCCGTCGAATCTTCCTCACCTCTGCTTCCATTTCTGCTAACATGTCTGGTCCCAGCATGAGTCTATTCTCGGGACTGCTCCAATTAATGGGAGTTCTGCATTGCCTCCCATATAGTGCCTCAAACGGGCTCATCTTTAATGATTCTTAGTAGCCATTCTTATAGGCAAACTCTATCAAATGAAGATACTCCTCCCATTTAACTGGTTGCTGCATGACATACATTCGCAGCATGTCCTCCAGTACCTGATTTACTCGCTCGGCTTGACCGTCTGTTTGAGGGTGGTAAGCAGTACTAAAATGTACTTGCGTCCCCAATCCTGAAAACAGAGTCTTCTAGAAAGATGATGTAAATTTTACATCTCTATCCGAGATAACAGTCTTAGGAATGCCATGCAGTCTGAAGATTTCACGCATAAATAAGTCTGCTATATGTACTGTCTTATAAGTGGATTGGACAGGTATAAAATGTGGCGACTTACTTAGTCGATCCACAACTACCATTATGGAATCATTACCTCGTTTTGATTTTGTTAATCCGGTGATAAAATCCAATGAGATCACCTCCCATTTCCATTTGGGAATAGGTATAGGCTGCATTAATCCAGCCGGATGCCGATGCTCTACCTTCACCTGCTGGCACTCTAAACATCTGCTTAGATAGTTTGCTATATCCTTCCTCATGCCTGGCCAACAGTAGTCCTTCCTTATTGCTGTCAGCATTTTTTGATATCCCGGATGTCCTGCATAATTGCTTCTATGATATTCATCCAGTATCATAGTTTTTAATTCCATCCTGTTTGGAATGACTATCCTCTTCTTGAAAATCAGCAACCCGTCCTGGTTAATCCCATACTCCCCTGGTTCACCTTGTTCTCTAGATTCTTGTGTTTACTGCCACAAATATTTATACTCAGGATCCTTGTCTGCTTCTTTTCTGATTTGTTCTAGGAATCTGGTTTCAATCTGATTAACATATAACTCATAAATGTTATGCAGTTTTCTACTTAATGCATCCGCAACCTTATTCTCCTTTCCTTTTACGTGCTATAGATCAATATCAAACTCGCTCAAGAAAGCATTCCATCTAGCTTGCCGGGAATTTAATTCAGCTTGCTTAAAGTAGCTGGTTAGACTGCTATGATCAGTTTTTAATACAAATCTCTTTCCAAGTAGGTAATGTCTCCATACCCGGAGAGCGTGCACAACTGCAGTCAGCTCTAAATCATAAGCTGAATATCGCTGCTCATGATCTTTCAGCTTACGGGATTCGTATGCAATTACCTTCCCTTCTTGTGATAACACAGCCCCAACACCTTCCTTATATGCATCTGTACAAACCTCGAATTCCTTATTCAGATCTGCTATGCTTAACACAGGTGCTGTTGTCAATAATTGTTTCAATCTTTCGAAACTCTCTTGACATTCCTTTTTCCATTTAAAAATTTTTCTTTTTCGTTGCAAAGAGGTAATGGGGAAGGCTATGTTTGAAAATCACTTTATAAATCGCCGGTAATAGCCAATGAGACCCATAAAAGACCGTACATCTGCCACATTCTGTGGCACCTTCCATTCCATAATAGTTTTAATTTTCTCCGGGTCTACTGCTATACCTTTTTCAGATATTACATGTCCAAGATATTGTATTTCTCTTTTGAAAAAATCACATTTACTAAACTTTGCGTACAGTTGGTGCTTCCTTAGCATTTCCAGTACCATTCCCAAATGTTCCTTGTGTTCTTCCACATTCTTAGAGTAAATCAGTATGTCATCAATGAAGATCAACACAAAATTGTCCAAATAAGGATGAAAGATACCATGCATCAGTCTCATGAAAGTGGCTGGTGCATTAGTTAACCCAAAAGGTAATACCACGAATTCATAGTGGCCATACCTTGTGCGAAAGGCAGTTTTGTATATATCTTCGTCCTTAATTCTGATCTGGTGATAGCCAGACCGCAAATCAATCTTTGAGAACACAGTAGCTCCCCTTACTTGGTCAAACAGGTCATCAATACGGGGTAAGGGATACCTGTTCTTAACAGTCATCTTATTTAACTGTCGGTAATCCATGCACATGCGCATGGTTCCATCCTTCTCTCCACATTGACGACTCACTCTGATTCACCCTCTTGTAGAAGACGTTCGAAAGGAGTGAGTCAAACACAATAATCAACTCCAAGGTTATTTTATTTGCCAGCTAGACCTTTACGCTAACAGAACTACGATCCTTCCCCTTGAAATTGACGCTGACTATTCAGGTACATGTAAGCTTTTTAATTTTTATTTTTTTGTTTTTTTTTTAATGGACACTGTATCATGATAACTGCATTTATTTCAATGAAAAATAATATAAACTAAATAAATTGCTTATAAATATAAAGTCATATTAAAAAAAATTAAAATATTCTCTATGTTATTTACACAGATAATTTAGATTTAAAAATTGTGAAACCATAGAAAATCCATGGTTCAAACGGCACAAGAAAATAAATATTATATAATATGATTCTGGAAAAATTAAGCCAAGTCCAAAAATTAACCTAAGTAAGACACCAAATCAGTGTATGAGATCTCCTTGTTTGTGGGACAAGGAATCAGTTTGACTGCTAAGTCTACTAAGGCATATATACTCTACCCCTCTTGTTTTGAACCTGTAACAAGTGCTCTTAACCATTAGACCCACTCAAACTGTATATATAAAGATTGTTTAACATATATATATCAATATTAGAACAAGATAAATATTAAACCAATATAATCAATATATACAAAAATATATAATAATTTATTTCAATAAAAAATTAATATAAACTAAATAAATAACTTATAATTATAAAACCATATATATATAGATACATATTCTCTCAGTTTTCTTTCACAGAGATAATTTATATTTAAAAATTGTGAAACCATAAAAAAAGGGCCATGGCTCAAACAGCACAATAAAATAAATACTATATAATCCATATATACTGATTGTTTAACATATATGTACCAATATTAGAGCTTAATCAATGTAATCAATATACAAAAAAATTATTATAGGATATAATTAATATAAAGTCCGAAATAACCCATATATATATATATATATATAATTGTACAGAAGTTCAAAGTAGCTTAATCAATGTAATCAATATACAAAAAAATTATTATAGGATATAATTAATATAAAGTCCGAAATAACCCATATATATATATATATATAATTGTACAGAAGTTCAAAGTACTTATCAGTATAGGCATTTCAAAGTTATTGACATGTTAACATGAGCACATGAGCACATCCAGATGGCTTAGTCTTTCAAATTTATTGGACTGTTTAGCATACTCATTGAAATGTGATAATGTTTGGGGGGATATCAATGTTATATTTGTGACGGCTTGAAATCAACCTCGGTGTAGCCCTTTTCACTTTTGAGAAAAAATAGTCGGTTATAAAAACTGAAACGGGCCTTGGAAAGGAATGAGACACAATACCCAAGGTGAGTGGGGTCAGAACCTTCCATATCCACCAACAAATACGAATTTTGACTATGTGTCTGCGCTGATTGAACTTGGGGTTATTTTCTTCGCCAACTCGACGTTTACACCAACCCCTTCACTATTTAAAAGACCATGTTATGAGTTGGGTCGGAAATGGATATATAGGCCAACTTTCGTCTTCACATTGAAATTGACACAAATATTCCTATACAGTTAATCTTTTTAGTTTTTATTTATTTTCCCTTATCATTTTTTTTATGGAACCTGTATCATGATGATCCTAATAAAAAATTAACATAAATTAAATAAATGGCTTATAAATATAAAATCATAGAAATTTTTTTTTTTTTCCTAGTTGTGATTTAGATTTTTATTTAATTTAAAAATTATGAAGTTATAGAATCTTTGTGTCTCAATTTTTTCATTAGATAAGTAAAAAATAAGTCTTCTAAATAAAATGTACAATAAAAAATTACTTTATGAAAACCAATCATATTTTAGAGGATGACATTATGCATTGCTTGATCTTTTATGAAAACTAATCACATTTTAAAAGATGACATTATCTCCATTGTGGCATTGTTTGATTTAAATGTATTGTTTATCACATTCTCAATAGTGTGAATAAAAACTCATAGTTAATCATATAGTATTCTAAATACTTTTAAAATCACACAGTAAAATACTTGTAATAAATGTCATTTTACACTTTTTTAATAAAATATTATTATTGTCATTTCATATCTTTTTTTAAAAACAATGCATATCCTATATAATCTTCATGTCTTTAAAAAAATTTCAACTTTCATATATAAATACCTATATATATAATTCAATTAATTTTATTATGATTATATTAATATTATATATTATGAAATGTAATTTCTAAATATGATAGAATATATAACAAATTATTTTTTATATTATATATTATTTTTTCATAAGTATAAATCAAATATGTAATATATAATTAATATATAATTACTTTTATATTATATATTATTTCTTTTTAGGTTATAATCAAATCAATTCAATATGTAATATAAAATTAATAAATAATTAATACATAATGACTTTTTTTTTTGGAAAAATTCATTTTTATTTATAGCCACATCAATACGATTTTTTTATTAATTTTATTTTAGTACAATTTTTCAATTAAATTTAACCATGAATTGGGGTGAAAAAAGTAAATTTTAAATTCATAATTATTATTTTATTGGTTTAGCTATTATTTTATTATTTCCTTAAAAGTTCCATTATAGACCTCAAAATTCCCATGAACTCATTCATTGAGCATACAAGGAAAACATAGCCATAGCTATAGCATTTGAAATCAATTTTTTTCTTTATATCTTACAACAAACAAATAAATTATAAATAAGGCTAGACAAAATCAAGATAGGAAGAACTTGTATTGTGTTATTGCTTTGTCATTGTGACTCTTTATAATGATTTAATCACTCTTAAGTTTTTAGTCTTGGAATACACTTCATTTGCTTGTTAAACACTTTGAAGGTTGTTGACTAAAAAGGACTTACTAATTTGTGTTCTTGCAATCGATTAATATAAACTTTCACTACATAGTAAAATTTATAGTTCTATAATTTCTATTTTAAAAAGAAATATGCTCTTTATATTCATCCAAATAAAATAGTGTCAAGCAAGTTGGTAAGTAAGATTTATGGTTGTGTTCTATCAATTTTTTTCACTTGTATTTAAACTTTACTTAGGGTTGATTTCTTCCAAATTCTATATACCATAAGTCTGACGTCATTAGCAGTATTGCATGGCTATTCAAATACACTTTTTTAGTCCATTCATGTATGTCTTCATTGTTTTTTACTCCAATTTCGCTATACTTTAACTAAATTAGAATATCTGTAATATAATACTTATTCAACTGTGGCAGTTAATTTATATTTTTCAAATTTTGATTAAACTAAATGATATGAAAAACTGACTATACAACTTTATTTTGTACTAAAATTTTTAAACAATAAAATTAAAAACGTATTCAAATTAATTTAAAATTATTTCAAAATAATATTTAATAGTGATGTGGAAAATGTAGAAAACAATGTGCACTCTACCATATAGTTTGGTTAAATATGTTCACTTTACAAGAAATTGATATTGTTGTGTAAGCTAGAAGATGTTTGTATGAATTGCTTATCTATTTTAAATTTAATTTTGTTTAAAAATTTGAAAAATTAACTTTTAATATGAAAAAAATTTAAAAATATTATATAAACGGAGTTGAAAAATAATCGCAATACAAAAATATAATATAAACATTTAATTTTTTAAAGTTTTTTAAAATATTTATTTATCTTCATTATTTTTATTTAAAATTTAAAAAATAAAAATATAATTATAAATATCAATTTTATTCTAACTTCTATAAAAATAAAAATATTATTGGAATAAATGTATTTATATTTAAATAATAAATTTTATTTATATAAATAAAGGAATTTTTTTGATTTGGGTGTGAGCCGGTGGTATTACAAAATTTGTATGTCAATGATTGTTTGAATCCCAACGGAGCCCTATGCTACCCACCACATGCATGAAACACATGGAGTGGTGGCTACCTGCATGCACAGAGTAATTTCCATCCACTAATGTGGAAGGAGTATCAGGGAGGTTGTCATTTCCTTCGTTTTTTACGAGAGTGTCGCTAAGTTCGTCGTTGTTCCTTTGAGTTTGACTCACGAGTTTTGGTGGTCTCGAACAGGAAAATTCGGTGCATCCTCCGTGGCTAAAGGTTTTGTTACGGCACTCTCCTCTTTTGGCTTATGGGTATGTTATCAGTTCTTCACTCTAAATATATATGGTTCGTCATGCTTCTCTGCTAGTCTTCAGGTTGGAAGGTCCTGCTCTTGAGTTTCAAAGAAAGCGAGTGATTATCTTGTTTGGTATGAAGGATATTGAATTGGTCATGGGGTATCAATTTTTTGGTCTGCGTACATCTATTATCTATGGTATTGCTCTATCTCATTTGGGAATATGTTGTGCATGGTTCTATCGATGCTCTTGGGTACTTCCATTCTTCTTTCCCTATCTCAGGGGTTTCTTGTCTTGTTCAATTATTAAGGACATAGTTGCTCATGGGGTGAAGCTGGAACTTCCAAGGTTTTGGTTTGTGGAGGGTTTGTTTCCTTCTCTAGTCCTCTGGTTTCTCGGAGGGATGTGGTTCTATGTTGGAGTCTTTGAGTCTTTGTTTGTCCATTCATCTACTTTTACCAAGTGTATGTAGTGGGGAATGGTTCAGTTGCTAGTCTCTCATTTTTGTCTTATGGTAGGTTCCTAGATTAGCGGCAACCGCTGGAAACTTTGTGTTTCTAGCACTTTGTCTCCACTAGGGTGGTTTACAATCTCCTTTTTTATTAATACATTCAATTTCATGTATTGTGGCCTCATGGAAAGCTCTGCCTCTGGTAAGGGCAAGGTGGCCCAAAGGTCAAGTGCCCGGGGTAGTAGAGTTAAGGGATCCCCATGCAATGCCCAACCTAGTTCCTTAGGGGATGAAGCTCGAGGCCAGAATTCCGATTCTAGTATAATCAATAAAGCAACAACCGAAAACCAAGAAGGCACCTCATCTGAGGTTTGCGAGTTGATTGAATATTGGGAAGAAGAATTAAATAATAAAGCTTGGATAATGGATATTGACATGGAGGACGCACAAACCGTGGTTCCTGATCCTGGACATACTCGTGGCAGGAGCACAAAGTTTAATCAAACCATTTACTTCTATTGGTTGATGAAGAGCCACATGGCTAAAGCATTAGAATAGATCCTGACTGTGGTGGCAACAACCACCATTGGATTTCCTAATTACAACATGGAATTTCAAAAAAATTAGTTTCAATTACAAAAATAGAATGGGCTCCTCAACAGAATAGAAGAGCACATCCCTTACATTCCCTAAACTGAGTTTCTGGGCTCTAATGCGAACGAACTCGTTCTTGTTGTCGAGTCCAGGGAGAGGAATAGCTTGATGTAGGTCTCTTTGTTCATCTCCTTTTTGCATGCAGTAGTTTCATAGCATTCATTATGTTTATGGTTGTAGAAGTGTTTTCAGTTATTTCTAGATTCTAGGGAGTTCAAAGACAATCAAACTTATCTAGCATGGTTGGATACACTTATTATTTTTTGTATGTAACTGCCCAATTTTGAAATGAATGAAAAAGAAAGGTCTTACCAAGGTTAGAAAAAAATACATATATAAAGAAATAAAATACATCTTAGTATCAGAGTGATCTCAGTCCATTTAATCAAAATTTATAGAGGAAATGGTCTTTTGGACATTTTTTTCTGGTTAATTTTAATAAAAATGGCAGAAATATTTTTAAGAACTTGAGTTTAAATTGTTTAATCTAAGTAATTGGATCGTTGCACTAGGGGATATCCAAGGTGTTGAATCCATTTATACATTTAAAATTGTATTTTAAACAACAAAAAATCTTGAAATTGTATTGTCAGATTTTGGTGAATTTCTGTAAAAAAAGGTTATTTCTTTAGACTATGCCTATAATTAAATATTAATATTACTTTAATCAACATGATATGATTAAATATTATTAGTGCATATATTTATGGTGTAGTCTTACTTAAAATGGAATCATATTTCTCACTAGGATTTGACAAATTCAAAGGAGAATGTATTTTTTTTTGTTTAAAATATGTTTTTGAATGCATAAATAAATTCAGCACTTTGAAAAACATCTAAAAAACTTTAATTCTACAGATTAACCAACTTAAACTCAATTTTTTAAAAATATTCACCAAACTTTTATTAAAAATAACCCAAAAATTTATAATAAAAATATGACTGAGTATAAATTAAAGTACATCTATATTTATAAAATATATTTTGTAAATAATATAAATTTTATTTAAGAAATTTTTAAATATAAAAATATTTAATTTTAATTATTAAAATATATTAACACTAATAAAATATAGCTTTAATAAAAATCAGATGAATGATCACTCACAATCAAATCACACTGTTCTCACTGTTCACTTCAGGATATTTTTCTTATTACAAATTTGTTGACACACATTAACATGTCGTGAGCATATCTGCAGAGACTAGAACTCTCTGAAAAACAATTATCACAGACATGGAAAAAAAATGAAGATGATGAAAAAGTAGGATGTTCTAAAGAACCCACTCCGTGTGAGGTTCATTGCAACTTAGTACATACTTTTCGGATTGTACATACATATTTTAAAAACGTTGTCTTATTCACATGCTCCAGTGTTGGTAAAAATAGTTTGGGGCTGTCAAATAAGGGTAGAGAGAGTGGTTAAAATCAGTCATTAACTTTTCCATTCAGGTTTGAATTTTTAAAAAATGATATTAATAACTTGTAATAGTAAGGTTCTAAGAATGGGTAGACTCCATTTTTAAGGCGGATGGTATCTCCTGGCCCTTGTTAAACAACATTTAGATATTACGTTGAATTATGAATTTTTAATATAGGTAACATGTCATTTGATGGTTTAAAATAAATTTTCAATATACTAATTAAATAAATTTCCAATATATGTCGCTTGCAAGCTGATTGGTTCAAAATAAAATAAAAAACCATTTAAAATAAATTTCAAATAAATAAATAAATTTCCAATATATGTTGCTTGCTAGCTGATTGGTCCAAAATAAAATAAAAAACCAACTTTTATGGTTTAAAATAAATTTCCAATATATGTCCCTTGCGAGCTGATTGGCCCAACAAAAAAAAAACCAACTTTATATTTAAAGATGACGTGTACTGAAAACTAGCCGTTGGATGTGTTGACGTAGTAATTTTGAGTTTTTTAAAGAGTGGGAACGCAATCAGTCCCTAATGAAGTTATTAAGATCTCAGAGCATCTGCACCATGGGTTGGCCATCCAACGGTCAGAGTAAGTTGGTGCCCTTTTCACATGAGATGTCAATCAAACCGTAACCTCGCCTCCCATCAGTATCAGAGATTCCGATGTAAAGGCAACGTCAAGTCGTAGATTCCAATTGCGTTGACCCCCTAAGGGGTATTTTGAACAAGTTTTATCATAACCTTTCCCTCCATCCAATATATATTGTAGAGTGTAGATTATAGTTTTACAAAATTGAAACTATGTGATAAACAATAGAGTAAGTTGAAACAACCCTAAGGGGTATTTTATACAATTTTTATCATAACCTTTCCCTCCATCCAATATATATTGTAGAGTCTTGTGAAGAGAGAGTGTATTCTAGTTTATAACCTGATCCACAATCAAAGAAAATGGCTAGGGATGTCACAATTTATCATTCACAATATGATCTATTGACATTCTAAGTTGAAATGGATCCTATTAGATGCATGGTGGCCAAAGACACTAAAAAATTCAAAATAGACATATGTTATGACATCCATATTGTCTACAAACCATCCAAATTTCTCATCTTATACAACGTTTTCTAACAATAACCACTCAATTTACTCTCCAATTTTTGAAACCCCCACCCATGTTCTGGATATCAAAGTGTAAAATCAAATGTTCCTGTGGTTTTTTTAAAGGGTTCATAAACAAACAGACAATGAGAAAATCAATATTTTGGTATAATAACTGATTTTTGAATCATTGTGACAAACAAAACATCGCATTATCTCACAAAATATATCTAATGTATAAGGATCTGAGATGATAACAAAGTTTTGAATCATGATAACTAGGTGAAAACCAAAACTAAGTTTTAGCCACAAGAAAAAAATCACAACAACTCACAGAATATATCCAAGGTTGCAATGAACCCCATACATTGTGATGGACATTATTGGAATTTAGTGCACATAGAACACCACCCTAAAAATTATATACTCTTGATTAATTTTGAAGAAGCTCAAATGTCTATATTGGATGTCGAGGTGGATGGTACAATAATTGAGGATGCTTTTTAAAGGGTAAGGGAATTTAGATACTCTATCCTTCTACCAAAGCTATAAAAGTGAGACTTGTAGATTATGGTTTTACAAAATTGACAATATGTGATTAAGAATAAGTTACAAACATAGGGTATTTAAAAATTAATAAGAGGAAGGTACACGAGGGTCCTTGTAATTAATGCAATTCTTTGTGCTATTTGTATTTTAAATAGTTTTATTTAGAATAGTAATTTGTATTTGTATTTTTTTAAATGAATATTGTTAAATGTGTTGTTGTATTTTTATTTAAAATAGTAGTTTATATTTGTATTTTTTCTAAATGAGTGTTGTTAAATATGTAATTGAGTAAAATATATTAAATTGATATTCTAATTTTTAAGATATTTATTTTAAAAAATCAATGTATGGTGAGTTTTTTCTTTTATCTCAAGTCCCAAACAAGATTCTTCTTTCTCTTGTTATTCTAGCTTACACCTTAACACTCCTTCTCTCCTCATCCTTCCACAAATTTAAACTATGAGGCACAAGGTAGTTGTTGCATATAGGAACATTTAGATATGATAAGAAAAATGTGATACTCTATTGTAATTTTCTCTACAAATGTGATGGCAAGTGTGCCCTAAATGTTGACAATTTCATGGTTAATGTACTATAAGCTACATGCAAATTTATAGCATTTTATACAAGATCAAGAAAGCTATTCCTAATATCCAACACCATAGAGCAAGATATGTTCACTAATTCAACATTTGCTTCCAAATCTCTCTTAGTGCTACAGTAGTTTTCTCAATAAACTTGTTTTTACTACTCTTGAACCAATGAAAGCCATCGTTGTTGCATATAGGAGCATTTAGTTCTAATAATAAAATTGTGATAGTGTGTTATAATTTTCTCTACAAATGTGGTCCCTCTTATAAATAATATAGATATAAACTAATTATTTAATAAATTTATTTTTAATTGTTTATAACCATTATTCTTTTAAAATTTTACTTAATAAAATGTATCTAAATTTTCATACATCCAAATATACATAGTTTTTCTTGTTCTATATTATTTTTGTTACAACTTTTTTATTATTCCAAAAATACATTTATTCTAAAATTTTAAACAAAGTTTTTCACTACATAATTTTAGCTTTTATAATTTTTTTTATTTTTCAATTCCAAACAAAACTTACAAAATAAAAAACCCACTTAGTCCTGATTATAGTTTTACAAAATTGACACTATGTGATTAACAATAGAGTAAGTTGAAACAACCCTAAGGGGTTTTTCTGTACAAGTTTTATCATAATCTTTCCCTCCATTCAATATGTAATGTATAGCCTTTTGAAGGGAGAGCGTAGTATAGTATATAACTTGATCTAGAATCAAAGAAAATGGCTAGGGATTTCCCAAGTTATTAGTTTGTAACCTGATCCACAATCAAAGAAAATGGCTAGGTATGTCATAAGTTATCATTCACAAGGTGATATATTGACGTTCTTAGTTGAAATGGATCCTATTAGATGCATGGTGGTAAGAGACACTAAAAAATTCAAATAGGTATATTTTATGACATCCATATTTTCTACAAACCATCCAAATTTCCGATCTTATACAACAATTTCTAATAATAACCGCTCAATTTACTCTCTAATTTTTGAAACCCCCACCCATGCTGGGGAGATCACAGTATAAAATCAAATGTTCCCATGGTTTTTTAAAAGGTTCCATAAACGAAACAGACAATGAGAAAGTCAATATTGTGGTATATTAACTGATTTTTGAATCATTGTGACAAACAAAGCATCACATTAGCTCACAAAATATATCTAATGCTATAAGCATCTGAGATGATGACAAATTTTTGAATCATGATAACTAAGTGACAACCAAAACTAAGCTTTAGCCACAATAAAAAAAATCACAACAACTCACAGAGTATATCCAAGGTTGCAATGAACCCAATACATTGCGATGGACATCATGGGAATTTTAGTGCACATAGAACACCACCCTAAAAACTCTATACTCTTGATCCATTTATAATAAGCTAATATGTCTAGATTAGATGTTGGGTGGTACAATAATTGAGGATGCTTCTTAAAGAGTAAGGGAATGTAGATATCTTATCCTTCCACCAAAGCTATAAAAAGTGAGACTTGTAGATTATAGTTTAACAAAATTAACAAATGTGATTAAGAATAAGTTACTAAAGTCAGGTATTTAAAAACTAATCAGAGGAAGGTACAGGAGGGTCATGGTAATTAATGTGATTCTTTGTACTATTTTTATTTAAAATAGTAATTTTTATTTGTATTTTTTTAAATGAATATTGTTAAATGTGTTGTAGTATTTTTATTTAAAACAATAATTTATATTTGTTTTTGTTTAAATGAATGTTGTTAAATGTGTAATTGAGTAAAATCTATTAAATTGATATTCTAATTTTTAAGATATCTATTTAAAAAATTCAAAGTATGGTGAGTTTTGTTTTATTAATCTTTACTCTAGATGTGCATCTCAAGTCCCAAAAAAGGTTCTCATGTCCCAAACAAGATTTTCTTTCTCTTGTTATTCTAGGTTGCACCTTACACTCCTCCTCTCCTCCTACTTGCACATATGTGAACTATGAGGCACAAGGTAGTTGTTGCATATATGAAAATTTATATATGCTAAGAAAAATGTGATACTCTATTGTAATTTTCTCTACAAATGTGATGGCAAGTGTGCCCTAAATGTTGAAAATTTCATGGTTAATGTAGTATAAGATACATGAAAATTTACATTCTTGGATACAAGATCAAGAAAGCTATGCCCAATATCCAACACCATAGACCAAGACGTGTTCATGAATTCCATAGTTGCTTCCAAATCTCTCTCAGTGCTACAATTGTTTTCTTAATAAACTTTTTTTTACTACTCTCATGGTTAATGTAGTATAAGATACATGAAAATTTACACTCTTGGATACAAGACCAAGAAAGCTATGCCCAATATCCAACACCATAGACCAAGAAGTTTTCACCAATTCAATATTTGCTTCCAAATCTCTCTCAATTCTACAGTTGTTTTCTCAATAAAAAATTTTTTACTGTTGCATATATGAGCATTTAGTTCTGATAAGAAAATTGTGATACTGTTTTATAATTTTCTCTACAAATGTGTTGGAGTTGTTTTCTCAATAAACTTGTTTCATTTAGCTCTGATAAGATAAGTGTGATAGTGTGTTCTAATTTGCTCTATGTTGGAGTTGTTTTCTCATTAAAATTGTTTTTGTTGTTCTTAAGTGGTGAATGCAATTGGTATATGTACATGAACTTGGAGTAAACTCTACTTCTATTAATAAAACCTCTGTTTATTTACATATATGCTACATAGACTGTACTTGAATTTATTTAAAATATCTTATTTTAGTTACATGCTCATTTCATGCTTGTTTTAGAGGATTATTAATCACCAAAATATTTTCACCCCCAATTTCCTATTTCATTATCTATAAAAGATTTTTTTGTATATGTGAACACATTATGTTAGTTTACATATATGTTTTCATCCTCAATTGCCTATTTCAATATATAAAACAAAATTTTTTGGTTGATAATTCTTATCATCAATATCTTTGAAACTTCCACCACATGCTTCCATGGAATCAAAATTTGTCTTTTTATTCCTTCAAGATGGCTCCTTCTCTGCAACATCTTATTTCTTGTAGGCTACTCTTTCCTATGCTATTGTCTTACGATGTTTTTTTTGCAACATGTAGTGCAATTGCTAGTTATGTACTTGTGCAATGATTTTTTACTGATTATTATAACTAATAGATGAAATGATTTTTTTGGTAAATTTAATCCAAATTCTAGTAAATATTTTTTAATAACATAATTTTAAGTTTTATTGGTTAATTTTGTGCAAATTGGAGTACTTTTTTTTTTTTTTGTTGAAGTTAAAGTAGAAGAAAACAATTAATCACACACAGCATAAACAAAGAATACAAGAAGATTTAACGTGGTTCACCCAGCCAATCTGGGCTACGTCCACCAAACAGAGGCATCGACAATGTCATTCATCAACAGGAGAATTACAATAGAAGAGTTTCTCATCTGCACTTCTCTTCCTCTCACCTCACATCCCTCATGCTCATTTGCCTCTACGGGCTTACATTTTATAGCTGGGAGTAGAAACTAAATCATAAATTCAATCACAACAAAATAGGATGCAATAACTCCACATCATGATCAGATGGAGTCAATTTAGCAACAAATACATTGTTGTCATATTCATGAGTTTTTTTCCAAATTTAACATAAGAAATCTCAACAATTTCCACCTTGAAAATAATTAGCCTGATACCCTGTTCCATTATTATTTTTATCTTTTCTGCAAGCCAAGAGAAGCCAGACACCATTGTAGCTTCTCTAATAAAACTGGTTTCGTGAACATGTCTGCAAAGTTTTCCTTTGTATGCACCTTTTTAAGAGAGACTCCCCGTTCAGTGATAACCTGTCTTACAAAATGATACTTTATAGGTATATGCTTTGATTTGATGTGAAAGGCCAGATTTTTAGCCAAATGAATTGCACTTTGACTATCACAAAATAACTTGATGTTGTCCTGCAACCTACCAAACTCACCAAACAAACCTTTCAACCAAACCGCTTCTTTGCAAGCATGTGAAGCAGCTATGTATTCTGCTTTAGTAGTGGATAAAGCAATAATGTTTTGCAGCTTTGACATCCAACTTATACCTCCACCTGCAAGAGTAAATACATATCCTGAAGTTGACCTTCTCTTATCCAAATCACCTGAAAAATCAGAATCAACATATCCGCAAACAAATTCACTACTTCTGTTATAAGTGATACAGTAATCACTTGTGCCTCTCAGATATCAAAGCACCCATTTCACTACTGACCAGTGTTCTTTTCCTGGATTTTCCATATACCTGCTGACAACTCCAACTGCATGTGAAATATTTGGTCGTGTACAAACCATCGAATACATTAAACAACCTACTACATTGACATATGGAATTCAAGACATATATTCCTTTTCTTCATTTGTGTTAGGACATAAACTTGAAAAAATCTTAAAATGGGAAGCGAAAGGGACTGAAACAAGCTTCACATTGTTCATACCAAACCTTAAGAGTATTTTCTCAATATACTTCTTTTGTGATAACCACATCTTACCATTGCTCCTGTCTCTGAAAATCTCCATGCCCAAAATATGTCTTGCTGCTCCTAGATCTTTCATATCAAATGTCCTAGCCATCTAAGCCTTTAACCTGTTGATCTATGTTATGCTTTTGCTTGCTAAAAGCATATCATCAACATACAACACTAAAATAATGAACATGCCATTACTTAATTTCTTAAAGTCAACACAATGATCATATTCACTTCTTATATAATTTTTACTCAACATGAAAGAATAAAATTTCTTGTACCATTGTCGAGGCGACTGCTTCAGACCATACAATGATTTCTTGAGCCTGTAGAAAAATTTCTTGCTGCGATTTTGAACTAATGCTAACACAATCAGAATTGAAACAATTTTAAAAACTAGTGAGAATATCTCATGAAAGTCAATTCCTGCTTTCTGAGAAAAACCTTTTGCGACCAGCCTCGCTTTGTACTTATCTTCTGTATCATCAACACCCCTTTTCAAATTGTAAACCCATTTACATCCCACAGTTTTTCTGTCCTTAGGAAGTTCCACCAGATCCCATGTGGCATTCTTGTCTAATGCCTTCATCTCATCCTTCATAGCCTCTTTCCACTTATCACTGTTATAACCTTTTACAGCTTCCTAATAGCACAAAGGTTCATCATCATTAGCAGTTAAATCAATTGAAGTAACATAATCATCATACATTTTAGGAGGATTTCTGATTCTCGTGGATCACCTTAAAGATGTTCTTGGTTCTTCTGCAATTTGTTGATTATTATCTGTAGGAACTTCTTCATGATCTGCATCTGAAACATGTTCATGATCTGCATCTGAAACTTTTTCATCTAGACTATCATCAGTATTTGAACTGGTTTCAAACTGAATATATTGAAACTTAGGTACATTATCCTGTTTCAATTTATCATCCACATCCGGATTATCGAGTGAAGATTCATTGAATTTAACATCTCTGTTAATGATGATATTTTGAGTAGTAGGATCCCACAACCTGTATCCCTTAGTCCCATCACCATATCCAACAAATATATATCTTTTTGATCTAGGATCTAATTTAGAACGCTGATGTTTCGGAATTAAAGCATATGCATCACAACCAAAAACTTTCAGTTTAGAATAATCACAAGGATTACCTTTCCATACCTTTTGAGGAATTTTGCATCCTATTGCAGTTAATGGTGATCAATTTATCAATTAACAAGCCATAGAAACCGCTTCTATCCACAATTCCTTCTGCAAATTGGCGTTACTAAGCATACTTCTTGCTCTCTCTAAGAGAGTCTTGTTCATGCGTTTAGCAACTCCATTTCGCTGAGGAGTATATACAGTAGTTTTATATCTTTCGATCCCAACTTCCTTGCAATAATTATTAAATTTCTTTGAAGTAAATTCACCACCATTGTCAGTTCTTAAACATTTAATGGTTCTTCTAGTGATGTTTTCTACTAATTCTCTAAATTGTTTGAAAACTGTGAATACATCATAATTTTTCTTTAACATATAGACCCACACTTTTTTAGAGAAATCATCAATAAAAGATACAAAATATGACGATCCTCCATATGAGGTTGTAGGAGATGAACCCCAAACATCAGAATGGATATACTCAAGGATTCCCTTACTAGTATGTTTTCCAGTTTTAAACTTTTTCTTGCTTTGTTTCCCAAATATACAATGTTTGCATAAATTTAAGTTAGAAGATTTTAAGCTAGGAAGTAACTTACAATCAGATAAAATTTGTAATCCTCTTTCGCTCATATGGCCCAACCGTTGATGCCATAGAAGAATAGAATTACTGTCGTTTTCAGATACTGTAGAAGCATGATCTGACTTTTTTCTTCCTTCTAACTAAAAAAGATTTGCAATCTTCTTTTCTTTCATTACTAGTAAAATTCCTTTATAAACTTTCATTACTCCACCTTGAATAAGGGTTTTATATCCATTTGTGTCTAGCACTCCTAGAGAAATGAGGTTTTTTCTGAGTTCAGGCACGTGTCTTACATTAGTTAATATTTTATTTGTCCCATCAAACATTTTAATCTGGATGCTTCCAATTCCCACAATATTACATGAGACATCATTTCCCATGTAAACAACTCCATCATTGATTGATTTATAAGATTTAAACCACTCTCTATGAATGCACATGTGATTTGACGCACCAGAATCTAACAACCAATGTTGATCATGATTAGACAAACTAACCGATAACACTTCATCACTCATACCTGAAACGGATGCCGAACATGTATCTATCATGTTTGCTTCTTTCTTCTCTATCGAAGAGTCTCCTTTGGATGTTTGCTGTATCTTCCAATGGTCCTTCTTCAAATGTCCTGATTTGCCACAAACCCAGCACTTTACCTTACTCTTCTTCCCTTTCGATTTTGACCACGAGTTGTTTTTCTTACTGAAGCGTCTTTCTTTAGAACGACCTCTAACCATCATTGCTTTTGATGTAGAGGTTTCTGAATTTAACCTTTTCCTTGTTTCTTCAAATAACAAAGCTCCAACAACATCATCAAATTCAAGGGTTTCTAATGAACTAAGACTTATAGAAGTAACAAAATGATCCCATGACTCGTGAAATGAGCATAATAAAGTTACAGCTTTATCTTCTGAATCAAATTTTACTTCTATACTTTCTAACTGCACCAAGAGAGTATTAAAGGTATTCAAATGATCAGTAATTGATGTACCTTCTTTCATGCACAAGCTGTACAACTTTCGCTTCAAAAGAATCCTATTGGTTAAGGATTTTGTCATGTACAGCTTTGCGAGCTTTGTCAACAAACCAACAATAGTTTTCTCTGACATGATGTTAAACTAAACATCATCTGCCAAACACAATCAAAAGCCGCTAAGTGCGTTGTCATCCATTTCACTCCATTCATCATCTATCATGGTGAGAGGTTGTTTTTCTTTTCTCAAAAGCGCCTTTTCCACACCTTGTTGTACGAGTAGATCATGCATCTTCACTTTCCAGATCTCGAAGTTGTTTTTCCCATTAAACTTCTCAATCTCAAATCGAGCACTTTGAGTTTTTTCCATGTTTATCTTCTATGGATCCTTAATTTCCGTTTTTAATCAAATTAAGAATTTGTTAAAATTCCCTTTAAAAAAAAAAATATGCAATTCCTTTCTCACATTCCACCATCAAAAAAACTAATTCTAGTCCCTAGGCCCAATCTAATGGCATATTACAAAAAAAAAATTAAATCAATAAAGTTCCACCTTATAAAAAGTATATCGATTTATTAAAGTGCCACCATATATAAAAAATATATAAATCGATATATTGGCACCAACACTCATGGTATATGAAACAATAAATCGATATATATTAGCATTTCAAAAAATTGATTTAAAAATGGACTCACTTTATGAACCGTTGAACCAATTTTTTTAAATGGCATTTCACACAATCGATCTCATGGTCCACGCAGGTAAACTCGGCTCTCAACACCATTTCATAGCCAAATCCACGAAATTGAAACAAATCTGCTCCACCAGATCAGTAGCTCTATCACACGAGCCACACAGAACATGAATCGATGTGTTAGTCGCTTGTCGACGTAGCCACACAGCCACAACAATAGTTATGCTCTACACACCAGCTCATGGCACTTTTAACCTCCAGCATTCATAGATCACGGCTTACAGAGATTGTCACGGTTTACTCAAAAGATTCGGGCCTCACGACAATTAACGCAGCAAACTCATGAATACCAATTACAAACATTAACGCAAAGCAAGGGCAGGTATAACCTTGACCTTTGCCTCAATTCTCACAACGACCTCACAAAATGTGAACTCAGCTTCTATCTTTTGCAGTAAACCAGCATTGAAAAAAAAACAATGGTGCCTGTTGTCCACACATTCAATGTAGATCTTAGCCTCCTTCCACGAGCGCTTTAGTGTTGTTCCCTACTCTGTCATTAAATTTGATGACGGGATCCTCGATCCAGCTTACGCGCAGTTCAACGTGATAACTCCAAGTCCCGACGTTGTTCAAGCTCTGATACCAATTTTTGAAGTTAAAGCAGCGGAAAACAATTAATCACACACAACATAAACAAAGAAGACAAGAATATTTAACGTGGTTCACCCAACCAATCTGGGCTACGTCCACCAAACAGAGGCATCGGCAATGTCATTCACCAACAGGAGAATTACAACAGCATAGTTTCTCATATGCACTTCTCTTCCTCTCACCTCACATCCCTCATGCGCATTTGCCTCTACGGACTTACATTTTATAGCTGGGAGTCGAAACTGAATCATAAATTCAATCACAAAAAAATAGGATGCAATAACTCCACATCAGGATTAGATGGAGTCAATTTAGCAACAAATCCTATTGTTGTCATATTCATGAGATTTTCTCTAAATTTAACATAAGAAATCTCAACATTTTTTAATCATAAGCTTAAGTTTTGTATTCTTCTTTAAGGGGTTTTTAGGGTGGTAATCTACCTATGCATTCAAAAATATATTTTAAACAACAATTAATCAAAATTTCGTAATAGTGGATTTTGATCAAGAAAGCCATTTTGTCTATTAGTTATAATACCCCATTTTTTATTGTTATATTAGAAAACCAACGAAAACTAAAATCTTTGAAAACAACTAATACTCAGGTAAATAAAATATTTACCCTTAATTATCTCCCACCATAATATGAGCATGTCTTTGCATTAGAAATGGATAGGAATAATATGTAAATAAATATACTTAACAAGAGTTATTTCCCTCTATTTTTATGTGTTCCTCAACACATTAATATTTAGGAGTACAAATATTCATATTCATGAGTAAAAATGTAAATGTGAAATCTTACAAAAAGTGACTAACCAGTGAGGTTTATGTAAGTCCTTAATCTATATTACATGCCAAGGCAAGACCATAGCAATCAATTTTCATATTGACCATTATTATTTTATTATTGATCAGTCCAAATTATAAAGTTTAGAATTTACAAATAATTAGGAAATAGAGTGTCTCAAAAACATTTTACATCATGACTAACACATATCTATTTAGCATTTCTAATCTTTTTACTATAACCATTCCTATGAATTATAGCTAAAGCTCAAACCATTCCTATGAATTATAGCTAAAGCTCAAATTTTGTTGACTGACAAAATAATTCTAAGTTAAGTTGGACAAAATAATATTATATGCAATTTTTTTGAAAGCATGATTTCTAACTTGTATAGCAAGAACTAAATTACCTCGGAACACTTATTAAGCTAGTTTATTTTGTCTCTTTATATCTGATAAATTAAGAGTTAAGCTAAATTTAAACTGATTTTAAAAATATAATAAATAAATATTAAATCCTATACATTAACATGAAAATAACAAATATACAGTGATATAGATTTTTTAAACATCTTTAAATTCATTTTTTATTTGGATTGTTTAAATATCTAAAATCTAAACATTATAAACATCACAAAATTTAAAATACTTCATTTCACTGAGAAACAATTTTGATTTAGATTCTCCAAACATCTAGAATGTTATTTCTTATTTTTATTAAAACTAGTTATTTTAAGTGTCATTTTTTAAAGATTTTTCTGCTAATTTTTTCACGTCTAAATTCTCTATAAAAAAACAACACCAAAAACTCCAAAAAATCGCAAAAAACAACTCTATTAAAATACTTTTAAGCATAAAAAATTTGACATGGCTCTTTTTTCTTGTTTTCACTTTAACTTGAATTTTTATTTTTTATTTTTTTAAACATAGAACGTCTTATTTCTTGTTTTCACTTTAACTTGATTTCTTTTATTTTTTAAACATCGAATGTCTTAGTTGACTTTTTAAACACCAACAAATTTATCATGTTTCATTTGTATTATTTCATTTGTATTATATTGTTTTAGCATGTTTAATTTTTATGATATTGTTGTCTGCCTAGAAAGAAAACACAAGGTGCGCTCAACATAATAGCTCAATTTGTTTGAAAAGTGATAAATGACAGAGAGTCTCAACTCAATAAATCAACATTAACAAAATATAGAAAAAACGAATAAAAGAAAAATAATTAATATGAATTTATTCATTTGAACCCTAAAAGTTTAAACATTGTTTATATATATATATATATATATATATATATATATATATTGTTTAAAAAAATTATATCAAAATATTAATATTTAAATTTTTTAAATATTCAAATTAAAAATTTATCCTAAAATTTAACTTAATTTAAAATTTTGTACTTGAGAGATATAATAAGTGGAAATAGAAAATAGATTCCTATCATAAAATGAATAATGAATGAAAAAAAAAATCAATCTCTCAATTAATTTATTCATTTTAACTAATAGTCACTTGACCATTCACTTTCATTTTTTCATAATCTCAAAAATAAGGTAGAAAATCTTACCAACAAGTTACGATTATCCTTAATAATAATAAAATAATTCGAATATAATTTTTACTTCCCTAAAAATTCAATTTTCATAGTTTATCTTCAATCCCACCATGTAATTTCCTTTCCCTTAATGTTTATGGCCATGTGGTCCATGCCACAAGTTTGTGAAGTAGTTGAACGTTGTTGAGCCTATGTTTGTATAGCTTCTTAGTATAGTTATACATTTCTTATGATAAATAAGTTGGAATTAAGAAAGAGAATAGTTTGTGAAGTAGTTGAACATTGAGCCTATGTTTGTATAACTCTTCAGTATAGTCATATATTTCTCATGATAAATAAGTTGGGATTAAGAAAGTCATCAATAGAAGAAATACACTAATAAACAATAATAGGATATACAACCGTCTGTCCCTAAAGTCAACAATCAAGATGTCAATGAATGTTAAAGCAATATTACCATGTAACATTTAGTTAAATATTACCTTCGAACATTTAAATATACATTAGAGATTTAACGAAGTTTATGACATATTATAAGCAACTTTGTAAAACAAGACTTTTAATGGGAATAATATTCTAAGCCCACTCTAGTCTGGAGGATAGGACAAAATACACAGTATACAATATATAAGCTGAATATCATCCCTCGCTATCTTGAGGGATTGGAAAGCTCCCTTGTTTCTCAGTCCTGCACTTCGTTGTTTTCTCACATATTCTCCATACAACATGGATTTAGACAAAGGTGGATGAATTTTATCTATTAGCTGAGGAGCAGGAAATAAAAAAGCATCCACGGAAGGCCCATTTTGGTGCTGCAATTGAAAATTTTGTTCTCTCCACTTTGACGACTCACTCTGATTCACGCTCTTATAAGAAGACGTTCGAATTTTCGAAAGGAATGAGTCGAACACATTAATCAAGTTCCATCAACAAACACGAATTTCGACTATGTGTCGGGCCCGACTGAGATCAAGGTTATTTATAGTTTTTATTTTTCTGTTTTTTTTGTATGGAGATTGTGTCATGATAATTGCATTTATTCCAATGAAAATTAATATAAATTAAATAAATTGCATATATATATATATATATATATATATATATATATATATATATATATATATATATATATATATATATATTCTCATTTTCTTTCACAAAGATAATTTAGATTCAAAAATGGCGAAACCATAGAAAATCCTTTGCTCAAACAGCACAATGAAATAAATATTATATAATCAATATATACTGATTGTTTAACATATATTTACCAAGAGGGAGAAAATAAATATTAAACCAATGTAATCAATATATACAAAAATATATAAAAAAAAAAATATTATATGATGTAATTAATATAAAGTCCGATATAACCCATCCACACACACATATATATATATATATATAAGTTCAAAGTACTAATCAGTATAGGCATTTCAAATTTGTTCAGTTGTTTAACATACGCACATCGAGATGGCTTAGTCTTTCAAATTTATTGGACTGTTTAGCATACTCATTGAAATGTGATAAATTTTGGGGGAGATATCAAGTTATATTGTAACCGCGTGGAATGAACCTCGGTGTAGCCCTTTCACTTTTGAAAAAAAAAAAAAAATCTCCGTTCAAAAAACTGAAGCGGACCTTCGAAATGAATGAGTCACACAATACCCAAGGTGAGTGGGTCAGAACCTTCCATATCCACCAACAAATACGAATTTTGACTATGTGTCTGCGTGATTGAAGTTGGGGTTATTTTCTTAGCCAACTAGACATTTACACCAACCCCTCCACTATTTAAAAGACTATGATATGGAGTCGGGTCGGGAATGGAAATATGGGCCAACTTCCGTCTTCACATTGAAATTGACACCAAATATTCCTATACCCGTAATCTTTTTAGTTTTTTGTCTTTTTACCCTTATCAATTTTTTTTAATGAAACTGTATCATGATCACTGCATTTATTCTAATAAAAAATTAATATAAATTAAATAAATTGCCTATAAATATAAAATTATATTAAAAAGGAATCTGTACAATCAAAATTTACTTTATGACATTATCTTCATTATGATATTTTTTTATTTAAATGTATTACTTGTTATATTTTCAATCGTAAATAAAAATTTATGATTAACTATGTAGTATTCTAAATAATTTTAAATCACAAAGTAAAATACTTATAATAAATGTCATTTCACACTTTTTAAAATATTATTATTGTTATTTCATATATTTTTAAAAAACCAATACATATTCTACATAATTTTCAATTTTCATATATTTATTTTTAAATTATATATTCATTTCATTTTATTTAATATTACAATTTCCAATTAATTATAAATTAATATATATACACATATAAATAAATACCTATTATAAATCTAAATTAAATCTATTTCAATATATATATATATATATATATATATATATATATATATATATATATAATTCAATTAATTTTATTATGATTATATTAATATTATATATTATGAAATGTAATATTATGAAATATAATCTAAATGTAATAGAATATGTATCAAATTACTTAGATTATAAATCAAATATGTGATATAAAATTAATACTTAATTACTTTTATGTTATAAATAAAATCAATTCAATATGTAATATAAAATTATACATAATGACTTTTAAAAAATGAATTCATCCTAGCAAATGAGCATCCATTACAAGGAAAACATAGTCATAGCTACAACCTTTGAAATCACTTTTCTTCTTTATATCTTACAACAAACAAATAGAAAGGACGATGGTTCTTTCTCACATCAGATTTTTCGTTAAAAAATCCATACTGAACAATGTCTTCATGCGGATTCGCATCATTTTCCTGCTCAAAATTTAGGCGTCCTCAACACCTTAGCCACTAGGGCATTGAGAATCTCTGATGAGTCTCACCTTAAGGGAGAAAGGACCCATCTCCTTAATGTTTTTTGTTCTAATGGTTATAGTAAGTCACAAGGACTTAAAGTTTTTCTTAAAGCAGAAAGAGGTCCCTTAGTTAAAAATAAAAATGATCCTAATCAATGGTCCTGCAATGTAAGGCTTCCTTTCATTCAAGGTACCACTGATATGATTGCTAGAATTCTTAGGAAGCATAAGGTTTCCTCTTCCTTCAAACCCCTTAACACGATTCACAGTTCTCTTAACTTGGTGAAAGATCTGGTGAACCCTAGGGATGGAAAAGGTGTCTACCTTATTCCTTGTTCCCGTGGGACACCTTACATTGGTGAAACAGGTAGGTCCATTAGCCGAAGGATATGTGAACATGCAATTGACATTAGACATGGAAGGTCCCACACCTCTGCCCTAGCTGAACATGTGGAAAAAAATAACCATCATATCTACATCGAAGAGGCTAAGGTCTTAGCCAGGATTGATCACTTTCATCATCGTAAGTTAAGAGAGGCCCTTGAAATTGAAAAAAGGCCTGTAAATCTCAACAGAGATGATGGTTGGAATATAAGCAGGTCTTGGATCCTTGCCTTATATTATTAATTTTCCTTTTTATTTTTATTTTTTATATTTTTTAATTAATTAATTTATTTATTTTTTTAAATTTTATTTATTTATAATAATAATAATAATAATAATAATAATAATTATTATTATTATTATTATTATTAAGATAGTATTACAATAAAATAATATATAATTATAATAAAATAATATTTGTATTTTGAATAATCAATTAACGATATTAATAAAAATAAAATAATTCTTATATATAATTAAACTATTGACCTAAATAATTTTTATATATAATTAAAATTTTAATTTCAAAATTCAAACTAGCCATTGCGATTTTTAATTAAATAATTAAATTAATAGAACTATTTATTTTTATTTTTATATTTTTATTATTTATTTATTTATTTATTTTTATTTTTTTAATAAAATTACAATAAAATAATATTTGTATTTTGAATAATCAATTAACGATATTAATAAAAATAAAATAATTTTTATATATAATTAAACTATTAAATTGACCTAAATAATTTTTATATATAATTAAACTATTAATTTCAATATTCAAACTAGCCGATTTTTTAATTAAATAATTAAATTAATAGAACATGGATTTCAAAGTCAAATTAGTTGTTATTCTAACGGTTTTCTTTGCCTCTCCTACATCTATTTAAACTCAACGACTGATCTGATCTCTCTGATCTCTCACCTAGTCCTGATGATGAACCACACTGGTTGGTTCGAAACGGGCCGACTTTGTTCATTATAATGTGATTATTACCAAAATATTTCTTCATAATTTATTGATGGATCACAGAAGCCAAAATTCTATTAATAACAAACAAATAATTTATGAATAATTTATGAAGATAGGAATAACTTGTATTGTGTTATTACTTTGTCATTTTGACTCTTTATAGATGATTTAATGACTCTTAAGTCTTTAGTCTTCGAATACACTTCATTGGCTTGTTAAACACTTTGAAGTTTGTTGACTAAAAAGGACTTATTAATTTGTGTTCTTGCAATAGATTAATATAAACTTTTACTACATAGTAAAATTTATAGTTCTATAATTGCTATTTTAAAAAGAAATATGTTCTTTATATTCGTCTAAATAAAATAGTGAACAAGTTGGTAAGTAAGGTTTATGGTTATGTTCTATCAATTTTTTTCACTTTTATTTAAATCAGATTAGGTTGATTTCTTCCAAAGTCTGGCATACCACAAGTCCCAGGTCATTAGCATATTGTATGGCTATTCAAAAACACTTTGTTAGTCCATATATGTCTTCATTATTTTTTATTCCAATTTCACTATACCTTAATTAAACTAGAATATCTGCAATATAGTCTTATTTAATAATGACAATTAATTTATATTTTTCAAAATTAAGTAACTCAACTAAATAACATGAAAAACTAGATATACAACCTTATTTTGTACTATTTTTTTAAACAATAAAATTAAAAACATATTCAAATATTCACATTGATTTAAATTTATTTAAAAATAATCTTTAATAGTGATATGGAAAATGTAGAAAACAATGTGCACTCTACCATATAGTTTGGTTAAATATGTTCACTTTACAAGAAGTCGATAATGTTGTATAAGCGAGAAGATGTTTGTATGAATTGCTTCTCTATTTTAGATTTAATTTTGTTGAAAATTTTGAAAAATTATTATTTAATATCAAAAAATTTTAAAAAATTATATAAACGGAGTTAAAAAGTAATTGTAAAACAAAAATCTAATATAAACATTCAATTTTTGTAAATATTTATTTATATTCATTATTTTTATTTAAATTAAAAAAAAATTTATTATAAATATAATTTTTATTCTAAATTTTATAAAAATAAAAATATTATTGAAATAAATGTATTTATATTTAAATATTAAATTATATTTATATAAATAATTTTTTGTTTTTTATCTAGGTAATTTGTATGACAATGATTGTTTGAATATGAAAGAAGCCCTACTACCCACCACATGCATGAAACACATGGAGTGGTGGTTGCCTTGCATGCACTGAGTAATTTCCATCCACTAAGGTGGAAGGAGTATCACGGAGGTTGTCATTTCTTTCATTTTTTATGAGAGTGTCAGTAATTTCATCGTTGTTCCTTTGGCTTTGAATCACAAGTTTTGGTGGTCTCGAACAGGAAAATTTGGTGCATCCTCCTTGGGTAAAGGTTCAGTTGCGTCACTCTCTTTTTTTGGTTTAGGGGTATGTTATCAGTTCTTCACTCTAAATCTCTATGGTTCATAATGCTTGTCTTCTAATCTTCAGGTTGGAAGGTCCTGCTCTTGAGTTTCGAAGAAAGGTAGTGGTTATCTTGTTTTGTATGAAGGATATTGAATTGGTCATGGGGTATCAAGTTTTTGGTCTGTGTGTGTCTATTATCTATGGTATTGCTCTGTCTCGTTTGGGAATATGTTGTGCATGGTTTTATCGATGCTCTAGGGTACTTCCATTCTTCTTTCCCCGTCTTAGGGGTTTCTTGTCTTGTTCAATTATTAAGGGCACAATTGCTAATGGGGTGAAGTCAGAACTTCCAAGGTTGTGGTTTGTGGAGGGTTTGTTTCCTTCTCTAGTCCTCTGGTTTCTCGGAAGGGCGTGGTTGTATGTTAGAGTCTTTAAGTCTTAGTTTGTTCAGTCATCTACTTTAATCAGGTTTATGTAGTGGGGAATGGTTCAGTTGCTGGTCTCTCATTTGTATCCTATGGCAGGTTCTTGTATTAGTGGCGACCCCTGGAAGATCTGTGTTTCTAGGACTTTGTCTCCACCAGGGTCGTTTACAATCTCTTTGTTTATTAATACATTCAATTGCGTGTATTGTGGCCTCATGGAAATCTCTGCCTCTGGTAAGGGCAAGGTGGCCCAAAGGTCGAGTGCCCGGGGTAGTAGAGTTAAGGGATCCCTAGTCGATGCCCAACCTAGTTCCTCGGGGGACAAAGATCGGGGCCATAATTCAGTTTCTAGTATAATCAATAAAGCAACAACCGCAAATCATGAAGGCACTTCATCCGAGGTCCGCGAGTTGATTGAATATTGGGAAGAAGAGTTAAACAAGAAATTTTGGATAATGGATATTGACATGGAGGACTAAAAAACTGTGTTTCCTGATCCTGGACATACTCGTGGCAGGAGCACAAAGTTTAAGCAGACCCTTCACTTCTATTGGTTGATGAAGTGCCTCATGGCTAAAGCATTGGAATAGATCCCAACTGGGGTGGTAACAACCACCAATAGATTTCCTAATTACAACATAGAATTTCAAAAAAATCAGTTTCAATTACAAAAACATAATGGGCTCCTCAACAAAATAGAAGAGCACATCCCTTGCATTCCCTAGACTGAGTTTCTGGGCTCCAGTGTAAATGAACAAGCTCTTGTCGTCGAGTCTGGGGAGAGGAATAGCTTGATGTAGGTCTCTTTGCTCATCTCCTTTTTGCATGCAGTAGTTTCATAGCATTAATTATGTTTATGGTTGTAGTAGTGTTTTTAGTTAGTTAGATTCTAGGGAGTTCAAAGACAATCAAACTTATCTAGCATGGTTGGATACACTTATTCCTTTTTGTATGTAACTTGCCCAATTTTGAAATGAATGAAAAAGAAAGGTCTTACCAAGGTTAGAAAAAAATACATATATAAATAAATCAAATACATCTTAGTATCATAGTGATCTTAGTCCATTTAATCAAAATTTATATAATTAAAGTTGTAGTTTAACTTATAGAGGAAATGGTCATTTTTTTTTGGTTAATTTTAATAAAAATGGCAAAAATATTTTTAAGAACTTGAGTTTAAATAGTTATTGTCTAGATTTCCAAGGTGTTGAATCTTTTTTTGCATTTAAAAATGTATTTTAAATAACAAAAAGGCTTGAAATTGTATTGTTGGATTTTGGTGAATTCCTGTAAAAAAAAGGGTATTTCTTTAAATTATGCCTATAATAGCCTATAGTTAAATATTAATATTACTTTAATCAACACTATATGATTAAATATTATTTGTGCATATATTTATGGTGTAATCTAACTTAAAATGGAATATTTTTTCTCACTAGGATTTGACAAATTCAAAGAGGAATGTATTTTTTTTTTGTTTAAAAGATGTTTTTGAATGTGTAAATAAATTGAGCACTTTGATTCACATCTAGAAAACTTTAATTTTACAGATTAACCAACTTAAACTCAATTTTTTAAAAATGTTTATCAAACTTTTATTAAAAATAGCCAAAAAAAATTATAATAAAAATATCATTGTATCTATAAATTAAACTACATCTATATTTATAAAATAATATAAATTCTATTTAAGAAATCTTTTAAATATAAAACAATTTAATTTTAATTATTAAAATAAATTAACATTAATAAAAGACAGCTTTAATAAAAATCAGATGAATGATCACTCACAGTCAAATCACACTGGTTCTCACTGTTCACTTCAGGATATTTTTCTTATTACAAATTTGTTGACACACATTAACATGTCGTGAGCATATCTGCAGAGACTAGAACTCTCTGAAAGGGAAATTAAACCCACTAACTTCTAATCAAGTTATTATCCTTACATAAATAACAATTTTCAAACAATTATGACAGACATGGAAAAAAAATGAAGATGATGAAAAAGTACGATGTTCTAAAGAACCCACTCCGCGTGACGTTCATTGCAACTTAGTACATACTTTTCGGATTGTACATACATATTTTAAAAACGTTGTCTTATTCACATGCTCCTGTGTTGGTAAAAATACTTTGGGGCTGTCAAATAAGGGTAGAGAAAGAGGTTAAAATCGGTCATTAACTTTTCCATTCAGGTTTGAATTTTTGAAAATGATATTAATAACTTGTAATAGTAAGGTTGTAAGAATAGGTAGACTCCATTTTTAAGGTGGATAGGTATCTCCTGGCCCTTGTTAAACAACATTTAGATATTACGTTGAATTATGATTTTTTAATATATATAATATGTCATTTGATGATTTAAAATAAATTTTCAATATACTAATTAAATAAATTTTTATTGTAGCTTGTCCGCTGATTGGTCCAAAATAAAATAAAAAACCATTTCAAATAAATTTCAAATAAATGAATAAATTTCCAATATATGTTGTTTTCGAGTTGATTGGTCGAAAATAAAATAAAAAACCAACTTTTATGGTTTAAAATAAATTTCCAATAGGAGTTGTCTTTAGTGCAACTTTTTGGAGTTTCAGGTGCCGAAATTCTGTGAAAAATATTGAGGTAAAATCTTGATTTCTGTTATTTAAACTGGTTTTTTGACTGTATATATGGATTCAGCAGCCTAAAAAAACCCCTAGGGCACTTCAATTGTGCAAAGTTACTCATCAAACTTTTAATTTCACTAAATTCTTGCCGAAATTTAGAAAAATTAAACCGGAAAAAACTACCGTAAAAACCTTTAAAATGTCGCATTATAGACTACTCATTTCCAATAGATGTCCCTTGCAAGCTGATTGGCCCAACCAAAAAAACCAACTTTATATTTAAAGATGACGTGTACTGAAAACTAGCCGTTGGATGTGTTGACGTAGTAATTATGATTTTTTTTAAGAGAGAACGCAATCACTCCCAAATGAAGTTATTAAGCTCTCAGAGCATCTGCACCATGGGTTGGCCATCCAACGGTCAGAGTAAGTTGGCGTCCTTTGCACATGAGACGTCAATCAAACCGTAACGTCGCCTCCCATCAGTATCAGAGATTCCGATGTAAAGGCAACGGCAAGTCGGAGAAGGGACTCCATGAGTCACCTGAAAAAAAGAAGAGGGAAATAAATAAATAAAAACACGGTAAGAGCTGAAAACTTGGCGAGGATTCTTCGGATCTCCAGGGCCTCTGATATATGCAATTGTGTTCGTGACGATTATCGTTCGGGTGGCCGTTGTCTAATGTACAACCTGATTTGGGTAGCCGTGATTTTTAAACCCATTTGAATTTTCAGAGCTTTCCAACGGATTTCTGATTCCGATGTCCTTTCATTTGGAAATACTCAATGTTACTTCAATAGAACGTCATGAGTTCGAAACTGCACGTCCCGGAAACTCCAGAAACCAAAAACGATGAGATCCACGTGGCAGACAGGTCGCCAGTAGAAGACGATGAGCAAGGACAGGACCTGCGGTCGAAACGTTCCGGCCCCGAAAATGCCTCGCGGAGATACAACTTGCGGACTTCAAATAAAAATGAAATCCGGCCGTATTTCTCAGCAAAGCGCAGAGTGGAGAATCCTTCACCGGGAGGACGTCCGACAAAGCGGAGAAAGACGTCAACGCAGAAATTGAATGATTCCGGCAGAAAACGTACAATTCCGAGGAAGAATTTGCGTCAAAGGAGACAGCAAATTGGCAGCAGCAGCAGCAGCCCGGAGGTTTTATTTCAGGATGTGTCTATTGATGAGGCTGAATTTGCTCGGTTAATTAACAGAAGAATTCAGCTGTATTGGATCCTGGATGATGCCTGGTATAGTGGTTTCATTAAAGTTTATGATCGGAGAAATAAACTACATCTTGTTCTTTATGATGATGGCGAAGAGGAATGGATTTCGCTGGAGCGGGATAGGTTCAAGATTCAAATACTCGTTCCTGGAGAATTTCCGCCGAAAACCAATGGCGGTATTGGGCAGAGTATAGACAATAGAAGTATAGAGCATACCAAGCGACATGACATTGAAGGTTTGGAACAGGTTGGTACAGATTGTTTACAAAACAGTGGTATTGGTGGTTCCCAGAACAATACTAGCCGAAGGAAGAATACTATTCGGAAGAAACTCTTTTAACTAATTCTGTAAGGATTGAAATACATTATTTTAGAAAAAAAAAAAAATTTCAATGTGTGGAAAGCAATGTGCACTCTACAATGTAATTTGCTTGACAGTTTACAACATATATCATTGCCGCTAACACCCCATAGGTAAATATTTAATAATTTCTAATTATATATATATATTTTGCTGATAGGATATTTTTGTAAATAGTATAAATTTAATTTAAATAATAAAATACTTTAAATCTGAAAATTTGTATTTTAGTTATTTTTTTAAATGCTTTTTTTTATAGCTAATATTCTTTGCAACATAGTTCTTTTATAAAATAAAGCAGAATTAAATAAAATAAATTTAAATATAAAATTTTTTATTTTTAATTGTTTTTTATCAATCCTTTTTAAATAATTTAGTTTTTTCTAATAAAATAATAATATTTATTTTTTTATTTTTTTATTTTTTTATTTATAGCGATTGTGTATGGGTAATTTTAGAAAATTAATTTAAACAAAATTCACGATCAAATCATATAGGTATCACTATTCATCTTAGTTTCAAAATATTCAATTTTTTTTTTTTTTTTTGACAGATACAATTGTTTAATTACTTCAAAAGGAAAAAAAAAGAAGAGTGGTATGACCACCAATGACAGCCATTGAGAAATCGCAGAAGAAAACTACCGAAAAGATTCCTTACAAATAAATTTGTAATTTTCTTTTACTAATCTTCTTCAAAAGATTGAAATATATATTTCTCATTTTACACATTATTTTTAAAAATTTAAAATTTTTTATTTTTTATTTATATATGGCCAATTTTCCATGTCATACATTTTAAAGAAAAAAGTTGTAGGCCCTAATGTTTCAAGCACCAAAAAATTAAGCATATTTCAACACCAAAAATTTAAGCATATGAATCATTCTTAAAAGACTCAAGGACAAATTTTAAGCATCCCCGCTGGGGTAAATGGTTCAAAAAAGAAAAAGAATAGTGGTATGACAGCCATTGAGAATCGGCAGAAGAAAACTACCCGAAAGATTCCTTTGAAATAAGTTTGGAATCTTTTTTTACTAATCCTTTTCGAAAGATTGAAATATATATTTCTCATTTATACATTATTTTTTTTAAATTAATATATAAATTTTTTATTTATTTATAAAAAAATATATATACCAAATTTTCATGATATACATTTGAAAAAAAAAAAAGTTATGTAACTTAATCTTTCAAGTACTAAAAAGGAAAAGTTATGTGACCAAATGTTTCAAGTACCAAAAAGTTGAGGATGTTTCAACACAAAAAATATAAGCATAACAACTTGGTTATTTTTAATATTTTATGTTTAAAAGACTTTTATAAAATACATTTAAATCATTAAATGGAGAAAAGATAATCACGAATATATTATTCTTTAACGTATTTGAGTTTTATTTTATGAATAAAAACACACAAAAGTAATTAAGACAATTAGGAAATCAGAAAGGGTTGAGTAATAAACCCTTTAGAAATGGTCGAGTTATCTATTGGTTTTTCCTATCGTGAAAGAAAATATTGAAGCAAAACCAAGAAAACGGAATTAGAAATAGAAACTGAAGAATTATTTGCAAATTAATTAAGTGAACATCTAATACTGGAAACGTAAGAGATAGATAAATAATACATATATATTAGTAACCCTCTTTAGGAGGAGTGCTTTAGAAACATAAGAGGTAGATCAATAATACAGATATATTAGTAGCTGTCATGAGGAGGAGCAAGCATTGTGATGAAAATTATATAAAAAGTGTGTGGTCTAAAACTACTGTGAAAAATTGAAAAGAAATGGAATAGTGAAAGCTTTCTCCAAAATCTCTCTTCAACTAATAACAATTATGGAAAGTGAGTTTAGCTCTGCGACAAAAGAGAAGGGAAATTATAATTGTTTAAATGTGTACAGTAAAACCCTTGAAGGGCTGCAAAACTAAAACAAAAATCCAAGGCATATAGCTTATTGCTCGCATAATAAAACAATAACCATTTTTGAACCATTAAGAACAGTACTGAATGGAACGAGAAATCTAGTTACAATAACCATTTTTGAACCATTAAGAACAGTCCTGAATGGAACGAGAAATATAGTTATCCTGAAGGACTTCAGAGTACCTGGAAAGAGAAACAAAAGTCATTAAACTGGGGAATACAACCCTCAGAGATAGAAAAGTTTAAGGGAATTGAGGATTCCAAAGGTACCTATAGGGCAAAAATAAAAATTGTCAGCTCTCAGGAAATAAATAAACCTAACCATAATAGAGAATGAGAATTCTATAGGATAATAATAATGTTCTTACCTTTTGTGGCTTCAAAAATGAGATCCGCAAATCTGGAAAAAAGAGGGTCAAGAAAAAGAAAAACAATTGGTACAAGACATTCACTTAAATAAAGAAAAACAAATGGAAATCACCACAAGCAAAAGAAGAACTACATACATGCTTTGGCCACATAGGCTATGACTCCCTTTTCGAGACTAAACCCTATGGGATGCCATGATTCTTTGAGGAACGGTTGCAGTTCGATGAACGCATAAACCCTGCGAAGGAGCAGCTCAAACATAGTTGAGCGAAGCTGTGAGGAGAAGTAGAGTTGCTCTCTTAAGTCCCCAACAAGACAATATAACTAGAAAAGTATTTAAAATGCAATACTAGAGAGAACCATGTTTAAAAAGAGTCGTCAACAGTTATAGGCATAGGTAGAATGCAAAAGGAGAAGGCCACACAACGAATGAGCCTGGCTGCCCAACAGCGGCACCGAATGAGAATTGGTTAGGGTTCGGGGGGTAGGGAAATACCCCAACCGCCCCAGATCCCACCACAACCGTAGATCAGGGGAAACCCATGGATGGTGAAAAATAACATAAATGTCCATCTAATAAATGAAAACCAATACTTGAGATTACGGAGGATTAAATTTACAAGTTAAGAAATCTGTAGATAATAAATAGTGAAGGTACCAAGTTGCCATGAGTATGATCATACCCTGCTTTGTTTCGAAAATTATTCACATAATCTCCGTTAACATGTAATATTTTCATATGCTGCGTATTGTATCAAAACTTCGAACATTAGGTTATGTGCATGCTATATACAACATCACCATATGCCAAGGTGAAATACACATTGCTCAAATTTATATTCATGTATGATTAGAGTACAATGTTTGAATTGTTTCAAAATTAAGTGGAATTGTTTTAGTTAGGAAACAACTATTTTAGCAATTATTTATTAATTTTATATCATATAGTCATGTCTTAGTGAGTATATATATGATTTCATAATGAGTATTAGCTTAGGGATAAAGTTAAAAGTATTTTTTTTTTAATCTCTTTTAATGTAAGGTAAAGAGCTTTATGGTAAGATGTTACAGGTGGTATTAGAGTAGCGTTCATATGCTGGGACCAAGATGGGTCACCTAAATAAAATTTGGTGTGTGTAAAATGTACACAGAATCGGGAAGAAGGGGCTATCAAAGTACAATGAGGAGGGGATATGTACATCAAGCTCCCATGACTACAGGGCAAACTCACCCCCAGCCTAACCCAGAAATGAATCTAGAAATGTGGGTGCAGCTGAGTGTGGACCAACATCAACAAACTAGTTGATTGATCGAAGAACAACAACGACAAACCAATAGACTTATGGATACTATGAAACATCTACAAGAAGAAATGGTTTGAGTAAGAAGTGATAATGAGAGGTTGATGCAAGAACATGAGAGGATTCTTAAAAGTCTCTGAGATAAAAAAAATCAAGGGACATCTCAACCGAGTCCTGAAAGACACACCCGAGAAGAGGGTGAACAACGAAAACAAGCTAATGATAAGCCTAAAGGTAGCCATACCCAACGAAGTAATAAAAAAAGGTCGGATAATGAAGTAGAGTCAGGAAATGTCTCAGACAAGCCAGAGATAAAAAATCAAAAAGTGGAGTTGCAAGGTGAATTACTGAAAGTTAAGCCTCCTACACTCGATGGAGAAGCCGAAGAGGTAGTAGAAGCATGGATAATTAACACGAACAAATAAATCCAAGTCTATGAATATAGCTACAAATTGAAGACTTGCCTAACCATTTAAAAACTGCGGGAAAAAGCCACATTATGGTGGGAATAAGTTAAAAATGTGCGAGGAATTTAGGACCAGAATGTGACTTGGGATTAATTCCAGTAGTATTTTAAAGAAAAATATTGAAAGGAGTTCTTTTATGAGGAAAAATATCGAGAATTTCACGATTTGAGATTGGGACAACTGTCTATGGACGAGTTCATAACCAAATTTACACCTTGATTGTGGTATGTTCCATATCTTAGGTGTTAGCGTTCTGTAATTTGCTAGAGATTGTGAGAACTAATCACATAGGCCAACATCAAACCAAATTTGGAATCCAAGACCTAGCCTTCCTAGATTCAGAGAGGGTTCTCTCTATAAGATTTGTCTTTGTTTAAATAAGTTTTATGCTAGCTATGATAGTACTTGGGTTTTGGGTTTGTTTTGGATTTTGGAAGATTGATTATATTAAATTTATTAATATCTATTAGGCAATGGAGTCAAAATATAACTGGATGGCTGCATCAATATTTCACAGAGTAAACACGGGGCAAGCTAGGAATATTTACTGGATCCCTTGGATTTATAAATGGATTTATGACAGAAATAAAATAGATTCAATAGAACTAAAGAGAAATTAAGAATTATTTAGTTTGGCTTTTAGTGGAAAACATAATGATCATAAAGGAAGCCAAAATAAGGTACTCAAAAGTAAATCCTATTCATCACGCTTTATGCTTTACAATAAGAATTAAGATGTTTACGATGAAATAGGACAATGAAACAATACTAACCAAAGAAAAACATCACCAGTATTTAAGCCACATGAATCCTATGAACGGTTTGATTATTATTGATGCTCCAGTTCTTTGGAAAAGCTTACAGTGCTCCAAAAGACAGTAATAATTCTGATCTCAATCAATAGACCTTTGATACTTCCAAAACTGAAGTATTTATACAATAATTTACAATAATACAGTATCTAACAGACTTGAAATTAAAACTCTAACTTATTACAAAATTATAGTCTCGGTGGAATGCGCTGTGTAAAGTAGGTGCTGATGTGGTGGGACTGTTAGGATGTGGACCACATTTTACTATTGTGCTGGCAGAATGAGTACTGTGCTGGCTGAACTTAATGCTATGATGGTGAATGAACTACTGTATGAATTCCCTTTCTCTATTTTGCAGTTACAAACAGATCAATTTTACGCAAACGCATTTTGCTGCTTAACCTAACCTTTCTATTGTTTTGTCACCCGAATCCCTTTTGCCATGATTAACCTTTTTTCTAAAGAAAACATTGAAAAAATCATAATACCAGACCTAAAAACCTTTAGATTTCAGTTCCTAAATTTATCGCATCGATAGAATTATCACATATCACAGATTGAACAGTTTAAAATATAAAAAGGAACCGGTGGTGCGATGCGAAAATGGAAGTGACGTGGAGGGAAGGTGGGACTGAATCGCCGGTGAACATTGCAACATTTAGCGTTTACTTATGAGTTGCGGGGTTAACACCTAAAATTTGCGAAGTGCGGGGAAGAGGGACCCACTGGAAATCAGGCAAAGTGTTATGAATCAGCGAAAGGTTTTAGGGGTAAGTGTTAGGGAGTTTATATATAACAATAACACAATTATATTTTTCGTTGTTGCTGCTAGCCCATGCTCTACTGCTGCGGTGCCCTAGCCTCTAATCTCCTGTTGTTCGATCGTAAATGGCCCCTCCGGATTCCTCCCCGAAGGTGGCCTATCCTTTGGATCAGACCCAGGCCTTTTCTGCCTTGATCAAATCTCTAGGACCTCCTCGCCCTAGGCTGGCGATCTCCAAGTTTGTAAAGAAGCTCGATGGAATCCAGGAGATCGCCCTTCCTCCTTCTATTCTGCGCACGGCCGCCCTTTCTCTAGCTGAGAACGGCCTCATTGGCCAATTTACCAGACATTGGCCCTCTTTGAAGACTGTTCAAAAATAGGTTGAGCGTAACTGGTCAGATAAAATCAATGACAAAATCTTTATTCAATTCTGTGGCAGAGGCTATTTCACCTTTCATTTTGAAATGAAGGATGATAAGGAATTTATATTTAGGAATGGACCATATTTTATGGACACCAAAGGCCTATATCTCAACAAATGGACACCAGATTTTGACCCAGAACTTGATGTACCAAACGCCGTCCCTCTTTGGGTGCGCCTTCCTCATCTTCCCTTGCACTTCTAGGGAGATGACTCTGTTCAAGCTATTGGAAATGCTGTGGGAAAATTTATAGATTGGAGCAAGCCAAAAGACAACATGCAAGCCTACGCGAGGATCTGTGTTGAGGTGGATCTTGGTAAAGGCCTCCCTGAGGCAATGAAGCGAAAAGTTGATGAATGGACGCACATCCAGCAACTCGACTATGAAAAAATACCATTTAAATGCAAGGTATGTCACGAATATGGCCACTTTGCAAATATATGCTCTAAAATTATTGATATTGAAATTTCGGAGGTAGACACGCAATGGGAAACTGTAAAGAAAAAGAAGACCTCCTCTAATCCCAAGAGAAACACCTTCTCTACGCCCCCTCCCAAATTTGATCCCCCCTCCTCCTCCTCTCCTAAGCTCCCAGAATCCTCACATCAGCCTGCTGATTCCCCTATGCATGCCTCCAATGCCTCACTAGACTCCTCCAATCCTTTCTCCTCCCTTTCCCCCACTAAAGATGACCCTCACCTTTTATCTATCCCCTCCTAGCCTTCCTCTCCTTGCCCCTCCCCTATCAATCCTGACCCCCCTTCCTCCTCTTCTGACCCCTCCTTAGTCCGAATCACAAGAAACTCTGTGAAGGAGCATGGTGCAACTCTAGAAAAAACAAAAAAAACTAGTCCTGGAAGGAAATCTTGAAAGCAGCATCAGGATGAAAATGCCCAAAAGGACATAGCTCTTGCAACTCAGAACATGTACATATGCATCACATCCAAATATCCTTAGATGTGAAAGAGAGGGTTTCTTACCAATCCGTACCTCATGTGGAGTCTTATCCTCCAACGCTGATGAAGGTGATATGTTAACCAGGTAACATGTAGTCTTCACTGCCTCTTCCTAGAATTCTTGTCCTAACCCGGTACCACTGAGCATGCTTCTTTCCTTTTCCATTAGTGTTATGTTAATTATTTTTGCAACTCCATTTTTCTGAGGTGCATATGGAGTAGTATTCTGTCGTTCTATACTACACTTCTTACAAAACTCTTCAAATTCCTTCTTACAGAAGTCTCCACCATTATCTCTCCCCAGCACCTTTATCTTCTTCTATGTCCGGGTTTCCACTAGAGCCTTAAATTCTTTAAATATTTCAAAGAGTTCATATTTATTCCTCAACAAATATATCTATGTATTCCTTGAGAAGTCATTTATGAATGAAACATAGTACACAGACTTACTTAGTGATGGAGCCAACACAGGTCCAAACACATCACTATGCACAAGCTCTAATATCTTGTTCGCCCTCTTAGTACCAGAAGGAAAACTCATCTGATTCTTCTTCTCATATACACAATATTCACAAAAATCGAAATTCATAGATAAATTGGACATACCTTCTACCATACCATTACCATGCAGTATCTGAAGGCCCTTCTCTCTAATATGTCGAAGGCTTTGATGCAATAGCATGGTCTTTTCTCCAGAGACCGCTAGGCTTTCCACTCCACTTTCAGGAACCAAAAAACTGTTGCACCCATTAATAACAATGCTACCCTGAAGCTTGTACAGAGTTCCAATTTGAACTCCTCGCATTAATACTAGTGTTCCCTGAACCATCTTGCAGGTATATTTCTCAAACACTGTTTTTACACTTGCATCATCCATATTTCTTACAAAAATCAAATTTCTGTCCAATACAGGAATATGCAGAACACCAGGAAGTGTTCTAATCCTTCCGCCTTGCAGCTTCAACTTGACTTTGCATGTTCGATGATTCTGGCCTTCCTATCATCCCCTAATAATACATCACCATCGTTATCTCTCTGTAATTTATTAGCAAGATTGGGGGAGTCCAATCACAGAGTTAACATCATTTCAACCAACTTTGGGATTCTAGGATCTAGCCCTCCTGAATCCGGAGAGGGATCTCTCCAATATGTACAAAGATGGATATTGTCTTTAAAAAGCTTAAGGTAATGATATTAGGCTAGTTATGAAGGCCAAGGGTTTTGTTTTGTTTTGGATGGTTGAGCATGAAATGTTACTTGAGGGGGAAGTCCTAAGTGCAAAAGTTTCAAAAGTGAGAAGTTGCAAGCAAATAGAACAGATTTGGCAGATAGATAGATATAACGCTGGTTTTTAGTCCATTGGGCTATGGAGTCATATCTGGGCTTTAATTGAACAACAACATCAAGTGTGATCCAAGGGGCAAGTCATCTATAACACAAGATTATTGAGATTAAAATGATGAAATGGAAACATTAAAATGTTGGAGGGGTGGAAACTGATAATAATTTCTCAGAGGATTTATAGTCAGTCCAAACAAGAAAAGCCTCTTAAGTAACTGTTTTAAAACCAACCAAGGACAAGGCTAACCATAGACTTCTTGGGAAAGTTCTTATTAAAGCAGCTTAATTGACAAACAATCCAGTAATCCACATAATTACCTTCAGAAAGTATGAAAACACATAAGAAAAACAGAGTGTAACTTAAGATCAGATAAAGTACTTTTAAACCTAGTCTGCTTTCAGTCAACACTAAGGGAAACTTTCAAAATCTTCCTTTGGAGAAAAGAATCTAGGAATAAGGGCAAACCATGTCTTCTCTAGTCTAACTTTAATAGCAAATAATGGAAATAACATTCGAGAACAATGTTTGAGCAAACAGAAGGACGAGGGAACGCCAACATTCCTAATTGTTTAAATTTTATTGAATCATTCTTAAATAAATAAATCTGAAGAAAACATTAAGATAAAGATTTCTCAGCCAGAGAAGGTTACTGCTATACAGAAAATCCTAACCCTGTTTAAACTGTTCTTTACAGAGGGAAAATGAACAATATGGAATACATAGAAGGAAAACGATTAACAAAGAAAGAAGCACTTCACCAGTGATAAAGACCAGGATCCCAAGAAACAACTTTTATATTGATGTCAAACCAGTTACAATCTTCAAGTCCAATGTTTCAGTTCAGCAATCATCTTCACTATTCAACCTAACTACTCTAGCACAAATAGAGCTTCAAGGGCCAGTGAACACTATGTACAAATAGAAGTCTCGAGCTCAAGTGTATTTCAAAGTTCTGCAACCAACAATTTCTCATCTTCTGTAGAAGTACTTATAGGAAGATGAGGAGGTGAGATTTTAACAAAATATCTCAAGGACAGTTAATGCAGAGTGAAGACTTCTCGGCCCTTTGAGAGGCTCGAGGGAAAAATTTACAGGTGGATCACTACATTAACTATTTCACAATAAAAATCAAAGCTCGGTGGAAGCTTTGTTTGACTTTGAGGCTCTGTGCATGTTTTGGAGTAACTCTGCAGATATTTATTCATTGGTTTCCTTGCAGAAGTAACTCCTTGGCTGTGCTGGAGGCGGATATCTGATTTTCTTCAATAACTCAGCCTTTGGTTTGAATGGTTTGAGGCAACAGGTGGCCTTTACGGTAGCTGAGGAATTAATTCGCCTTTAGTTGAAACGGTGGAAGCCTTTCTGTCTGTTTAAACGCTTATGATTTTTCTTTAACTGTGTTTAATTTTGGGATTAGGCTTTTGATAGTCAATCTTAGCCGTAATCCCTAAATTTGTCTTCAATCTTCTGCTCTGCTGCGCTCTGTTCTTCAACACTGATACTCTTTCAACTCTGCTTTTAATAAAACAGTGTCTTGTCAATGTGTAGGGCCGCGCCGGGCTCGTATGGCATCAACGCCTATGAAGCATTGATGAAACATGTCTTCAAACCCTCTATATCTCTTTCCCTTTGATAAACGAAAGACCAGAGGATCGTCACCCTTGGATTTTATTTTCCTTTGTTATAATGGAAAAAGCATTGGGACCTGCAAAACACAAACAATTTTTTAAGAAATCCTGCATTTTTAGGGAAAAACTTATTCATAAGGCGGGGGACGAGTGTATCCATCAGATGAAAACATCCAATGGTGGAGATTTGCGTAGACGAGGTGAAAAGGAGAGCGGGGAGATGAACAAGTCGGAGTGATTTTGGACCGTCCGATCTGGACACGTGGACGGTCCAGATTCAATCGGAGGATCGCAATCAGGGGTAGCAAGCAAATGCACCATTTTGAAACATGCGATGCACATGAACCGTCACCCAAGATCATCAATAAAGAAACGACCGTGGATGGCTGATTTGGGCGGTGCAAAGATGCACTCGATGGAAACCCCGATGCGATTAAGGCCGGCTGCTTGACGGCTTTACGATCAACTAAGTGGAGTATTGCTTAGAACGAACCTACGTAAACTCGATAATATATCAAAACCCCAAGTTTTTAATATAAACGAAGGTTTAATCGATCGGGTGGAAATAAAATATATACAAAGGATATAAACACCGCGGGCCTTCTCGGATATGTGGAACGCAAAGGGCCCGGGCTTAGTACATCAAGTAAATAAAAGGCCAATCGCAATCGGAACGGCCTGTTCTTCCGATCAAACTGATTATGACTCTTCCACTAATGCGCGATCGATCTTAATCTAACCATTTTATATTTAACATGTGACTTTGGCTCATTAAATCAAAACTTTAGAAAAGAGGGTTTTTGTAATTTACAAAGGAAAAATGGGTCGGAAATGAAATATTCACAAGGTTTAAGCGCCGAGGGCGGGCTCAAGGTTATATGAAAATAATATGATCGGGGGTCTTAAGCAGCAAGGCTAATCGCAATCGGAACTTTTGGAGTATGGCAAAGACTTGCGTCTTTGATTCTTTCCGATGCGATTAGCACCTTAACGTATTAGAAAGTGGTTCCAGACCCAAAGCGTATGGTGGGAAAGTGGTTTAGGGCTTAGCCCAAGGGGCTTAGGTCCATAGCAATGAAACTTTGTTTTTTATGAAAAATTTCAAGGTTTTAAATGGATTTGGGGGTTTCGGCACAGCTCAAAAAAAGAAGTTTTAAACCATGTCAGGAGGATTTTCATGAATGGAAGGAGAAACTTATGAAAAGTAGGGAAATAACATGGAGAAAAAGGGGGAGTAAATGAAGGTTAGTTATGAGTGGGAGAAAGGGGAAAATGATGGTTTCTTCAGCAGTTTCTTACAGGAAATCAGCAGAATTAATAGGGAAAGTGATGAAGATTTTGGACAGAGGCATGAGGCCTACAAGGAGTCTTCGAGAGCCAACAAATTTTAGTAATGAAAAATTGTTCCTTGAAGGCTCAAAACAGATTTAGCCACCTTTTGGTATATCAAAATATTATAGGTGGCTAACAGTGGCTCCACTTGGGGATGGTGCCTTCTTGAAAGCATCAAGAATTCAGACTTGACTTCTGGGAGGCTGACTAGTTGCCTCATCCATTGGGCTGTCCTTCTGTGATTGAATGATCTTCTCTAAAAACATATTTGGCAGCCATGAAAGCAATGGACCTTTATCAACAAGCTTGCTACCTACCCAATCCTACAGATCTAGCATTTTTTCTTCATCAGAGTGCACTTGGATTGGCAAACTCTATTCACAACATTTTATTCTTTTGAAAGCAGGAAATCTAATCTATTTCTAATCCTTATTTCTCCCTGAACTCAGATTAAACAGTTGAGCTCAGATATTTCTCTACCTAGTCTACTGTTTGTTGGGATTAAACAGTCCAACAAACTTTCATTCTCTAAATTCTACAACAGAAATTTAAAAATAGTCAAGTCAAGATTGAGCTGTTCGACTTGCTATGATCTATGGCATAAAAAAAAGTTGCTCATAGATTATTATTTGCAGAAAATTAAATCAAAATGGAAGGCTTAAGATCTGAAAGTTTCTCATTATGGCCTTCTTTTCTTTACAGCTCTGTTTTTAATTTTTTTTTGAGTTGTCTCTTTCTTGATATCTGATTCAGATTTTGGGCAAATTAGAACCAGTTTTTCTCTTTTATGACTCAGAAAAATAAAACAGTTTTGAGTCATCTCTCTTTGGAAACTTTGGTTCAGATTTTGAACATGTTTGAACCTTTAATTTCTATCCTAATCTATCTAATGATAAGCCAAGATTAAACAGTTTGGAAATTCAAATTCACTACCCTATCAGCAGAAAATTGAAAGCTAATTAGTCAAGATTAAACAGTTTGACTAACTAGAAGTGTGTTTTTCAGGAGTGGCATTTAAGCTTGCACACTTTCAGATTTATTTCTCTTTTTGGTATGGGGCTATGCCTTTCTTGGTTTTCATTTATGCCCTCTTTTCTTTCTTTCTTTGTTTTTGTATTTTTTGATTTTTCATAACTTTGAATGCAATGGTGGATGAAATATTTATAATGAAAAAAAAAGAAAAAAAAAGGCTTAAAAATATATCATGAATCAAGAGAAGTAATGCTTGAGCATCCTGCCATTGACAGGACCCCCAAACAAATATGTTCCATCCAGCTCTTGTAAGAAGAATGCATTGTTTCCAGCAACTGAATGAATAGAGTAAGGGCCAAGCCATAGATTGTCAAATTTACCATGCTTTCCCTTGTCTTCTCTCTTTGAGTCCCACTTTAAAACTTTGTCCCCAATCTTGAAATTGCTGGCCTTTGTTCTTCTGTCAAAAAGCTTCTTAATGCTGTCCTGTTTCTGCAATGTTTTTTTGTACACTTCCTCTCTGATTTGCTGAAGATGAATGGTCTGATTTATTCTTCTGATCATGTCATTATCTTCAGTCTGCAATTCTTGGATAAACTTCATAACTGGTACACCAAGGCTATTAGGAAAGATTGCATCTGTACCATACACAAGCTGAAAAGGTAACATACCAATAGATTTCTTCAAAGTTAATCTGTCAGCCCAAAGTGCATGGACTAGCTTTGTGTGCCAAGACTTTTTATTGTCCTCCAACAGTTTCTTGATTATGTTCACTAAGCTTTTATTGGAAGATTCTACAAGTCCATTACCTTGAGGGTAATAGGCTGTGGAATGCCCTAGTGTTATTTGGTATTTATGACAGAAGTCAACCATTTTCTTTGATCCAAACGCTGTTGCATTATCTGTGATGATCTTGGTAGGACAGCCAAATCTGGAGAGGATATTGGTTTCTATGAACTTTATAATAACTGAATCATTGGCTTGCCTACAAGGAATGGCTTCTATCCATTTAGTGAAATAGTCTGTGGCAGTAAGGATCCATCTATGTTGGGCAAAAGATGAGGGATGGATTTCACCTATGAAGTCAAGTCCCCACTGTTGAAAAGGAGCTTCAACAGTGATTGGATGCAGAGGAAGGGGTAATAATTTTCTCTTGCCCTCAAACAATTGGCATTTATGGCAAGTAGTTGTCATTTTGTGAACATCGGGAAAAAGGGTGGGCCAATAGAAACCAGCCCTCAAAATTTTGTTGGCTGTTGACTTCCAGTACAAATGGCCTCCACACTCTCCTTCATGAAATTCCTGCTTAACCTTCTCTGCATCAAACTCAGGCAAACATTTAAGCAATATACCACTTGTATTTTTCCAATAAAAACACCTATCTACAATGCAATAGTTTACTGCTTTCAGTTTTAAGAACCTTGCCTTTGTTTTCGATAAGCCAAGAGGTGTATTTAAATTAAGCAAAACATAAACGATATCAGCATACCAAGGAGAATTCATAAAATGGTTTTCAATAATGGGAGTTGAGAATTCTTCTTGGCTGTCCAAAGCATTAATCATATTAATATCAAGAACTTCAAAATTGGATTCATCCATTAATCTAGCTAGACCTTGGCCTTTGATGAGTTTAGTGGGTTTTATCTCTAAATCATATTCGAGAATAACATCAATCCACTTACCTCTCTTACCATCTGGGTCCTGTGTTAGAATGTCTTTAACCACCGAATTAGGGACAAAGGCAATGATGTGTGAGTGAAGGATGTATACTCTGAAGTCTTTCAATGCTTTAACCAAAGCAAAAGCTTGCTTTTCCATAATATTATAATTCAAAGGGGCATCCCTCAATGCCTTGCTAAAAAATGCAATAGGCTGCTCTTGTCCTCGTGGATTTTTCTGTAACAGGACAGCAGCAATGGTATGTTCTGATGCAAATGAGAAGATATAAAAATCTTTTGAAAAATCAGGGCTTATGAGAACCGGTGTTTTGGTTAATGCTTGTTTCACCAGCTCAAAGGATGTCTTTGCTTCCAAGGTCCATTTTATCCCTTGTTCCTTTTTCAACATGTTTGTGATATTTCTAAGGAGCTCTGCCAAATTAGGGATGAACCTTCTTAAAAAGTTAATCTTTCCAATGAAAGACTGCAACTCTTTGATATTTTGAGGATGAGAGATTTGCAATATAGCCTCAATCCTCTTTGGATCTATCTTTATACCCTCTTCTGAAATAATGTGTCCAAGAAGCTTACCTTCTTGGAGACCGAATAGTGTCTTCTTAGGGTTTAAAGATATTCCAAACCTTTTGCACTTCTCGAAAAATTTTCTTAAATGTTCTACATGTTCTTCATCTGTTTTTGAAAACACAGTGACATCATCTAGATAGATAATGATGAAGAAGCCCAATTCTTCCGAGAATGCTATGTCCATGGCTCTCTGAAAGGTTGCTCCAGCATTCATTAGACCAAAAGGCATCTTCACATACACGAAAGTGCCCCATGGAGTATTGAAAGCTGTCTTTAATTGATCAACAGGGTGAACTAAAATCTGATTATACCATGAATAGCCATCAAGCAACGAAATCCTTTTAGACCCCACCACCCTTTGTAAAATGTGATCCATTTTTGGTAAAGGGTAGTTATCCTTTAACGAAGCTTTGTTTAAGTCTCTAAAGTCTATACAAAGCCTGATTTCTCCAGTCTTCTTCCTAACGGACACCAGATTAGATACCCACTCAAAATATCTAATAGGGACAATAATGCCAGCATCATGCATCTTCATGATTTCCTTCTTAACCAATGGCAACTGGACAGGGTTTATTCTGCGCAGTTTCTGTTTGAATGGTTTTTGGTTTTCTTTAAGAGGGATTTTGTGCTGTATTATTTTAGTGTCATAGGATTTAAGATCTTCGTAACTCCATGAAAAAACATCAGAAAATTCTTTGAACAGCTCTATGTATTTGAGTTTAATGTGAGCTGGCAAAGTTTTGGACAGTTTGATCATTTTCGGTTTTTCCTCACTGCCTATATTGCACTCCTCTACTTCAGTCTCTACAGGTTCCAGTTTTGTTTTATTGGCCACATCGTTAAAATCGAACAACTCCTCTAAAGGCGTTAGACCACTTGGCAAATTTTCATCTTTAGAATGCAGAGTTTGTAATTCTTCCGTTTCTAACTCTGCACTTAATTATGTTTTGTTCCTAAGTTTGCTAGACAATAGATTAATATTGGCAGGTTGAGGAGACGATTCTTCTTCACCAAGAAAGTTTTCTTCACCGCAGTCTGTATCATAATCTGAATCTGAACTGTGCAGTTCGAACTCATTTCTGAATTGCATGAAGTCTTCTATTTGTTTGTCATTGTCAAACACTTGCCAATATTTTTCATTATCAGGCACTGCCGGTCTAAATTTTATCGGAGTTGTGTTGTCTCGAGTCTCATATGGCGTTAGACATGTTCTGGCCGCAAAAGCTAAATTATGGGCCATAATGTTCTTTTTCCTTGGGACGAAACTCAGGTTTGACTCCTCAAATGTTGTCAACAGATCCATTTCATTCCGATAGGCTCTAAGTCTGGGATGATTCGCATTATACTCCCCATTGAATTGCCTAATGATTAACTCAGAATCCCCGTACACATTAATTCTTCTGGCTCCTAATTTCTTCAAGAGATGCAAGCCTAAGAGAAGGGATTCATATTCTGCTATGTTGTTGGAACACTGAAAGTTTAATTTGCATGAGATGCATTCTGTGTGGTTGTTTTCAATGTTAATGATCCAAACCCCTGCACCAGCATTATTTCTAGTGCATGACCCATCAAAATACATACTCCATAAAGGACTGTCTTCGGTTTCGTCTGTTTGGCGATTGTCCTTTTTAACTATGGTGCCTTCTGACTGTTCATGATTAGTAGCACCCAATTGAATTTGTTTTGACTCCTCAAATTCTTCAATAGATCGAGGGATGATGCCAGAAACGTTAGGGGTATTTTCTGGGTTGTTAAGTCCTAAAAACAATGGACTCATAACCGGTAAATCAAGACCTATGCTTTGTTTACTAATGTTTTCACATGTGGCAAACTGTTTGGACACTTCTGTGTTATTATACTCTTCTTCCCTATCGGCCTTTAATTCTGTTAAAGTGACTTGCTCACTAGAAGTTTCATTGTTAAACATGATAAAATAATCAAGGCCTGTATTGACAGAATATATAGGAGATTTTCGTGGTATGTCTTGAATTGTAACCGTGTATTGCATATGAGACTCCCTGTAAAGTCTTCTGGTCTGATTGAAAACCGGGATGGTCGCATATGTCATGTCCATCTGCATAGTCCCCTGTAACTTAGCTCCCCAGGATCTTGATAATAGCATTCCATACTTTGGGGGGACATCGGCCACAACAATGTCCATGAGTAAACATTTGGCTGGAATCTGGGCTAGGTTAACACAGAGGTCTTTGATCAATCCTAGACATTTTACTCTATTTGAGTCAAAGGAGTATAGGTCTTTGTAGGGTCTGGTAATTTCTAAACCAAGGCTCTCCATCACAGCTTTAGGCATTAAATTATGAGAAGCCCCAGAATCATGCATAGCGTTGTATAGAATTTTGTCATGAATGTTCAAACTCACATAAAAGGGAGGAACTGGTCCTTCTTGAAACTTTCCTTCAATCTTAGGGCCAAAAATCAACTCTGGTAGGTCGTCACTAAGATTAACTGTATCTCCATTCTCCTCTATATTTAAAGCCTTCAAAATTTGGTTCCTATATACATGTTGGGCAGCTAACTCAGTTAATGGAATAGAGATTTTGATCTTTAAGATTTCCTGTTCCAGGCTGAAAGGGGTTTGATTCTTTGAATCACTTATTTCAACCTTATTAGTTGTCACTCTATCAACAATTACAGCTTGCTGATTTGTTTTACTTGACACAACTGTTGTAGAAGGAGTACTAGCTGAAGTGTTAGTACTGCTGATGTCTTCACTCTGTTTTTTAGAATTTTGAGTGTTTTTCTCCTTATCCTTATCAGAATTAACAGCCATTGTTTTGTCTTTTTGTTTGGCTATTTTGGGTTTAGCTGCGGTGCTGCTTAGAGAGGATTTGTCAGAGGTTTTGGTGTTGGGGGCTTGTTGACTGGTCTTGCTTCTAAGGTCATATTCTCTTTGAGGTTCTATGACGACATTTTCCATGTCTTGATAATAATTTTCATTATCATCTCTTTTGTCGTCGTAAGTTGTGTAAAGACCTTGTTTATTATCATAATGAACCTCAAAGTCATCATCCTCTTCCCCAAACATGTTGATATCCTCTGGCTTTGTTATGTCTTCTGTTTCTTCAACCTCACTTACATAGTTTTGATGAAAGGGAGGGGTGATATGTTGATCATCTTCCCTGGGTCTATTTGGAGGTTGGTTCCTTCTAACATTCTGATTCTGGTTCCTATTTTGAGGAGCAGTTTGATTTTGATTTTCTTGTGCTCTCTTAATTATGCTCATCTCTTTCATCATTTCTTCCATCATTCTCTCCATTTTTGAGTTGGAAGTAGAAGGTGTGGATTCCTCTCTAAAAGATGCTCTCTTCTCCGCTTTCATCCTCGCTCTCTTCTCCATAAGGTTAACTTCCACAGAAAGAGCACCTCTTTGCATATCTTCAAGGGTTGCAAAAACTCTTTCTCTGAGTGAATAGGTCATGTCTGGATCAAACCCTTCAGGAAATTTGTTTAAAGCTGATCCCTGAGGAGGTTTTAGTTCAGGGGAAAGTGCATTATAGACGCTGTTAAATCTGGTACAATAAGATTGTACACTTTCCCCAGGGTTCCTATGGAGATTGTTATAGTCAGCAAGGACTTGGAGAGGATTATTTCTCACTTCCCATTTGTTTAAGAGTGTTTGATGGAAGGCTTGGAGATCGTTAATACTATGGGGGGTTAAACCTTTAAACCATTTTCTTGCTTCTCCCCCCAAACTTTGAGCAAATAGTCTCAACTTGACAGAATCATCATCAATTTCGTTTTTGTCAAAGTAGTCATTCATCTTGTCCACATGTTGAGATGTTGTTATAGTATTACTAGCATCATATAATGGAATTTTGGACTGATAGTCCTGTGGAAGATTGCCTAATGGTACAGGAAGGACTAAGGGAGCATACCATGTTGCCATGGCAGGAGGTGGAGGTGGATTTATAGAAGGGAAAGTGGGTTGAGGTGAAGTGGTTTGAACAATGGATGTAGGGTGAGTAGAAGTGGATGGACCAGGAGTAGACTGTTGAAATGATCTTGGATGAGAGACACCTAAATTGTGAAGGAAATGTAAATCAGGAGGTGTTGTTTCCCTGCTACCAGGATGTTCACTTGTTTCAGGAGATGAAAGTGAAGATTCAGAGTCTAACTGGATTATATCATCAAATGACCTAGTCCTAAATGGGTTCACTAAGTCGGTTTGTGATTGTTGCAGAGCTGAAAGATTTTCAGGGACTGATTTAGCTCTCAAGGGTGATCTGAAAACAGTTAATAATTTAACCTTAGGAGACTTCCAAAGGATACTTTCTGGATTATCAACTATCTCAGGTGGGTTAGGGTCTGGGCGGGCTCTAGTGTGAATCTTTTTAGAAGCCACTATGCTATGTTGTTTAGACCTAAAACAAGAAAAGTTCAACCAGATATGACAATCTTGGAGAGGTTAACCAATCTGTTTTTACAATTTTAAATCCCACAGTCCTCTAACTGAGTTTGAATGATTTTATTATGATAAGGGTTCTTCCCAGTGGATTCTTAAGGTCTGTTCAAGGATTGTGGAGTCGCCAAGTGGAAATTTTTAGCTCCTTTCGGAGGTAAAAGGTCTTATGGTCCACCACCATGTTTATTTAATTCCAATCTGAAATATTTTTAGGTTTTTATAAATCATTTTTCAGTTTTGTGGTTGTTAATAATATCCTAACTTTGTTTCAAAACTTAGCTAAGGTTGCGAGACAAAGGCAGTCTACTCTTATGGCTAAGCCAGCTGATTTTTCAAGGTTAGATGAAGTCTTAAGAGAAACCTAGGGTTTTCCTAGTTTGTCACTGATTCAAACAAGTTCCATCATGATTACCTATATTAGGCAGTGCTTGAAAAGGCTGCTTTTTACTCTCAAAATGTTCTCGAATAAAGGGTTTTCTGAGGCCTCTAAAAGGTATTAAAAACACTCAGGTCCCCAGTGGAGTCGCCAGAAATGTTAGGTTCTGGTGGCTCAAGCTGGTTAATAAAGCAAGTGCTCGAATAGATTTGAACGTAAAAGCCTCTGAGTTTTTTCCCCAGCGGAGTCGCCAGAAATGTTAGGTCTCTGTAATTTATTAGCAAGATTGGGAGAGTCCAATCACAGAGTTAACATCATTTCAACCAACTTTGGGATTCTAGGATCTAGCCCTCGTGAATCCGGAGAGGGATCTCTCCAATATGTACAAAGATGGATATTGTCTTTGAAAAGCTTAAGGTAATGATATTAGGCTAGTTATGAAGGCCAAAGGTTTTGTTTTGTTTTGGATGGTTGAGCATGAAATGTTAATTGAGGGGAAAGTCCTAAGTGCAAAAAGTTTCAAAAGTGAGAAGTTGCAAGCAAAATAGAACAGTTTTGGCAGATAGATAGATATAACGTTGGTTTTTAGTCCATTGGGCTATGGAGTCATATCTGGGCTTTAATTGAACAACAACATCAAGTGTGATCCAAGGGGCAAGTCATCTATACCACAAGATTATTGAGATTAAAATGATGAAATGGAAACATTAAAATGTTGGAGGGATGGAAACTGATAATAATTTCTCAGAGGATTTATAGTCAGTCCAAACAAGAAAAGCCTCTTAAGTAACTGTTTTAAAACCAACCAAGGACAGGGCTAACCATAGACTTCTTGGGCAAGTTCTTATTAAAGCAGCTTAATTGACAAACAATCCATTAATCCACATAATTACCTTCAGAAAGTATGAAAACACATAAGAAAAACAGAGTGTAACTTAAGATCAGATAAAGTACTTTTAAACCTAGTCTACTTTCAGTCAACACCAAGGGAAACTTTCAGAATCTTCCTTTGGAGAAAAGAATCTAGGAATCAGGGCAAACCATATCTTCTCTAGTCTAACTTTAATAGCAAATAATGGAAATAACATTCGAGAACAATGTTTGAGCAAACAGAAGGACGAGGGAACGCCAACATTCCTAACTGTTTAAATTGTATTGAATCATTCTTAAATAAACAAATATGAAGAAAACATTAAGATAAATATTTCTCAGCCAGAGAAGGTTACTGCTATACAGAAAATCCTAACCCTGTTTAAACTGTTCTTTACAGAGGGAAAATGAACAATATGGCATACATAGAAGGAAAACGATTAACAAAGAAAGAAGCACTTCACCAGTGATAAAGACCGGGATCCCAAGAAACAGCTTTTATATTGATGTCAAACCAGTTACAATCTTCAAGTCCAATGTTTCAGTTCAGCAATCATCTTCACTATTCAACCTAACTACTCTAGCGCAAACAGAGCTTCAAGGGCCAGTGAACACTATGTACAAATAGAAGTCTCGAGCTCAAGTGTATTTCAAAGTTCTACAACCAACAATTTCTCATCTTCTGCAGAAGTACTTATAGGAAGATGAGGAGGTGAGATTTTAACAAAATATCTCAAGGACAGTTAATGCAGAGTGAAGACGTCTCGGCCCTTTGAGAGGCTCGAGGGAAAAATTTACAGGTGGATCACTACATTAACTGTTTCACAATAAATATCAAAGCTCGGTGGAAGCTTTGTTTGACTTTGAGGCTCTGTGCATGTTTTGGAGTAACTCTGCAGATATTTATTCATTGGTTTCCTTGCAGAAGTAAGTCCCTGGCTGTGCTGGAGGCGGATATCTGATTTTCTTCAATAACTCGGCCTTTGGTTTGAATGGTTTGAGGCAACAGGTGGCCTTTACGGTAGCTGAGGAATTAATTCGCCTTTAGTTGAAACGGTGGAAGCCTTTCTGTCTGTTTAAACGCTTATAATTTTTCTTTAACTGTGTTTAATTTGGGGATTAGGCTTTTGATAGTCAATCTTAGTCGTAATCCCTAAATTTGTCTTCAATCTTCTGCTTTGCTGCGCTCTGTTCTTCAACACTGATACCCTTTCAACTGTGTTTTTAATAAAACAGTGTCTTGTCGATGTGCAGGGCCGCGCTGGGCTCGTATGGCATCAACACCTATGAAGCGTTGATGAAACATGTCTTCAAACCCTCTATATCTCTTTCCCTTTGATAAACGAAATACCAGAGGATCTTCACCCTCGGCTTTTATTTTCCTTTGTTATAATGGAAAAAGCATTGGGACCTGCAAAACACAAATTTTTTTTTAAGAAATCCTGCATTTTTGGGGAAAAACTGCTTCAGAAGGCGGGGGAGGAGCGTATCCATCAGATGAAAACATCCAACGGTGGGAGATTTGCGTAGATGAGGCGAAAAGGAGAGTGGGGAGATGAACAAGTCGGAGTGATTTTGGACCGTCCGATCTGGACACGTGGACGGTCCAGATTCAATCGGAGGATCGCAATCGGGGGTAGCGAGCAAATGCACCGATTTGAAACATGCGATGCGATTTAGCGCAGAACGGCGATCTAAGATTCAGATCAACGGTGGGAAATGAATCGGGGTAGTCGCAATCGGAGGGATGAGGAAAAGAGTGCAATTTAAACAAAAAACTCCAATGCGATTGCGCAATCGGGAGGGGAGAGGCGATTAAGCGATAGCCATTGGATCCGAGGATTAGATCAACGGCGGGGAGCGAATCGGAGGAACAGCAATCGGGGGAAAAAATAAATGCATGCGATGGAAAACTCCGATGCGATTAAGCGATGTCCGTCGATCTGCAGATCAGATCGACGACGGAGAGTGAATCGGGGGATGGCCGATCGGCGGGTGCAAACAAGTGTATGCGATGGAAAACCCCGATGCGATTGGGCGCTGGCCGTTTGATCGGCTTACGATCAACGGTGGAGATTAGTTTTTAGAACGAACTGGCAGAAACCCTGATAATATATCAAAACCCCAAGTTTTTAATATAAACGAAGGTTTAATGGATCAGGGCGGAAATAAAATATATACAAAGGATAGGCGCCCGCCTGCGGGGCCTTCGGATATATGGAACACAAAGGGCCCGGGGCTTAGTACATCAAAGGCCAATCGCAATCGGAATCGCGGGCCTGGTCTTTCCGATCAACCCATTGTGAATTCTCCGATCGCGATTGCGCGATCGGTCTTTTTAATCTAACCATTTTATATTTAACATGTGACTTTGGCTCATTAAATCAAAACTTTAGAAAAGAGGGTATTTGTAATTTACAAAGGAAAAATGGGTCGGAAATGAAATATTCACAAGGTTTAAGCGCCGAGGGCGGGCTCAGGGTTATATGAAAATAATATGATCGGGGGTCTTAAGCAGCAAGGCTAATCGCAATCGGAACTTTTGGAGTATGGCAAAGACTTGCGTCTTTGATTCTTTCGGATGCGATTAGCACCTTAACGTATTAGCAAGTGGTTCCAGACCCAAAGCGTATGGTGGGGAAGTGGTTTAGGGCTTAGCCCAAGGGGCTTAGGTCCATAGCAATGAAACTTTGTTTTTTATGAAAAATTTCAAGGTTTTAAATGGATTTGGGGGTTTCGGTACAGCTCAAAAAAGAAGTTTTAAACCATGTCAGGAGGATTTTCATGAATGGAAGGAGAAACTTATGAAAAGTAGGGAAATAACATGGAGAAAAAGGGGGAGTAAATGAAGGTTAGTTATGAGTGGGAGAAAGGGGAAAAATGATGGTTTCTTCAGCAGTTTCTTTCAGGAAATCAGCAGAATTAATAGGGAAAGTGATGAAGATTTTGGACAGAGGCATGAGGCCTACAAGGAGTCTTCGAGAGCCAACAAATTTTAGTAATGAAAAATTGTTCCTTGAAGGCTCAAAATAGATTTAGCCACCTTTTGGTATAACAAAATATTATAGGTGGCTAACAGTGGCTCCACTTGGGGATGGTGCCTTCTTGAAGGCATCAAGAATCGAACTTGACTTAAGGAGAGATTTGACTAGTTGCCTCATCCATTGAGGCACGTCTACCATTGATTGAATGATCTTCTGAAAACATATTCAGCAGCCATGAAAATAATGGATTTTGATCTACAAGCTTTCTACCTACCCAATCCTACTGATCTAACATTTTTTCTTCTTAGAGTGCACTTGGACTGGCAAAGTCTCTTACAACATTTTATTCTTTTGAAAGCATGAAATCTAATCTATTTCTAATCCTTATTTCTCCCTGAAATCAGATTAAACAGTTGAGCTCAGATATTTCTCTACCTAGTCTACTGTTTGTTGGGATTAAACAGTCCAACAAACTTTCATTCTCTAAATTCTACAACAGAAATTTAAAAATAGTCAAGTCAAGATTGAGCTGTTCGACTTGCTATGATCTATAGCATAAAAACAAGCTGCTCATAGATTATTATTTGCAGAAAATTAAATCAAAATGGAAGGCTTAAGATCTGAAAGTTTCTCATTATGGCCTTCTTTTCTTTACAGCTCTGTTTTTAATTTTGTTTTGAGCTGTCTCTTTCTTGATATCTGATTCGGATTTTGGGCAAATAAGAACTAGTTTTTCTCTTTTATGACTCAGAAAAATAAAACAGTTTTGAGTCATCTCTCTTTGGAAACTTTGGTTCAGATTTTGAACATGTTTGAACCTTTAATTTCTATCCTAATCTATCTACTGATAAGCCAAGATTAAATAGTTTGGAAAATCAAATTCACTACCTTATCAGCAGAAAATTGAAAGCTAATTAGTCAAGATTAAACAGTTTGACTAACTAGAAGTGTGTTTTGCAGGAGTGGCATTTAAGCTTGCACACTTTCAGATTTATTTCTCTTTTTGGCATGGGGTTGTGCCTTTCTTGTTTTTCATTTCTGCCCTCTTTTCTTTCTTTCTTTGTTTTTGTATTTTTTGATTTTTCATAACTTTGAATGTAATGGTGGATGAAATATTTATAATGAAAAAAAAAGAAAAAAAAAGGCTTAAAAATATATCATGAATCAAGAGAAGTAATGCTTGAGCATCCTGCCATTGACAGGACCCCCAAACAAATCTGTTCCATCCAGCTCTTGTAAGAAGAATGCATTGTTTCCAGCAATTGAATGAATAGAGTAAGGGCCAAGCCATAGATTGTCAAATTTACCATGCTTTCCCTTGTCTTCTCTCTTTGAGTCCCACTTTAAAACTTTGTCCCCAATCTTGAAATTGCTGGCCTTTGTTCTTCTGTCAAAAAGTTCTTAATGCTGTCATGTTTCTGCAATGTTTTGTTGTACACTTCCTCTCTAATTTGTTGAAGATGAATGGTCTGATTTATTCTTCTGATCATGTCATTATCTTCAGTCTGCAATTCTTGGATAAACTTCATAACTGGTACACCAAGGCTATTAGGAAAAATTGCATCTGTACCATACACAAGCTGGAAAGGTGACATACCAATAGATTTCTTCAAAGTTAATCTGTCGACCCAAAGTGCATGGACTAGCTTTGTGTGCCAAGACTTTTTATTGTCCTCCAATAGTTTCTTGATTATGTTCACTAAGCTTTTATTGGAAGATTCTGCAAGTCCATTACCTTGAGGGTAATAGGTTGTGGAATGCCCTAGTGTTATCTGGTATTTATGACAGAAGTCAACCATTTTCTTTGATCCAAACGCTGCTGCATTATCTGTGATGATCTTGGTAGGACAGCCAAATCTGGAAAGGATATTGGTTTCTATGAACTTTATAATAACTGAATCATTTGCTTGCCTACAAGGAATGGCTTCTATCCACTTAGTGAAATAGTCTGTGGCAGTAAGGATCCATCTATGCTGGGCAGAAGATGAGGGATGGATTTCACCTATGAAGTCAAGTGCCCACTGTTGAAAAGGAGCTTCAACAGTGATTGGATGCAGAGGAAGGGGTAATAATTTTCTCTTGCCCTCAAACAATTGGCATTTATGGCAAGTAGTTGTCATTTTGTGAACATCAGGAAAAAGGGTGGGCCAATAGAAACCAGCCCTCAAAATTTTGTTGGCTGTTGGGATCAGTCCTTTCAGTATGGACCCAAACTTTTATGAAACATACTGTCGAAGATTCTGTGATGACTGTCAAATACAAATTGGTGAATGTTTTCACTATCCTTGCAATACAGTAGGAGAAATCACAGGACTAGAATATAAGTTAACAAATCCCATACTGAAGTCATATATGCAGATGCACTATCAGTGGCTAGTCATGACAAAGATAAAGCACCAGATAGTGCTCAACAAGCCTATGATTGTTCGACGGATATACACAAAGGCTTGGGATGACGATTTCTATCATCTCAGATATCCAGGCATCAAAATCTTGGATGATCCTGCAGCATCATCATCAACCAGTACAAGTGGTCCTCGGGAGCCCCACTAAAAAGGGTTTCCCTGTGTATATTTGATACCTAGTCACGGGTTTATTGTGACGAAGTTTTCTCATGGGCTTTTCCTTCGTCTGAAAAGTATCCATTGTGTAGTTCAATAAATTTTGATTCCTCGTGGGCCTTTGTAAGGTATCCACAGTGTAAATCCACTCACTAGCACTAAAGTTTGTCGGCACTTCGGATCTGCGTGCGGATGTCACATTTTGTGTTACCAGAAAACGATGATCCTACTGCCATGTGTCAATAATCCGACGATGCACAAAAATGCTTGTCCCCCTCTCAAACCTATATAAGGAGAGGTAAGGCTCATTTACAGGCATCGGCATTTAGAGTTTGGAGTCTAGAGTCTTGTGTGTTTTAAGAGTCTGAGTTTTGCTCCCTGCTCTGCGTCTGCGCAATCTTTGCGATCTACTCGCATCACAGAGTCTTTACTCACAGTCCTTAGGTGAACTGAGAAGCCTGCGGGTGTATGTGCTCGGCATACATCAGAACCTAAAGTGGCCAGTTCGTCAGAATGAGTCAATGAATTTATGTCTGTGTGTTATAAACTCTGAGACAGAGTCTGTATATCGGCCAGGAAGCCTCCGGTATCGATCACTCATTCGTGAGTATCATATGTCCGGTAAAAGCCGTTACAGTCCATCTCTGATACAGAGATCTGAATCCATGAGTCTGTAATCTGATTGTGAAGCATTCTGATATTAATAAAGAGAGAAATTTCATTTATGATTCCGCATTTAAGTACTGTTACTCTGTGTGCATTTTTAAAGCTGTTAAGATACTTGCATTGCTTGAAAGTTCGCCGTAAGTTCGCTGGAGCTGATATTAATCTTGTATCTAAGCATATAATCCCATCCAGATACTGGACGACAGCTGAAAAGGAAGTTATGGGATTAGGGACAAAACAATTAAAGTTTGAAGTTGCTAAAGCTACTGTATGCTTTGATTCAAAATGTGTCAAACTTTCTTTTGCAGTCTCTGACATTCCAGTAGACTGTATTTTAGGAAATATTTTCCTAGCAGCAGTAGAGCCCCATGGGTCATACAGATTTCCTGATAAATCCGCAGGATATTTTATTACTGTTTCTGGACAAAGAATTGAGTTGCCATTTGTATCCAGAACCAGAATATCACCCATGGTCCAAATCATGAAAGAAAAAGAGAAAAGGCTTCAAATAGCTGAGAAAAATCTGGTTGAACTCAAAGATCACAAGGAAACCATCAGGGTAGAAGAACAGTTGGGGTCCCCAGAAATACAGAAGAAAATTGCAGAGATCTAGAAAGAATTTGAAGAAACGTGCTGCTCCGAAGAGCCAAATGCCTTTTGGCATAGAAAGCAGTACAGCATTGAGCTACCTTACAAGGAAGGTTATACTGGCAAGCCTTGTAAGTCAAGAGCCATCCCCATGTCTGTTGAACACAGACAACACTGCCAGAAGGAGATAGAATAGCTTCTACAAAAGAAGCTCATCAGAGAATCCAGCAGCCCTTGGAACTACTATGGATTCTATGTCAATAAGAGAAGCGAACAAGTCAGAGGAGTCCCAAGATTGGTAATAAATTATAAGCCTCTGAACAATGTATTAGCAGATGATACGTATCCGATCCCTCACAAAGGAGATCTGATAAGGAGAATATCAGGAGCCAAAGTGTTTTCCAAGTTTGATTTGAAGTCTGGCTTCTGGCAAGTTGCTGTTGCAGAGGGTGACAGGTGGAAAACTGCATTCATTGTTCCTCATGGACACTACGAGTGGAACGTTATGCCTTTTGGGTTAAATCATGCACCATCAAAGTTCCAGAAGGTAATGGATTCCATCTTTAAGCCTTATGATGAATGGTTGCTTGCTTATATCGATGATCTACTAATCTTTTCCAAGAACCTACAAGACCACTTCAGGCATTTAAAAATCTTTATGAAGTTGGTCAAAAGAAATGGCTTAGTCTTAAGCAAGAAAAAGATGGAATTATGTAAGACTAAGATTAAATTTTTAGGACATGAAATTGAAAATGGCCAAATTGCTCTACAACATCATGCACTGGAATTTGGAGACAAGTTTCCTGATGTCATCATGGATAAGACCCAGTTGCAGAGGTTTTTGGGTTGTCTTAACTATGTGAGAAATTTCTATCCTGCATGTGCCATTGACAGGTCTCTGCTAAATCAGAGACTGAGAAAAAATCCTAAGCCCCGGACTGACAAACATACCGAAGCAGTCAGAGAAATAAAGTCCAAGGTGAAGAATCTCCCTATATTATATGTTGCTGATGATAATGCTTTTAAAGTTGTTGAAACAGATGCCAGTAACATTGGTTGGGGAGGTGTCCTTAAACAAAAGCCAAAGGAAGGTGATCCAAAAGAACAAGAACAGGTTGTCCAATTTGTTTCAGGAGTATGGAGCAAAGCTGAGTTAAATTATGCTCCTATTGAAAAGGAAGTAAAGGCAGCCTGGAATTGTATAAGAAAGTTTTCAATTCATTTGGCTAATAGATATTTTCTACTCAGAACAGATGCAAAGGCACTGGAAAAAGTCCTGAAAAAGGAAATCAAGAACCCGGAGGATGCAAAGTTTGCAAGATGGCAAGCTCTCTTTGCATACTTTAATTTTAAAGTTGAGCATATTAAAGGTTCTGATAATTGTATTCCAGATTTTTCAAGCAGAGAATATCTCCAACAGCAAGAACAAAAGAATGACCCTGAAGAAGAACAACTCCATTGTATGGTCATTCTCGCTGAATGGAATCAGGCCAATCAAAGAGAAGAGCTCAGATATATTGTAGATGATGAGTCTTGGCCTGTGTATGCAGAAAAATGGAGGCCAACTTGGATCCTCCGAAATACTCAAGTGCTAGATGGAAACCTTCAAAGCCACACTGATCTACAGCACTTAGTACCTGGAAGGAAAGTGTACCCAAAAGGAAATAGATGGATACATGAGATGGTGTATTCACATAGCATGGCAGCCTCAGAAGAAGCAGAAAGGTCACTTTCCCAAGATTTTTGGGATTTGTCAGTCATATGTACTGGTGGCGGAGACAGATCACGAGTTTATTATAAATCTTTTGTGATAAACAGAGTCAGAAAAATTGGCCCATACATCCATGGGAAATTCACATCATGGCCACATGATGATCCTAAACTTTTATTTCCTGACACTGTTTATGATTTTGCAGGATACCAGAGATTATGGTGGGACCTATTGAATAAAGACGGACCAGAAGAAACCCACTATACTAAGCTAAAGTTTGCCCCCACATGGATAAATCAAAGAGAATCAGAAATTCCATGGTTATCTAATTGGTGGTATCACTATGGGATCAGTCCTTTCAGTATGGACCCAAACTTTTATGAAACATACTGTCGAAGATTCTGTGATGACTGTCAAATACAAATTGGTGAATGTTTTCACTATCCTTGCAATACAGTAGGAGAAATCACAGGACTAGAATATAAGTTAACAAATCCCATACTGAAATCATATATGCAGATGCACTATCAGTGGCTAGTCATGACAAAGATAAAGCACCAGATAGTGCTCAACAAGCCTATGATTGTTCGACGGATATACACAAAGGCTTGGGATGACGATTTCTATCATCTCAGATATCCAGGCATCAAAATCTTGGATGATCTTGCAGCATCATCATCAACCAGTACAAGTGGTCCCCGGGAGCCCCACTAAAAAGGTTTTCCCTGTGTATATTTGATACCTAGTCACGGGTTTATTGTGACGAAGTTTTCTCATGGGCTTTTCCTTCGTCTAAAAAGTATCCATTGTGTAGTTCAATAAATTTTGATTCCTCGTGGGCCTTTGTAAGGTATCCACAGTGTAAAGCCACTCACCAGCACTAAAGTTTGTTGGCACTTCGGATCTCCGTGCAGATGTCACATTTTGTGTTACCCGAAAACGATGATCCTACTGCCATGTGTCAATAATCCGACGATGCACAAAAATGCTTGTCCCCCTCTCAAACCTATATAAGGAGAGGTAAGGCTCATTTACGGGCATCGACATTTAGAGTTTGGAGTCTAGAGACTTGTGTGTTTTAAGAGTCTGAGTTTTGCTCCCTGCTCTGCGTCTGCGCAATCTTTGCGATCTGCTCGCATCACAGAGTCTTTACTCACAGTCCTTAGGTGAACTGAGAAGCCTGCGGGTGTATGTGCTCGGCATACATCAGAACCTAAAGTGGCCAGTTCGTCAGAATGAGTCAGTGAATTTATGTCTGTGTGTTATAAACTCTCAGACAGAGTCTGTATATCGGCCAGGAAGCCTCCGGTATCGATCACTCATTCGTGAGTATCATATGTCCGGTAAAAGCCGTTACAGTCCATCTCTGATACAGAGATCTGAATCCATGAGTCTGTAATCTGATTGTGAAGCATTCTGATATTAATAAAGAGAGAAATTTCATCTGTGATTCCGCATTTAAGTACTGTTACTCTGTGTGCATTTTTAAAGCTGTTAAGATACTTGCATTGCTTGAAAGTTCACCGTAAGTTCGCTGGAGTTCGCGAAAAAACTGAGGGACGCCAAGGCCGTGTGAAGGCGAGGAAGCCATGTGAAAGGCCAGGAGTTGCGTGAAGGTTCAATAGGTTCGTCTGGGTTCACAGTCGGGTTCACAAAAAGCAGTGTTCAGAGAAACTTAACAAGACCAAGTCTGTTGGGTTACGACAGCAAGCAAGCGTATAAGAAGCCTCTGTTAGAAATTGGTATCAAAGCCAAGTTGCGTATTTACGCGTGGTTCAGGAAACAGGTCAGTACTTCAATTTCCATCTCTCTTTAAAATGGATTCAGTTATGTCAAAATCAGTCTCCTTCAGACAGCTCGAAGAGAAAGATCGAGCAGAGCCAAACCCTCTCAGAGATATGTTTGCGTCAAGTAGTAGTCGTGTTATAAATGAGTCTAATCATTTATATGAAGAGGTCGAACCACAAGCCCGTTGGGTCCTTCCCAACATTAAAGCCTCTGAAGTCTATAATGATCTAGGTATATGGCACCTGAAAGTTGCCACTAGAATAACTATCAAGGAGTCTGTTAGTTCTATAGAAGAGAATAGTGATCATGTACAGTTGATCCCTATTCTAAATCCCAAAGAACTTCAAGCCGAAGCCAAAAAATTGGGAACACAATTTTTACATTTGGGTTGTTTGCGTATTGGCATACATGCTCTGGTGCATCCAGGTGTTGATGCATATGTGTTAGCAACTGTGAGGGATCTAACACATAACAAATATATAGATTCATTAATTGGAGGAATTGTGGCTCCATTATCGAATGGACCAGTTTGGTTTGACTGTTATCCAAACTTTTCAGTAGCAGTCCATGATGAAACATTGGCAGATATTTTGCAACTTCAAATCCAAACAATGGGATTTGATATGAGAAAGAAGAGGCAAAATATTGCTATCCAGTTCCGCGGTTGTTTCCGCCATACTACCACAATGTTTCCTGCTGTCCTCCATGCACCCAGTAGAGAGTCTAAGACCAGTGTGGTTGTTCTAACAGATCCAAAAAATCAAAAGATAGAACATCAAGCTATCAAATGGGAAGACCTACAGTTCCCTCAACACTGGACGGTTCCAAACCCCAGACCTCTCTCTGTTCAAAAAATAACTTCAGCCAACATCACTGAGAATCAATCCTCTGCTACCCTGTCCTTTCCCAGAAGGTCAACCATAGATAGAAGAAGGATTGAAGCCGAATGTAAAAAGTCTCCTCGTTATATTTCTCCCGATTGTACAGATACGGGATGTAGTTCAATTGTTTCAAGTTGTAGTCATGTAGCCTTGTTTGAGTTTGCACAAATTGTAAATTTTCAGTCTGTTAAAGTGGAATGCCCCCAATGTAAACAAAGCGTCAACTTACAGAATCTGGCCTATGCTGTGCTCCATAAGAACCATAATCCTAGGACTGGTGAAGCACCTCCTTCTACTTCTCTCAACCCATGTCCTAATCCAAAATGCTCTGAAATTCCATTTCCCCATGAAGATGAGCATGTTCTTATGATGCATTTGGTTCCACATTTGGAAAATGAAGATCCAAGGCTCACAGAGCTATTAATGAACCAAAGGCCTCCAAATAGCCCAAGGTATGGATTGGGTTATATAGAACAAGTTGATAAGTTGATACCAGAATGCAGATTCAGAGATCTGCCTCCAGGATGTAAAAGACCATCTACTCCTGAGATCCATAAGTTTTATACTTTAATGGATGGATGCTCTAAATCACAAATCCCTGCACAATGGATGAAGCAAATGATAAACTGGGATTTGTTTACACATCCACAAGCTGATGGTTTTGCAGCTGCTTTTCCAAAAGAAGAAAAGATGAAGATGGCAGCTGAATGGAAAGAATACATGGAAGAAAAAGGTGTGTGGATTTCTTTCTATTCCTGGAAGAAGAAAATGGAAAATGATGTGGTATTGATGGCAGATGCAGCCATATCTTCCTCACATTCATGGACTGCACCTGATGGCAGTAAGATTGAAACCAGTACTACCTATCCACCATTTAAAAGCATTGTCTTAGGAGAAGGGTCAAACACAGCTCATGCTAGCCCTCTAGTTCAAAGAGATAATTCTTTGATGGGTACTGAAGGTAGGATACAAAAGGTGAGTGAGCAGGTAAATTGGACCAATACTGCACTCACTGGTCTGGAGAAAAATGTAGCAAAAACTGCCCTGGTCAAGGACCAGATTGACTCAGTCCAAGTTTCAGTGAATGATGTACATAGAGTCCTTAATTCTGTACAGTGTGATCTACAAGTAGTTAGACAATTTTCTGAAAAGTCTTTTGATAGATTTAATGATGTGGAAAGTTGTACAGTTGAACAATCCATTTCCACTAGGGAAACAGTTTATGATTTGGCAAATAAATTTGATAGATTAAATTTGAAGAAAGCCAGCAAGCCTATTCCGCTCTCTTTCATTACCAAAGGAAAGAGTATTCTTCCACATGAGATAGAGAAGCCAGAGCCAATTGCAAATCCTGTCTCAAAGTTTCCTCACCTCTTTCCCAGAGAAGTGCCTCAGTTATCCCTGACAACAGAGCCTGGGTCTAAACCAGAAGAAAGATCTGAGAAGCTAAACATAGCTGCTGTACTTGAAGCCTCATATTCTGAGAAACATTCTTTCCCAATCTATGAACCTTTAGAGCCCCAGTTTACCAGACATGCAACTCCTGACCTATATGGTGCAGGAAAGGTTCCACCTAGAGAAACATTCCACGAAGGGAGTCATAAGGAGTGGAATATTGATAACATGTCTGCACATCAGATCCGACAAATTCTTGATCAGATGATTATTGAATATAAACTAATGTGTGTCGAAGGGAAGAGTGAAAGTGAAGCTTGTAAAACAATCATACAATGTTTTACTGGTACTCTGGCTAGATGGTGGGAATTAGAATCCTCTCCAGCGCTGATTGAAAAAATGGAGAAAGAAGTTCTAAAAGATGAACAGGGTGATATCATGTTCAACCCTGATGGCACAGCCCAAACAAATATGATTGGTGCCCTCACTGCACTAATCCAAGAACACTTATGTGGAGCAAAGTATGCTATCACAGACAAGAATGAGGTGTTACTGATGAATTTGAAGTGTAACAACATAAATCAGTATGAAGATTTTCACAGGGATTGGATACAAAGAATATTCTTGGTAAAGGATCCCAAGAAGCTCCTGTGGAAACAAGTGTATCTTGCAGCCCTTCCATCCAAACTAGTGGATATTCTGAAAATGGAAGAAGCTTTTCCATTGCCTATGGAAGTCTATGTGTGGGGAGACTTCTATGCAATTATTACTAAAGTTTTAATTTCTTTGTGTACCAGATCCAAGATGCAGAAGTCTATTGATAAGTTGAACAGACTTCCTGGTACAAAGTCTTTTTGTAGCAGATATGGCATAACAGTGGATGATCCATTGGTTCATCGCAGAAAACACAAGAGGCAGGCCAAGAAGGCTTATAAGCGAAGTAAGTCTACCTACCGAATAAGCTCTAGCAAGAGGAGAGAGCTTCCAGACCAAAAGAAACCAGGAGACCTAAGGCAAGAAAAGGGTCTTATCGCTGGAAGCCTAATACTCATTACTACCAGCCTCATGATATTCGGCCTCGAGATGCTAAGTTACATAAGCTGAAAGAAATTGAGTGTTGGTTGTGTGGTGAAAAGGGACATACTTCTAATCTGTGTCCTACAGCTTTAGAGTCTAAACGAGGTTTAGGAAAGAAGTCTGCTAAGTATGCTAAAAATAAACAAGCCTCTACATCTCAGCCTCAGACCACTGTTAAAAGAGATCCAGACGCCTGTGCTTATTGTCATTCCACTTCCCATAGAATTTCTGAATGTCCCTCATATGCACAGTGTCATTGTGTTATTACTTATTTGATTATTATTATTTGTTATATATGGTGGATGAAAGTTGATAAATTTAAGTTTTAGAAAAAAAATATATTGTGAAAATAGAATTGTCAATTGATGAGTTTAAATTATATAGTCTAAAACGATTTCAATTATTAAAACATTTTTAACATAAATAAATACAAATCATATTTATAAAATAATAATTTGTTTTTAATAATAATAAATTATATAATAAAATATAATTTATTAAAAAATATTTATTTTTACTAAATTTTTAAATCTGGATTATAAATGTAAAAGAATCCAGAACGTGACGCAATTGTTTAGGTAAAGGGTTTAGAAAATTTGAAATGATATTAGTATTTTTTTGTATGATGTGTTTTAACTCCAACGCACGGCAGGTGCGTCAGACGTTTCGGTGGAGGTGAGAAAGATTTGAAGAATTCATTAGTGCAGTTACTGATAGCCTTGGATAAATATTAGTAAGCAGAGAAAACCCTTTCCGTTCAACAACTGAAAATTAAAAGGAAAGATGAGGTAGAGCGTAGGATGACAGATATTGAGATTGTTTATTCTTCCTATAATGTATTGTGGTTGTTATATCACTGCCGCTAGGAAGTGATATCTAGCGACAATGCAGAGCATTATTTGTCCTTTCTACAATTTCTTTTATTTTAGATTTTGGAGGTTCTGAGGGTGGTGACGTTGACCTCTTGCCACAACCACAATTATAAATGACGTGGAGGCTCGATGTCACCATTGGTAAGATCAGGTTTTATCTATTGAGGCGGAGGAATGTGGAGGTTTGGTGTCACCCATAGTATGTAAAACATTATTAATATTATTAAGTATTCATTATTTTATAATTAATATAAAAAATATGATTTAAAAAAAAATCATTTCAATTTTTTATTTAATATATCATGGAAAATATTATTTAAATTTTCTTTTCTAAAAAAATATTAAAAATAATATGTAAAAATTTATCAATTTTAAATATAAATTTTAAAATTTTAATATAATTTTATTTAAGTAATTGATAGGAACGTTATAAACAAATTCTATTCATCTTCATATTTTTATTTGACAATTTTTTATAACATAAAGCATACGTTTCTCTTGCAATGTAATTTTCAAAAAAATGAGTGTATCAAATCTCTCTTAAAACGAAGAGTATCAGATTTTTTTAAATTGTGTATACTCATTGCAACATATTTTTTAATTTTTATTATTGATTTTTTTTTAATTACTTATAATCTTTTATAACCAAATTTTTAAACATAATAATATTTTATTAATCTTAAAACTGTCTGCAAATAATTTAACGTGTCAAAATAGAAATAAAATAAAATATATAATTATATTGATAATTATAATTTACAATTAAACCAATTCAAATTAATTTTATCTGAATTAAAATTTATTAAAAAAAAACATTTTTTAATATCCTTCGCACCATAACGAAAATCGAACGCGTTATATAAAAATAATTTTGAGCACTACATATTTGAGAAAGAGGTAGGAATCAAATCTCACAGGGGACATAAAAATAATTTTAAAATATGAAGAAATAATTGCAACCGGTGTTTTTTTCTAATTTAGTATAGAAAAGTTGTTATAATGGGTTGTTATGTAAATACTTTTACTAAATAAAAATAAAAAAATAAAAATTAATGTTAAAATAAAAATTAATTTCATGGTATTCACTTATGGTATGAGAAATCATAAATTGACTTATTGTATTGAGTGGAATATAGTTTTTTTTAAAAGAAAAATTAAATTAATATAGATTCATTTTAAATATGGATTTAACAAGCACTAAGATGGATCAAATTTCTTGAAATATAAATCTCTTTGAGAGTGAAAAGAGATTTGATCCCTAAAAACCAAAAAACCCCAAAGCATAAATTGATTAATACTGTCTTTTGAGAAGCAATACATATAGAGATTTTTCATGTAAACTCATATTGCTAGTTACTTGTAAACGACACTTATCCTCTATCCACTAGTACATGTGTCTAGTATTCTTAGAAATCATAAAAACTATTCTTTGTCCACTAGTACTGCTTTCTAATGTTCTTAAAAAGCATAAAAACTTTTTGTTGGCATACACCTCTCTGAGATAACAAATCCACATCCTTGTTTAACTCCCCATATACAAGATAGAAAATAACATTCCTTATTTGAAAAAAAAGAAAAAGAAACCATGTGATAAATGATACCTCTTTGATAACATATCCATATCCTTGTTCAACTCCCTATATACATGGTGGAAGGTGACATTCCTAGAAGACGATGATAGATGATACCTCAAGTGTAGACTTAAGATTAACCAGTCAATGAAAATTCTGGAATCTTCAAAGGAAAGACGCAATATTTTTCATTTTCGCAAAGATAATCTGCCGCACTGGGGTATTTGTACGCTCTCCACTTTCCATGATGCCGGCTCTCAATGAGTTGATAAAATTCAGACTTGAAAAGCCATTATGACCAACCAAATGTCCATATTCTGTGATCCAAGTACGTAGTCCCTTGGAAGAAAGGGTCAAAGGAGGCGATGTAGACACGTATGGTTTGTACATGGGAAAAAGAAAAAGCCATATCGACTTTAATCCAATGTTTCGTTTGTGTCATAAAATTTTACAGTACATACTCTCATCGTTATTTGTAATTTGATCGTCGATTAAGTTATTGGAAAACCCCGACTTCACAGTTAATGATTTGCCCTTGTTCGTCCGTTTTAATATTGAAAAGAAAACATGTAATAATACTAGCGTTTGGTGCTGTTCTTTTTATTTATTTATTTTAATAATAAAGTGAAAAATAAATGGTGTAGGAATATTTAGTTGTGTGGATGTTGATATGATACTTTTGGTATAAAATCATTTTGTTTTATTTTGGGAGAATTTTTGGATACATGTAGCACAAGTAAAATATAGATCATCATATAGAGGTGGACTTTTTTTCTTATTTTCTAGTTTGTATAAGGAGGTAGGTTTTATAGGAGGTTTTTTAGCAATTATTTTTGAGGAATTGTTTTAAAAGTGAGGTTTATGATTTTTTTTTAAATAGTGCAAGTTCAGTTTTGGGTTTAACTCTTTGGATAGCTATTACATTTGTGGGATTTTAAAATCTTGAAACTATTGAGTGATCAATTGGCTTCATTTTGAGGAGTGGATCCAGAGATTATTTGATCCAGATGGAACCCCGAGGATCATGTTCTTATCAAGTATTTCTGGTGGATAGCAAGAGATTATGGGTCTTTAGTGGAGATATTAAAGGTTGGATCAAATCATTAGATTTTTGGAAGATGCATTTTAGGTGATTACTTCGCCACATGTATGGGACTCGTTTATGAGATTTTCCTCAAAAAATCTTTGACCATGAGCATCAGGAATGGTTCAAAAGTGAAGCTAGAGGAAATAGTGAGGATAACTGAGATTTATGGATGCTCCACTTTGTTTTAAAGGTGTGAATAAGGACCAACAAGTTGAGAAATATCGTGCAACAAAGTTCATAGTATTGTAGGGATCAAAAGTTAGCATAAGACAAAGAAAAGCTATGCATCAGTGTGTTGACAAGAGGAAATGCACTGCTAAATAGTTCAAGGGGATCAACATAGAAGAGATGCCCAATTAGGCTCTCCCAGGGTTAGGATAGCTTATTCCTCCAGTTTATTTGGCCTAAGAACTAATTTCGATGGGATTTGATGATAGTGAAAGAATGCATGTTAATAAAAAACGCAAAATACCATCTTATGAACTACGAGATGAAGTAACCATAATTTAGTTGGACTAGTGCACATTTGCTAAAGTGCAATTCAACCACTAATGTGTAAGAGAAATAGTTAATGAAAGTTATTATTTAGTAAAACGATTACTTTAGATCTACAAAATGGAAATTTAGAAAATTATATTAATTGAAAAAAGGAAAAGGGTTGGTCTAGTTTGAAAATAAATATGTGCTAGTTAATAAAGGAAGGTGAAACTAATATAAAAAGTGAAGAAATATGTGCATGTTCGATGTTGTTATTCAAGGCATAGATTATTATCACACATGTTCATTAAAATCACCCTTTGGAAAAATCCTTATGTGGAACCCAAGGAACATTATTAATTATGGAAAAGAGACTAAATTATTCTATACATTGTAGAAAAAATTAATCAAATAAACTAATATTAGAAGGAGAAAATTAATATAATTTAAAATGTATAAGAAAATTATTATTCTCCGAGAATAGTCGAAGGGATAGGAAAAAATTATTAGTAAAATTTTGGCAAGAGAATTGGCTTCTCAGCAATAAGAAGGGACAAAAAATAGTTATCACGGTATACAAAAGTTTTTTCAATGAAAAATTTCCCAGCCCATACTCCTTAGGAAGTAGCCCAATTATATAGCATTAGAAAAATACCCTCATATCAGGAATTTTTGCATGGTCTAATCATGAAATTGAATTTGGTTCCCAATCTAACATGTAGTTGTTAGGAATAGTCGAAAACAACAAAGGGAAGTCAAGTAGTCATGTTACGTTTATTGGTCGCATGGCCTTCCTAGTTCCTTTGGATTTGTTACATTGGTTAGTCCTAATGAAAGCACATCTAACACAATATTGATTCGAAAGTTTCCACACCTTGAGTGGTGATCTCTAATTATTGTTCTGTGACATTATAGAAAAATTTCCATTAGTCAACCCTCTCATTATTATAATTTATCTACTCTTTTCTTCCACTTCTAGGTCACCATATTTACCCACTCTTTCCTTTTATTTCCCTTGTTTAAATATGACGATAGATTTTTTCTGTATTGTTACCTTGCTCTCTAGTTGTTAAATGTTCCAATGTTAGGATGTGTAGGTGATGGAGTAAGTACTAATAAGCACACAAGAGGAAGTTCAATAATATTAATTCCAATGCTCATGAACATTGGACTCATGTGAATTAGTAAGCATCTCCAACCCCCCCCTCGCAGCCGCCCGCCTCCACCCCCATCCCTTGAGGTCACACCAAGGGAAGCATTAATGTAAATAAAATATTTGGAAGAGTTCATATCCTTTTTATTTATAAAAAACCACTAAAATATGATCTTCTGATCCTCCCTTCAAATATATTGTTTAAGTTATGGAATTGGGACAATATGTCCCTCAAACCCTTCATTTTTGGACATGAATTTGGAGCTTCTATTGTGTGGTGAGGTGATAAAATCCCACAGCTTGTTTACAAATCCAATGGGTTTAATTGATCTCCACTCCTTCCCATTTCTTATTATTTTTCCAAAGTTCGATCAATATGCCTTGAAACTATTCCGAGTCTTACGCAAGATAAGCTTTAGACTATATTAAATCCTATTGTAGTGGTTTGATATCTTGCGAGAGAAATTTGTGTATTTAGAAAACATGGAAATATTGGAAGTTCACTCCAATTAATTAGACACTCTAGAGGTAAAGGGGCGAGATATTTTGGAATATACAATATTATTTATAGGCTATAGTTATGAATTTTGGAGTACATGGTGACCCAAAACTCCTATACTAATATATCTAATCATGTAATCTCTAGTTGGAAAAATATCTACTCCTGAACACTTCATAATAGATAAAATCGTACCTCGATTTGAGTGCTAGGATATGATGATGTAATTGTTCAATTCTATAAATGTGCTTTGCATGGCCATTTGGTCCCTTAAGTGATATAGAGTTCATATATACTTGAAAATTACCTAATACATGGGAGATAGCCTAAATGAATTTGGATCAATTCATGTCGTGCTATTGATGATACTATGGGTCTCAATTAATTTACTGACGTGAGGCTTATGTTATTGATGTATATGAAAAGGAATGCAAATGGTTTTCCACTAGGTATATGTAATTGAGAGACACGACACGAAATCGAGAAAAAGTAGCCAGATTTCATATAATTGGATACATAGGGATATGGAAATGGCATCACACAAACACATTGTGGTATGTGCACATGGGAATGGAGGAACTTAACTAGGAAGGAAGGAAAATGTAATTTATATATTAGAAATCTTGGAATACCTAGGAAAGATTTTATTGCACACATGGTCAATGAGGTGACAAGATTTTATTCACCGAGGGAAGAAGATACAAAACAACTTGGTTTTGGATGGAAAATTACATTCCATGTGTTGATGACACATCAAAATAGTGATGAGCTAGGTTTTGTGCATCGAAGCTGAAAGAGAGGAATGTTTCCTAAGAATTTTGATTTGAAAAACATTGCTAGCCATATATGTGGATGACTTCCATTGGTATAATCGATTCTAAGTGAAAATGAACCTCCCAACCAAAAAATATCTTCAGATCCTACACATGGATGATCAAACGAATATTTTTTTTTTTCTTTCAAAAATTACTATTCAAAATAGTGGAGGATGATTTGACATTGGGATCATCACTAACCATACATGTGAATTCCTAGAGAAGAATAAAAAAATTAGCTTATTGGAGATAATTGATGTGCAATAAGGTTAACACTCTAATAAAAGGTTGTGTTAGCCATAAAAATGGACAACTAGTGAGAATCCAAGGATAAAAGAGTCATGAGATTGAAATTCAGGGTGGTATATAGACATCCAATAGAAAAACATTGTGACCATCAATTTGCATGGTTGGTGAATATATGGGAAAAAAAAATTATCAGAGGGTGAAGCACGATTGAGCAAAGATCCAACAAAAGAAACTATATTGACCCTACATGTGGAAAATCAATGATGAGTTTAATAATTGGGAGGATCTCAAGTGGTACTAAGGGAAAGGTTCATTAACAAAGAAGAGTCACTAGCCTAATAAATGGATATCTAAGGAATCACTATATATGATGTTAAATTGAATTGTTGACTTATGTTGCTTCTACACTAGAGTATTCATATTCAATAATAGAAAAAAATATGGAGAAATTATTTAGAGGTTACTTAGGAACATATTAAAAAATTCAAATATTAAGATATTTTTTATTAGTTAAAAAATCAAATAGAAACCAAAAGCAATAATTGGTACCTCAGAAAATGAAAATGTGGCATACTTTTCTTCGATTTTGTGAGGCTTCAACATAGTGGATGAATTCAAGGTTGGATCAATAAGTTTACATAGCTATGTCGTGAAGGAGAATGTGAAACAAGCTAACCTTGGATTTATTTATTATCATCAAATGGGTTAGATGAATTAATGGTTGGATGGGTTTAGAGTAAGATCCCAAGGAGACATTGGAAAAATCATGGTAAGATAGGTCCTCAATATCCCTTGCACTTTGATAAACAATATGGAATTATGGAAAAAGGTAGATTCCCAAAATGAAGTAGGGAGTGCTAAGTGCCATACTTGCAATCAATTATTTAAGGGAGCAGTAGTAGGCCTTCTCTAGGATTGGTTTTAAACTAGATTGAAGTAGATATTGAGTTATCTACGTGAATTCCTTTTTAAGACACAAATAATTGTACAATTGGAACAAATCATATTAGGGATAAGGTGAAATCCAAATTGAATTTTCTTAGATTTGGAATAGATTTTCTAGTTAATAACACCCTTTGAGAGCTATCATAGCTAATCAAGAATATATATTCTCTCACCCAAACTTCTTGTCTTGATTTCAGTTGGTGTTTCAAGGTGTTTCTACTCAAAACAAAGGTTAAATATTATGATTAATTACCCATTTTTCATTCCGTTTCCCTTTGATAGGTAAGCTATATTATATCCCTTTCCTTCTATTTAATATTATTTATATTATTATCCCTATTCATATTTATTTTTATACCCTCAACATATTATGACTATTTAAATATGCTACTTCTATAGTCATTGCAGTAAGTGTTAATCTAGTTCTATAGCTATGTTAGAAAAATGTAGAATCATATTGTGTGTCAAATTGTTAGATAATTTATATTCTATTGTGTATCATTCAATTTCCTGATTATGTTTTTGTATCACAAAAACTGATAATATATGCACTCAATCAATATACATATGTAAATTGTTTGGCATTACAACATTTTGATAAAAATGGAATTAGAAGGATGAATTTTGTACATAAACGACGTGACAAATTTTAGAATACCATCCCACATATCGATTGGAGAAAACAACTCAAACATTCATAGAAAACTCTGAAGCAATTTGAATCAATGCATACATATTTAGATTGATGTAACAACCAAGGTGAGAGGAAATTAAATTAGGTTTGAGGTCATATCAGTTCATAATTTAAGGACCATAACATCACAATATTGAATAAAAATAAGATGAAAGACATACATTATTAATAAACCTTAAGATTACTAATATAAAAATAAAAATTGAGCGTAAGGGGGAACCTTGAACTTCAAAAAAGTAACAATATGCATATGTACCTTGAAACCATATACTTTCCTAAAATTAGGAAGTCCATAATGCAAGAAAATAAAAATTTAAATTCCAAAACAAAAATAACAAACAATTTATAAATGTTTTTGGTCTCCTATAATATTGAAATTTTCATTCCTTAATTTTGCAGTTAAGAGAAGACTTATTTTTTAGATTATATAATGTTCATAATTTGTATGGGTATATAAATCTATAAAAAAGTAGCAAGGACTCCATGTAAATAATTTATCTTGTCGATTCATACTTGTTGAGGAAGTAGAATTCATTAAATGTAATAGTCGTGCCATTATAGGAAGCAGAAAAGTAGACTCCACTACCAAGTATATTATGAGTGAAAACACATGTGATCTAGGTGGATATCTATGGCCATCTACCTCTTTCATTGACTTTACTCAGTTCTCCATCTTGGCAGTTTTTTATTTAAAATTTCTGGGTCCTAAACTTTTGAGGTGTTAAATGACATTTTTTTCCATTTACAGGCTTTGATTTGCCATGGCATCCATAATATTTCCAAAAAATGTACTTCTTAGTTGGATATTCACAACATGATACTAAGGGACCTTAAGAAGTTAACATATCAACTAGCCATCTTGAGGTCCATAATATTTTAAGCACTTTTAATTTTAGGGTTAGGGTTTTTTCCTCTTAAGATTTTATTGCTTTATGTCAAAAGGCCATTTTAACCTCTTGTAATGTCTTGTTTTGAATGAATATGGTGGACACCTTTTTATTTCAAGATAAGGTACTACCATTCTATATAGATTGTACTCCTTTTTATTTTATAATAGTTTTCTTATCTTCAATCATTATTATAATTTGGATTTCATTGTACAATTATTATCTCTAGAATATTCATGTGTTTATTCTTCCATTCTACTGTTCATTTCACTATTTTTACAACCTAAACCAATGGTATTAGAGTAATCTTTTATTTATTATTTCTTAGTATGTGTTCTCAATGAGGTCAAGGTTTAGAGATTTTGATTGAAAGCCACTATCGCAAGCCCAAGTATTTTGCCATGGTAGAAGAAAGGAAAGATGATGGAGAAAGAAACCTATAAAGTTGTTGCAAGAGGATTCCATCACATGAAAAAGGAATTAAAAGATGGACCATTTCACCCATATTATTCAAAATTTTGAATGGCGATCGAGGAATCCTTTACAAGTAGCCATTTTGGAGGTGTGACACCCTTTAAGGTACAAGTTAACTTTGACATATGTTTCTTTGAAAGCTAGATGGATGAAAAATTATTTAGAGAAATGGATAAATATGTTAGAAGGTTATTACTCCATTCAAAATATTTCCAACTTAAAAAAGATAAATCTTTAAATCTTTAAATCCCTTCTCCATGCCAAATATGGTCGTAAATTTATTAGGAGAGATATAAAAAAGATGAGTCTATTAAAATATTTAGGATATAATCCACCTATTTGCCCATTATTAATTCCTTCAAAGGGGGATTCTACATTTTTGGAAACTATGATGAACGATGCACAAAATGGATAACTATATGTCAAGAGAGAGGCCAAATAGTGTTGGAGTAACCAATGTCTTTGAAACATTATAATAAAAAGTGGGTATAATATATTAGAAGTGGTACCAAGTTTTAAAGTATTGCAACCAATTTTATAGGTACATCCAAACAAAAGTGGATTCCTTTGGCATATCCTCATTAGGAGCCTCTTATTTATATGTTATCAAAATCAGGAAGAAATTTACATAGAGGAATAACTAGAAGTTTGGGTCTAGAAATCCATAATAGTGGAAGCATGATAAAATTGGACCTAAATCAGAGAACAAATGGTGGAGAAAGGAGAGCAAACCTCCACACAAATATTCGAAGGTGTAAGAAAATAAGGAAAATAGAAGGTTAGATAAGGACAGTAGAAAGTGGTGTGAGTTCCATAAAACCCCTCACATAAGATATATGAATGTCTCTCAAATTAGTCATCATTACATGAGCCTAAAGAAAAAAGAACTTGAATCATATTAAAACTATGATTAAAAGAAAGATAAACTGAATCATTGATTTAGGATCAAGTGCTAAGATTGCATCTATACATATTGAACTAGAAGAGTTACAATATCTTGTAGAGAGAGATTATATTTTACACTCATTGATGTGGGGGGAAGGGAATTCTCTATATTTCATTATTGATAGAAATAACCATAAGAATTTGATGTTAATTAAGGTCATAAAGCTATTTAACCATCTAACAACATATATAACCATATAGCATAGGTTGGCTTAACTAAGAGCATACATGCATGTTAGTCAATAATGTCTCCTATGTGATGTCATAAATCCCTTCAAAGATGAGGTATTATTTGATGTTCCCCACTTGAGTTTTGTTATGTTATTTTAAGAAAACCATATATGTGGATATGACATATTTTTTATTAGTCTATACCTATAGTATAATTTTTACTTTTGGAGGCCAACTCTATAAGGTAGTAGATGTAGTTTTGGTTATTACAATTTCCTTAATCTTAGAAAAATAATGTTAAAAGGTAATATTTCAAACTAAAAAATGTGTGCTCTTCATGATTAAATTATAAGGTGAATGTACGGTCACTATAATCACAACAACCTTGGAATAGGGCCTCTCTACATAACATAAGTAGGTGGGAGATATTGTAGAGGAATATAGAGATATATTTATGTCACCTATGAAAGTAACTCTACATGACCATGTAAAACATTCAACTGAATTAATACCTAATGATAATTTACGTCATGGCCAAATTTACATGTTATCCCATTTGGATATTGAGGAATAAAAAAAAATCTTGAGCTCATCCAAAATGGCCATATCCGATTAAGCTTCTCACCTTGTGGGAGCCCAATCATGCTGGTGTGGAAGAAGGATGGGACATGGTGACTCTATACTAACTATGGAGACTTAAAAAAAATTGTGATAAATAAATAATGCTTGATCCACCATATTGATGAACTTATTTATTATATTAAGGGTTCCTAGTTCTTTATTAATATTGATTTGAGGTTAGGATACCACTAGGGTCTAATTGAAAATCTTGATGCATCGAAGACAACCTTCAAATCTAAATAATGAATTGTTGAGTGGTTGATCATATATTTTGGGTTGACTAATTATCTAACAAGATTCATCGAGAAGATAAATGATATCTTGTGGTTGCTCATGAGATCTTATTTATGGTCATACATATGTATGACATCCTCATGCTCAGTAGACCATTGGTAGAACATTTGCAGCACATCTAACAAATCTTAACCAACTTGTGGAAATACGAATTATATACATATATAGATAATTTTTAATGCATATAAATCATTATTTTATATACATCCTCGATGAACATTGGTTGCATCTGGACCTAGCCAATATCTAATTCATTGAAGATTTCACATCCCATACAACTTTAATAATGTTGCGTAGCTTCTTTGGCCTTGCCAATTTAAATTGTAGGTTTGTTTTGGATGTCTACCATATCACTTGTTCCTTAATTTAAGTGAATAAGGGTGGATCAAAAGCAATTTTTCTTGGTCTTGGATTCAATACAAAGCATTTGAGGATCCAAAATATCACCTCTACTCAACACTAGTCCTCGCTCTTCAAGATTTGTAAGATTCCTTTGAGATTTAGGTAAATGTTTCTAGTTATGCTCTTGGTGCATCCATCACTCAACATAGATATTTTATTGCCTATCAAAATGATACCATGTCTAATGTTTTCAACATATATCCTAATTTGTTTTGTAGGAATGCCTAAAATGGAAGAACTATATTATAGGAAAGGAAATGATCATCAAAACTTAAATCCTTTATAATTTAAGGAGACACGATGAAAGCTATAAAATTATCACTATGAAAATTGGTCCATGTACTTGCAAAAATTCCACTTTATCATTTTATACAAGAAGGTAAACACAAACCATGTCATATTATTCCTTTTCTAGCCCTTGGTTGTGTCTATAGCCATAGTTGTTACCTCCTATGGGCATGATACCTTCATGTGGACCCAATTATGTGATAGTGACCCCTTCTTCATATTAGATAGTGTGATCAAGTAAACAAGCTCCAAAATTCATCTCTAAAATGTACCTTTTTTTTTTAGTTTTCTAGGCAATTTTTTTGTTACTCAAAGTGGGTGTGCACAAACAATTAGGGAGGCACAATATTTGAGGTGGAAAGTCACATTATTATGGATAATATAGTTGAAATATCTTAGAATTATTTATACTAGCCAAACCTTTAGTAGGACACTAGTGAAAATATTAGATTGTGCATTCTCTATGCCATTAACTAGCATACAATTAAGAAGAAATGGATGTGCACTTCTCTATCTATCCCAGGCAAGCCTTCAGAGTAATTCTCCACAGATTAGATGTTATATTATTTACCCTCCACCAAGCATGATAATTGTTATGTTTTTTTAGGGTGTTGATCAATTATCTAACATCGCCATTTTGGCATTATGTAGTGAGAGCATCATAGTCAAAGGAACGACTAAGATATTCTGTTAGCATGTTTAGATTCATTTTAAAATACCACATACCATTATTTATAAAAGGGATAATATGTTTCTTGGTACCTTTTAATCCAAACTATAGTTTCTAATGGTAACCAAGATTACCACATCAATCACCTTCCACCCAAAAGTAGATGGATAAATTGAAGTGGTTAATAATATGATTATTCATATATTCCACATGTATGATCCAGGTAGATATTGGTGGCCACCCGCCTATTCCACTAGTCAGTTTCATTAGTTTTCTTATTTACTATTCTTAGCAGTTGTTTTTAAGTCCTAAACTTCTAAAGCTATTTTAACGCCCTAAACGGTGTATTCCTTGGAGATATCTTTCCAATGAGGTATCATATGCGCAAAACAAAGATAATATGATCAAGTTACGACCCCGAGAAGTTGGTTGCAAAACTAACCCCAATGGGGCCCATAAACTCTTAGTGTTACATATCCTCAGGTTAGGGTTTTGTTTGTTTAGGTATTTCTCTTATATTTCAATAATAAGAAGGCCCTTGAGCCTCATTGTAACACAGTTCAGAGACATGTAGCCACCACGTCTCTTATTAGAGATAAGCTACCATCACCCTAGCTAGTTTATGTCCATTCTATCTGTAAGCATATTTCAGTCATTTTATATTAATGAAATGAAGATTTATTTCTACTACATCTCTGTGTTTATGTTTATTTATGTATTTTATTTCTTTCCTGCATAAATCCAGATTCAAGTTACAGCTCCATGAGGGTTTGAGACATATTTCAGTTTCAATATTTTTAGTAATAATCGGTAAACTTAATGCAAGTTCCATAGTCTCCATAGATCATATTGGAGCATTCAAAATATCTCATTTTAAATTATTTTTTATTATCTCAAATGGGTTTTTTACAGAATTTGATTCCATTTCCTGGTTTGAGAGATATGAACAATTGAAGTTACACCAGTCTCTAACATTGCACCGTCACGTGTCATATGATTTTGTGGAATCTTTTTCTCACCCCACGGGTCATCAAATTTCAATTGTATTATATCAATGGAAATATATATTCAATACCTAAAAAGGGTCTTTGGCGGAATCTGATTTCATCACCTATAACACAAGTTATCAACAAAGTTGTAGCAAGAGGTCCATTTCAAACAAGATCTTGATCAGTGGTATCATAACACTCTTCTCTTTCTTGATCTTTCTTTGTATGTCCCCAACAAGGTTGGGGTATAAGGAGTTAGGGCTCGATATGGTTGAACCTTTCCAAGATTAGCCTCGCAAACCTCGATGACCTCCCATGGCGGAAGAAAAGAAAGACGAGAGAGGAGGAGATAATATCAAAATATTGCTTAAGGAGGCCCTCGAGAAACAAAGGAACGTGATCATGGATAAAATTGCCTAGATCCTTCAACAACTACCCACTAGTGGTGCATCTACATCTAACAGCCACTTTGGAGACACCACTCCTTTCAAGGTACAATTCAACTTCGACATTCATGTATTTGAAGGCCAGATAGATGCAGATGTCATAGATATATGGTTGGATTTGCTAGAAGGGTATTTTTCAATCCATGATTTTTTAACAAATAAAAGATTACTTTTTCACTCCTCAAAGCCGCCCCCCATGTCAAAGACTAGTGGGAAACGTACAGTGAGAAAAAGGACGAGAGGTAATCCTCTTTGTTCTAGGACCCACCCAGTTGGAATTTGTTTTAAGATGGTATCAAGGAACAATATTACCCCAATGGGAGCTAGGAGGACACATACATCCAAAGGACCACATTGCAGTATCAAAGGGATCAAGATGTGCATGAGCTGACGAATTTGTTCCATACCCTGTGCACAAAGTTGGGTATTAAAGATTCAGAGAGACATTTGGTGCTCAAGCACCACATTTGTTTACACAGATACATTCAGGAGGAAATGGAGTTCCTCGACATTACCTCGCTTTGCACGACATATCGATATGCCGCCAATATCAAACATAAATTTAAGTAGAATAAGTGAGACTTTGGATCTGCGAATTTGAAGCTAGGGAAGGGAGCCCCTGAACCACAAAACAAGGGGAAAAGACAAAGAGGGGTGACTCAAAAGAACACTACAAAGCCAAAGAAGGAAAGGGGGAAGTGGTGTGAATTTCATAACAGCTCCACTCACAACACAGGTGAGTGTCAGACCAAAGAGTCTCTAGTGGTGGAACTAAAGGCATCTGAATCAGATGCATATTCTGATTCCAAGTCAAAACTAGAAAAAGGGAATGAAAAAGGGATGCAGATCCTAGTGCCAATGTTTCCACCACCAAGCTCTAAAGGGAGGATCTCGAAGATCCAGAGGAGCGGGAGCGTCTCTTCCATTCACAGATGTGGGTGAAGGGTTCTCCAATGCAATTCCTTGTCGATAATGGAAGCCAAAAGAACCTCATTTCAGTATACGTCATGAAGTAGATCGGCTTACCAACCATAACACACCCACAACCATATACCATCGGGTGGCTTCAACAAGGAAGAGATCTATGTGTCAACCAATAGTGTCATCTTTCGTACAACATCAAGCCCTTCATGAATGAGGTATTGTGTGATGTTGCTCCTCTTGAATTATTCGATGTATTATTGGTCCAACCATACTTGTGGAAGCGACATGTTGTGTATGAGTTTTGGCCTCGTTCTGTTATTATTACTTTTGGAAGTATGTTGTACAGGATACCAGAGGTAGTACCGTCTCCCACCATATCTTTTATTAATGCAAAGCAACGCAGTAAGATTATTTCCAAAACCGGGAATTTTTTTCATTACAATTCGCCCACGGGGCAAGAAGAATATTATGGTCACAACCTCCAAACAGGGCTCCCCAGCATGGCAAAAAAAAACGAACAAAGTTATGGAGGAATACAAGGACATTTTCTCCTCACCCACAGAGGTTCCTCTACGTTGTCAAGTCAAGCACTCCATTGATCTGACCCTAGGCACGCTACTACCTAATGTTTCCATATCTCATGCAACCACATAGACAGAATCCACACGTGTACTCATTAACGTCCGCCAGTAGGTCCACGACATCTTGGATAAATCCAATGCCAAGTACAAGAAACACCACGATCAACATTGAGTGCCAAAAAAGTTCCAAGTGGGCAACACATTTTGATTTCATTTGCAGAAGGAGTACCTCTCTAGATGTCCTTGCAAGCTAAGCCCACTTCAAAGCAGGCCAACTCATTCACCAGGGAAAGTGGTTCACGAGGGACCAGGGTCAACAGAAATTTCCCTACTTCATGGAGGCTCTACATGCAATCGGGACCATTGCTTCCTAAGGGGAATTAATGATCCAGGTGGATATTGGTGGCCACCCGCCTATTCCACTAATCTGTTTCATCATTTTTCTTATTTACTATTCTTAACTGTTGTTTTTAGGTCCTGAACTTACAGAGCCATTTTAATTCCCTAAACGGCGTAGTCCTTGGAGAGATCTTTCCAACGAGGTATCATATGCACCAAACATAGATAATATGACCCAGTTACGACCCCGGGAAGTTATTTTCCCAACTAACCCAAACGGGGCCCATAAACTCTGGGTGTTACATCTCCTCGAGTTATGGTTTTAGTTGTTTAGGGTTTTCTATTATATTTCATTAATAAAAAGGCCCTTGAGTCTCATTATAATAGTTCAGAGACATGTAGCCACCACATATCTTCTCAGAGATAAGCTACCAGCACCCTAGCTGGTTTATGTCCATTCTATCTATAAGCATATTTCAGTCATCTGATATTAATGAAATGAAATTTTATTTTTTCTACATCTTTGTGTTTATGTTTATTTCTATATTTTATTTCTTTCCTACATAAATCTAGATTCAAGTTACGACCCCATGAGGGTTTGAAACATATTTTAGTTTCAATGTTTTTCAATAATATTCAGTAACATTAATGCAAGTTCCATGGTCTCCACAGATAATATTAGAGCATGAAAAATATCTCATTTGCAATTATGTTTTATTATCTCAAATGGGTTTTTTACGGAATTTGATTTCCTTTCCTCGTTTGAGAGATATGAGCAATTGAAGTTACACATGTCTAGAACACTGCGTCGCCGTGGGTCCTCTGAGTTTGTGGAATCATTTTATCACCCCATGGGTCATCAAATTTTAAGTATCTTATATCACTGGAAAGATCTATTTAATACCTCAAATGGGTCATTGACATAATCTGATTTCATTGCCTATAACAGAAGTTATAAACAAAGTTGCAGCAAGAGTTCCATTTCAACCAAGATGTGGATCAATGTATGACTCCAAACATCCACAAACATGGATGATATCCTTAAATATGTTCAAAATAGCTATAACACTACCATACACATATCTATTGATCATAGACACTTTCAAATGTACTTAGTGTTCCTTCCATTGACCACCATCGATATAGTTTGACCCATTGCATCTTCATAGGAAGATTCATCAAATGTAGTTGAAGTCCAATAAAGAAATAAAGTTTGTTCAATAGTTTCAAATCTCCAACACCAATTTCATGATATCCTATAGAAAATGAATGGGAAGTAAAAGCAATGGCATGACTACCATTAGGTTCCACACAAGTTTGAAGTTGGTGATAAAGTGTGATTTCATTTGTTGAAGGAGGGCCACATAACACCCATGTGAAGCTCAAACTACTTTGATATGGGCCTTGTAATATCATAAATTTTGTGGGTGAAAATTCTTTAACCTAATGTTTAATGTAGAGATGCTTTGACCATGTTTTTCACCGCTATTGGACACCTCAGAGGTGACTAAAATTTTGACCTATAGAAAACATTACACTAATTGTATTGAGTAGTTTATAATGGATCAAATCATGGACACCAAGACAAAGGGCACCTTCTAGCTGAACATACAACTCTATTGGGTTGTGAAAGTGGGACAACTTATTCACTAAGGAAAATGGCTCACTAGGTGTCAAAATTCAACAAAATTTTCTCCATCTAATGTTCGAACATGACGCAATAAGGAACATTTATTCCTAAGGAGAAAGGATCAACCTAGGTTCTCCATCATGGTACATTTTTTATCAAGAGATTTTAGGGTCCTCAAATTTTAGAGCAATTATTAGGCCTTAAATTGTGTTTTTTGGCCATTCAAGGGCCTAGAGATTATTTGGACATGTGTGTGCCTTCCAACAATTGTACTTCTCAATGAGATATTTCCAATGATTTATTGTATGCCAAAAAAAAATATTTTATGCAAAATTTGCATCCCTAACAATCTGATGTATTAACTAATGACCTCAAGGCCCACAATGCTTTCGCATTTTGTCTACTAAGATTAGGGTCTCTTCCTCTTAAGATATTAGCACTTTATGTTAAAATTCCATTTTCAAACTCTTGTAATACCTTCTTGTAAATGAGTGTAATCTATACCTCTCTCTTCAAGGATAATCTACCACAATTGTAAATGAGCTTGTATTTCTTTTCATTTTACACTATTTTTCCTTTTCATTCATTAATAAACTTTGGGTATCAATATACTACAATTCTCTCTAAAATACTTCTATATGTGTACTTCCTTTTAGATTCCTACTTTTCATTTCATTTTCTATACAAGCGAGATCAATATAAATAAATATTATCTTATGTTACAAACAATAAATAACAATACAAACAACAAACACCAAAGAATACTTCCAACTACTAAATGTTAGACCATGAATATAATCAGAACCAATAAAACAACATATAGATTATTAAGGTAAAAAAGTTGAGAAAACACCAATTTCATACAAGTTAGGAATAGACAATGATATATCTAAACCAATAGGCCGTGTAAAGGAGTACAATGGAATGAATGACGAGTGAAAGCCATACTTGACCAGTCATAAAACATAAACACAATGGAATGAATGATAGGTAAAAGCGATACTTCTTAAAGAAAGCGGTCATTTGATCGGCACAGTGAAGGACAGAGGAAATGAGACTGCTACCGCAGTTAAATATTTATAAAAGAGCTGAGGCCTCTTAACTGGATTTTTTTTCTAAACTAATTATGATTATGTCAATTTTAACTTTAAACATTAATATATGACCCATTCAATCCAGTAATATTTATTTCGGTCTTTCTTCAAACAATAAAATCTTACATATTTAAATAAAAGATATGATAGTTACCCATCCAAGTGATTAATATTGAGGTCTAACCTTCTGTTGCTCACAGAAACTTCGCTTTGGTAGCCTCCAAAGTGTTTAGAGAGCTAATAACGGGTAGTTCAGCAATTTTGGGTGGAGAGAAGCCTGATTTCTCAAACAATCTCCTCCACTGTTGCTCGTTTCGATCCTTTCCTCCACCCATTTCGGCCATCAGATCAAAAATCATCCGTACTTCCTGACTTGGGCTTGGCTTCTCAGACATCACTGCCTCTAACACTATGACTCTACCGTTATCAGTCAAAGCCTTGTGACAATTCTCAAGGACTTTTACACATCCATCGTCGTCACAGTGATGAAGTACTTGCTGCAAATTCAGTCAAATAACACTAAATCTAAGACCAAACCTAGACCAGGCCAGCCCTGAAGGAATCCAATCAAATCTGATATGATTCTAAAAGAAAAATGAAGAGCAAAATCATTGCTAGCATTTAATTATTCAATCAATTACCTTGATAAAAACGACATCGGCTGATGGTATGCTTTCAAACATGTCGCCACGCACGTGCTCTACACCTGCAAAGAGAAAAACACATACCATACAGTGATTAATCCAATCAACATGGAAAATTGCAGTGAATTTATGAATGAATCCCCAAACCAACCTGAAATCAATGGGGCAGTTTCAATGACACGAGGAAGATCAAAGTTAATCCCATGGATGTGGGGGTGAGCCTCCACGATCCGAGCTATGGCCGCTCCATGTCCCCCACCCACATCCACAACTCTCAGCTTCTCACCAGGCTTAAACCCCTTGTAACAACCCACAAACAGTTTCATTATGACATTGGTAAACGACTCGAAACCTTTGGTAATAAGGGTCCCGGTATGGGGATTTTCCATGGCATGGGACACGTGCTGGCCGATTTTGAAAGCGCCCCTAGCTACACCTGGGCCCTGAAGCACATACTCATGAATATGATGAAGAGGAGCCACCCAAGTCTCGTGATTTATCATGAGAAAGAAGGGTACCAAACAAAAAGGGTTTTCATTATTCTCACCCTCACTAACAAAAAACATTTTTGCAGTATCCGTGAGACCATAACGAAAATCGAAGGGGTTATCAGAGGAAGTGGTTTGAGACTCGATGAAGATGCCCTGAGTTGAGAGGTATCTTACAATGCGGGAAAGGTAATCGAGATGGGGAGTTTGCGAGGGGAGGCGGGCAGCGATTTCGGTGAGCGAAAGAGTATATGATGATTCTGGACCTGCGGTGGCAATAATATCTGGAATTTTGAGGAGCACTACAGATTTGAGAAAGAGGGCAGGAATAGGAGAGAAGATCAAATCTCTCATGGGTGACATCAACTGTAAATCCTGAAGAGGAGGGTGTAGTTGATGGCCATGGTCTTCCATTACACTAAAAAGGTGATGAACCACCCAACGCAAAGGCAATTAGAACACCCGTGGCTCAGTTCAGCAAGAGAGGCACCAAATCTGTAACGGACGCTTATGTGCACCAGAGGAAATGGTTCTTGAAGGTATCAGATAATTTAAAGAAAGATGAAATTGGTTTACGTAGTAGCTGTTTTCTTTAATATTAATATTATTAATATTATACTATATTTTAAAGTAACAAATACATATAAAATTAAATGGTTAGTAAATGTCAATATATATCAATTCAAGATACATATAAAATTAAATGGTTGGTAAATGTCAATATATCAATTCAAAATAAATATCAAAATATTTGCTTTCACTTTATTAAAACTAAAAAAAAAACTAATCCATAATAAACATGTAATTAAATATCAATCTATAATCAATATTAAAACATTTTTATGTTAAAATTAAAAAGAAATTAAAACCTAAATATATTATAATTTTATTTTAAATTATTATTATCATTATTATTATTAATTATAATATATGTGTGTGTTTAGTCTATCAAATAGTTTTTTTTCACTATATTTTTTCTAGTTAATTTTAATAAAATTATGACAAAGACTTATAAAAATTTGAGTTTAAGTCCCATGGATTTTTCATGGTGAATCCATCTATGCATTCAAAAAATACTTTTACTTTTTTAATTCGTAAATAAATTTATCCCCGTGAAAAACTAATAAGAAACTTAAATTCTAGATATTAAACAACTTAAACTAGAGTCTTTAAAAATCTCTATAGAGAATTTGGTTAAATCAGCAAGAAAAATGCATTGAAAACGTCATTTCTTGCATAAATTAGGCTAAGCTATATATATATATATATATAAAACAAGATTCTTAACCGTGGATATTTACCTCCATTTTACCACAAAGGTTTCTAATTTTTAAATAGGTTTTGTTACAATATCATAAGCAAATGTTATGGTTGATTAATACAACATGCTTAAAAAACCATAACTCAGTTCATATGACACTTGTTCATACAACATTTATGGGAGCAATGTTTTAGTGGTGTAAATGTTTGTAAACATTTATATATGGGCTCACTTAAAAAATAGTTAAAGTTTAAATGTCATATAAAACTTAGTATGACGAAGAGATTGTAGTGTTCATAAATGAGTATAAATATTTAAATGTTGGTTCAATTAATATATATAGATTTTTTGAAATTTAAATTTTTTTTTTACTATATAGATTCAGTACTCTAAAAAACTTTTAAATATTTAAATTGTACAAAATTACTCATCAAACTTATAATTTCAATAATAAATTAAACCAGGAAAAAAAATCCAAAGCATAAAAAAAAAAGGGAGAGTCCCCATTAATAACCTTGAAACTTGCACACTACTTCTTTATCACAAGATCCGGTTTGAACTGGCGACCATGACAGGAGTATACAGGAGTATATGTCGGACGGTAAGTTTTAATCCATAAATAGATTTATCTCCTTGAAAAACTAATAAGACACTTAAATTCTAAATATTAAACGACTTAAACTAAAGCCTTTAAAAATATCTATAGGGAATTTGGTCAAATCAACAAGAAAAATGCATTTAAAAGGTCATTTCTTCTATAAATTAGGCTAAGCTATATATATATATATATATATATAACAAGATTCTTAACCATGGATATCTATCTATTTTACCACAAAGGTTCTTAATTTGTAAATAGGTTTTCTTACAATATTATAGGCAAATATTATGGTTGATTAATACAACATGCTTAAAAAACCATAACTTACTTCATATGACACTTGTTCATATAACATTTATGGGAGCAATGTTTTAGTGGTGTAAATGTATGTAAACATTTATATGTGGGCTCACTTAAAAAATAAATAAAGTTTAAATGACATATAAAACCTAGTATGACAAAGAGATTGTAGTGTTCATAAATGGGTATAAATATTTAAATGTTGGTTCAATTAATAATTAAAAAATAAAAGTAATAAAATAATAAAATTTAATTTATCAAAAAATATTTAAGAAAATCACATCATAATTTAATTTGTTACCATATAAATTAAAATAATGATTTTGTAACAATATTTAAATTTAATTTATAAGTACATGCAAACTTAATACTTACATTAAACAAGATTCTTAATTATGGATATTTATCCTCATTTTACTATGGGTATTATTAGGTATTAAATAAGATTTTTTACAAAACCATTAGCTAATACTATGGCACATGCCCAAAAACCATAACTTATTCTACAATCAAGATATTTTGTAATTATTTTATTTTATTTTACTTTATAACATTTATTTTATTTTATTTTAATTTTATAACATTTTTTTACACCCAAAAACTTCTCTAACCCAATAAGAAAAATATGTAATATCTTGTTATATTATATTAAATAAACATTTTAATTCTATGAATTAAAATGGAAGTAAAAATATAAATATATATATATATATATAAATATATATATATATATATATATATATATATATATATATATATAAGTAATCAATTGTTTCAAAATTATTTAATTTTATATTAAAAAAATTTACATTTTAACAAATTTAATTCATTTTATTAAAAAGTAATATATTTACATTAATTTAAATAATTATTTAACATAAATAATTATTAAAAATCAAAATTTAAATTTAATATTAATAAAAATAAGAATAAGAATAACACGGTCTTCCTCTTTTAGGAGAATCTTCATCAACCTAAGATATGAGACATACAGCGTCGGTAATAAAGGTTCGTGGCAATAGCAATGAAAAGATTCAAGGTCTGGGGTTGAATAAGCGACGGTTATGGATGCCTGACAGGAGAATTTATATATATTAAAATGGATGGGTCCCGTGACTTTGTGTTACTACTTAGTACTTATTTGATTATTATTATTTATTGTCTAAATTAAATGGTAGATGAAAGTTGATAAGTTTAAGATTTAGAAAAGAAAAACAATTGTGAAAATGGAATTATTATATAAATTAAATAGTAGATGAAAGTTGATAAGTTTAAGATTTAGAAAAGAAAGACTATTGCGAAAATAGAATTATTATATAAATTAAATGATGGATGAAAGTTGATAAGTTTAAGATTTAGAAAAAGAATATTATTGTGAAAATAAAATTGTCAATTGATGTGGAGATTATGTTAAGATTTAGATAATAGTATTAAAAATATTAGTGTGATTTTGATGTTTAAATTATTTTTTTGATTGTATATAGATTCAGCACTATAAAAAAAAAATTAGGTATTTAGATTGTGTCAGATCATTTATTGAATTTATAATTTCAATGAATTCACGACATTTTAGAGAAATTAAATTAGAAAAATCCAAAAAAAACATCTAAAATATAATTAAAATAATATTTTAATGCACACTTCTTTATTGAATGCGTCCCCACAATTCTCAAACACAAGATCCGGTTTGCACTGGCGACCGTGACAGGAGTAAGTTTGAATAAGGCTACCCATAATCCATGACATGCAGAAATAAATTCAAACACGAGGGTGACTTTACGCGCAACCCATGACATGCAGAAACAAATTCAAACACGAGGGTGACTTTACGCGCAATCCATGACATACAATCAAATGGTTTTCTAATTGTTGAGTCGTTAATATGGAATAAAGTGTTTTCTATAAGGCCCTATGTTTTGAAGGTATATGAATTATAATTTCTATGTATTTCAATTTTGTATTTAATATACTACAATATAATATAATAATAAATATTATTTGAGAATTTATCATTCTAAAATTTTATTTATATTAAATTTATAAAATAATATGTAAAAATTTATTAATATTGTTATTTATCGACTATTTTATATTTAATATATTAAATATAAATAAAAAATCATTTCAATTTTTATTAAATATATTTTAATATATAATTTTTATTTAATATATTAATAAAAAATATTATTTGAAAATTTTTATTCATAATAAAAATTTAAAAAAATATGTAAATAATTATTAATTTTAGATATAAATTTTAAAGATAATTTTATTTAACTAATTATTCTATCCATTTACATAAGATTATTTGGCATTTTTTCTATGTTAATATTTACAATAGGAATAAAAAAATCATTTCAATTTTTATTTAATATACTATAATATAATAGAAAATATTATTTGAAAATTTTTATTTATAATAAAAATTTAAAAATAATATGTAAAAAATTATTAAGTTTAGATATAAATTTTAAAGATAATTTTATTTAACTAATTGATAGAAATAATATCAAAATTTCTATCCATCTCCGTAAGAGTATTTGGCATCTTTTCTAACATAGAGCATATGTTTTTCTTGTAATGTTAATTTCAAAAAAATATTTGTATCAAATATTTTTATAAACTTGGAGTACAATAATTTTTTTTATACTGCAACACATTGCAACACATTATTTAATTTTTATTATTGAAAGATATTTTTTTTTCTATTTATCTATAAATATTTATAACCAAATTTCTAAATATAATAATGTCTTATGATAAATTTTATTAATCTTGAAATTGTTTGCAAGTTCTTTAATGTTTCAAAATATAAATAAAATGAAAATTTAATATGTAATATATAACTAATAATTATTTTGATATTTTTAAACTATTATTACTATGCTTGCATACATAACATCTATAAGTACTGATATTTACTAATTCAAATTGTAAACTTTACTTTTTAATATACTTATGTACATTGTTCAATTTAATTCGGGGTACAAAATTTTTATTGTGCGTATCTTCCGGAACCATGTCACGATATACAGTTTTCCATCGTGAATTTGAATCTGTTGTCACCACATCATTTGACACTTGGTGCAATATCCTCTATTCATGCTTGTGGATCAATGACATGGATGATGATTGAGAGGGTTAGGGTATTTCCCATACCACTGAACCCTAACTAACTCTGCCATTTAGGTCACTCATCCTCCGTGAGGGCTATACAACCATCCTTTGTTCCTCCATCGGTGGGGTGTACACAGTCTTTGGCCTTCAGATGTAGTTTAACTGTGTCTCCCCTCTTCATCCTGTAGGTGTCAGAATGCTTCGGTTTCTATCTTTTCAACAGGTAAGACTTCATTTATACCTTCTGCCTTTTTCTGCTCTTGGACAATACATTTATGTCATTATTTGTTGACAAGATCCTTATAGTACTTATATTTTTCCTCCTCTTGTTCTTAGATGAAGTTCTTCATTTTTTTTGTGAGGTTAACTGTGATTCTTTGCCTCCTACTCACTCCACTTCTCTCGATTAGGACTCCGTTGTTCATATCATGACTGGAACAGGTATGTGATTCAACTTCTACATGGTCATTTCTCTAGTTTAGTGCTTTTTGTTAAGGGTATGAGGAAACCTTACTCCTCTTGTTCTTTTCTTGCCACAGGTCCTCAGGTTCGACCTATTGCAACTTATCAGGTAAATCTTCATTTTTAATTTAGCTTGTTGAGTATAATTCCTTTTATTTTCTTTAGGGTTTTCCCATGAAATACATTCCCTTTGTTTTATTACTAGTTTTACTGTAATGGAGGTATTTCTCGGCTCCCTTGATCGAAAGCGTACCACTATAGTCTTGAAAGCTCTCTCTTGGCTTCTAACATGGGTTGCACCGTTCCAAGTACCACTGGAACTTCCGAAGGGTTATTCCTTTACAGAACTTGATTTTTTATGAGTCCTTACTCAAACTACGCACTGTGCAATTATTTCTCACAATCTGATTCAATTCTTGTGTTTAATGGCTATCATCCCTCGAAGGGTTGATTCCTTTATAAATTCTCTTTTAAAAAAAAAGACTTGCACAAACTCTGGGAGCTCATTTTATTTGATAGCGAAATGTGTATATTTTAATCATGGCAGACATGCCTGTTTGTTTCCTACCATTTACAAAACGTTGCTCTTATCTATATTTTGTTAGGAATATCCCCATGGTTTCTTTGCAGTCTCGGTACCGATAAATTTCACTTTTATTAATGTTTGTACTAAGTGTTATCTAGCTGTTAGCTATAGTGTTCATTTCCAGTAGATATGGGTCTATTCGTTACCCTGTGAGGGTTTTTCTATTTAATTTCTCTTATATATAGTGCGAAGCTAATTCAAGATTTTTTGTAATTATTTCACTATATATATATGTGTGTGTGTGTGTTATTTTCATTTGTGGAGCATTCGCTCCTACTTGGTGTTAAATTTTCTTTTCCTATTGAAATTGATATCTTTACTTATAAGCTGCCTATTCCTTCTGAATTTAGAAAATGGAACCTTACAATTTTTCTTTTTCCAGTTGATAATATATGTATGTCGAGGGCTGGTTCTTGTTTCCGTTCATATGATATTTAATTTCCTTTATCGAGGTAGTATATCCCACTCCTCTGTTTCTATATTTAAAATTCAGTCTACATTTTCAAGAGGACTGTCGAATTCCTCTATCTCAGAATTTAAAAGAAGATTTTCCTCTCTGCATTTTCATACTATTGACTCAGTTGTCTTCAAATTCATCTGTCCATTCGTATTGTCCAGGTTTCCCTTCGGGCTTCGATCCCGTAGATCAAGCTTAGAAATTTAGACTTGACAAGATTCAACTAATGTTCATAGCCTACTAGTTTTAAGGATTGTACATTCACTAGTATGTTTAATATAGAGTCACTGTCAGTGCATGTACATCTTATGAGCACAACATGTAATATATTCATAGAATTAATGTAGAGACATTTATTTTTCTTATTGTAAATATCTACTTACAGTTTAGAATGAATGAAAAATTACTTTAACTTACAATTCTAAAACTCATGCATATAAATAATTTGGTGCAAATATCTTCCATGGCTCTCTTTATTCCTTGACTAATTTGAGATTTAGATACTTATCTCTATTTACCAAAACTAAGGATGTCCTCCCAACCTTGAGAGAGGTAATTACGTCCTCAGCTCCCCACATGGTCCTCACCAGAGAAGACTCGTTTAGTAACATCTTTATGTTTTGGAGGAGGAGTTGAAGACATATGTCCAACCTCTTCTTTAGTATTGGTTGCAGATTTCCACTGGTTTAGAGAAGCTCTGAACCGCTCTCAACATACATCCATTCGGATGTCAACTTCCCCATTCAAAGAACCCCTTCTCCTCACTGGGATTTACATTTTATCCTTATGGTTGTAGGTAACTGTCAATGACTACTTGAGTCTAACTGCTATGGAGTCTTGGAAAAATTAAACCATCGGTTATGGAAACAATAAGTAAAGTAATTTCTTTATTCAAAAGAAATAAATATTGTTCAAAGACTGATTAACAAACTTGTTAATATCTATTTTCTCATAAATTCAAATGTATATTTAAAAAATAATAATAACACAAGGAAATTAAACCAGTTGTTACATCTTCCCCCACTAGAGGTAAACACCATCCTCAGTGTTTTACTGCATCCCAGTAATAATTCTAAATAATCCTCTCACACAAAGCCTTCATCTTACCAAGTAGCCTCTTTGGGGATAAAGTTCTTCCACTACACTTTAACATGGGTGATGGCTCGCCTCCGGAGCATTATTTCTCTCTGCTCGAGGATACATTGAGGCTCTACCAAAAATTTGTTGTCTGGTTTGACCTGCAACCAGCAAAGGTCCTCAATTAGTTATATGAACATTTATCTCTCCTAAGATATTTTAGTATCCAATTTAACCTACCTGTATGTTTTTCTAGTGTATCACATGCTTTGGATCATGCATATATCATTTCAGTATAGATACATGAAGCACATTGTGCGCCTGTATGTGACCAGGTAAAGCCAACAGATAGGCCACTGGTCCCACTATTTCCAAAATTTGAAAAGGTCCACGGTACTGGGGAGCTAACTTGCCACACATAGTCCATCTTAAGGTGTTATTTTTGGGTCTAATTCTGACATACAGATGATCCACATAAACCTTTTGTCTATCCTGGGCATCTCTCAGATTCTGTCAGATCTTATTTACTTCATACTCCATCTCAACCAACATTTCTGGTCAAGGCATTAGTTTGGTTTTCATGTTGCTCTAATGGATGGGTGTTCGACATTGTCTACCATATAATGCCTTGAAGGTACTCACTTTAAGAGGTTCCTAGTACCCATTGTTATAAGAAAATTCTACTAAATGCAAGTAATGTTCCCATTTCGTGGGTTGTTGCATCAGATACATACGTAACACATCTTCTAAGATTTGATTCACCCGATCAGTATGCCCATATGTTTGCTGATGGTAAGATGTGCTAAATTGGATTTGTGTGCCGAGGCTGGTGAACAATGCCTTCCAAAAAGCTGAGGTGAACCTCACATTTTGGTCTGAGATGATCGTTTTCAGAATACCATGTAATCTAAACACCTCCCTCATAAATATGCCAGAAATTTGTATTTTTTGGTAGTTGTATTGTACTGTAATAAAATGGGCTTCTTTTCTTAGCCGATCCACTACCACCATTATATAATCATTGTGTCTCTTCGATATTGGTAAGCCTTTAATAAAATCAAGTGATATGACTTCCCATTTCCACTCTGGTACAAGAATAAGTTCCAACAATCTCGCTGGATGTTGATGCTCCACCTTGACCTGTTGACACTTCAAAAATTTAGTTAAGTATTCAGTGTTATTTTTATGCATTCCAAGCTAGAAATTATCATTTCTGATTTCTGTCAGAATTTTTTGGTAACCAGGGTGTCCAGAGTATGAAATTAGATGATACTCATCTAAGATCAACTCTTTCAAGCTCATTTTATTAGGAATATATATCTTTCATCGAAAAATCAATAATTGTTAATTATTGATATTATAATTTGTTTGTCTCCCCTGATTTTCCGCATCTTGTGTTTGTTGGCATAAAAATTTATATTCAGGATCTTTTTGCGCAGCCTCCTTCACCTGCTCTTGGAACTTAAATTCCACATGGTTAAATTAGAGTTCATATACATAATGTAATTTTCTACTCAAGGCATTGGCGACACGGTTTTCCTTACCTTTAGCGTGTTGAATTTAAAAATCAAATTCACTAAGAAATGCATTCCATCTTTCCTAGCGAGCATTCAAGTAAGAATGTTATGATCCATTTTCATTGCAAACCTTTTTCCCAACGGATAATGCCTCCACACTTTGAGTGTGTGCACTACTTCAATCAAATCTAGATCATAAGTGAAATATCGTTGTTCATGATCTTTCAGTTTTCTAGATTCATACACAACAACCTTTTCGTCCTATGACAATACCGCTCCCATCCCTTCTTTGCAAGCATTAGTGTAGATCTCAAAATCCTTGTTTGTATCGACTACGTTCAATACAAGAGCTGTAGTCAACAATTGTTTTAATTGTTCAAAACTTATTTGGCACTCGCTAGTCCACTTAAACATTTTCCCTTTTCATTGCAAATAAGTAATAGGAAAAGAAATTTAAGAGAAACTTTCTATAAATCGCCGACAGTCGACATCCATTCCCATGAAAGAATGTATGTCTTCTATGCTTTAGGGTACCCTCCATTCCATAATAGTCTTTATTTTTTTTGGGATCTAACGATATGCCTTCAACATAAATTATTTTTTTAAAATACTGAATCAATTCCTTATAAAAGTCACACTTACTGGATTTGGCATATAATTGATGATAACTCAACATATTTAGTACTAAGTGTTCCTTATGTTCTTCCATAGTTTTTGAGTAAATTAATATATCATCAGTAAAAATAAGAACAAATCTATCCAAAAACCCATGGAAGATGTCATGCATCAACCTCATAAATGCTGTTGGTGCATTGGTTAATCCAAATGATAAAACGAAGAACTCATAATTCCCATAATGGGTACGCAAGGTGGTCTTATATATATCCTCATATTTTATCTGAATCTGGTCATATCCAGATCTTATATCTTTGAAAATACATTTTCCGCTTTGACCTAATAAAAAAGGTCATCTATCTGATATTTATTCTTAACATCCAATTTGTTAAGCTTCCTGTAATCCATACACATTCACATCGTACCATCCTTATTATTTACGAACATCATGGGTGCCCGCCAGGGAGACACACACTAGGATGAATGTATCCCTTATCTAACAATTCATGTAGCAGCATTTTTAACTCAATAAGCTCAAGTACACTCATTCTATATCGTGCTCATGACACCAGTGTTGTCCCAGGCATTAATTCAATGGTGAAATCGATATTCCTCCTTGCAGGTAGTCCCGACATTCTTTCCGGAAACACATCCATAATTTCTTGCACCACTGGTATGTTTTCCAGAATAGGGGTCTTATATTTTGAATTTCTGAATCCCACCTGCATATCATAAATTTGACATCCTTTTCTAATGCATTTACCCAACTGGGAAGCAGTGATAGGGCACAAATGAAGTGGTTTATTAATTCCTTGTAACTACTAGTGAGTTCCATATTCAACCTTAAAATAGATGAATTTCTCTTTGCAATCTACTAGTGACCAATTCCTTCTAACCAGTATATTCCAAGCAATATATCATACGAACCCAAGAGTAAAATATTCATCTCAAACTTTATATGTTGATTTCCTATTTCTAAAGAATATTTTGAGACTTTAGTGTTAACTTTTCTATTTTCCCAAGTAGCCAATTATACCAGCCAAGGGATTTTGAATTTTTCATTTTGCAAGTGAAAATTTTCAACGATTCAAGGATTTATATAATTTAAACTGGCTCCAAGATCAAATAAAATGGAAACAGTTTGGGAGTATAGTTTACCTTGCAGATATATCATTGTAGGCTAGTAATCCATTTGCCGATCCTCTAGTGTTGCGTTGATTCTTAGTATATTTCGTGCAACATCCATACTTTGGATACCTCTTGCAAATTAGTTGTAGTTTCGTTTCTCCCACAGTGACGTAAATTCTTATAATAATGTGCCTCACCGCATCCCCAACATTGCAACGATGGTTTCTGGATCTGCCCATGGTATGGTCTTCTTGATGCTTCAGTAGGTCGCTCCTCTATTGGCCATTTGGGTTTTTGTTGGTTTCTTCCATATTTTCAATTTGTTGGGTTTCTTGCAACATTTTTATAGTTTTCTGGTCTACTTCCATCATTGAAAACAATGTGATAGCCTATATCCTCCAACATTGCGACTGAGACCAAATTTTTCTTCAGTCCTGGAACATGCATAACATCTTTCAATTGAAATGGTTTACCTGACTCCCTCTGAAAGTAATGGTACCAATGTTAGTCTCATTGTATCTTCCATTTTCACCCATATCTGTATGCATTTGGAGATCTTTCTCCTCCAGGTCACTAAAAAGTTCCTTATCTCCCGTCATGTGAAAGGAACTGCCACTATCCAAATACCACACTGACCCCAATGCACTTGAAACCATGCATGCGATCAAGGAGAAGTAAAGTTCAAATTGCGAGGCAATGGCCTCACCAGTTGCAACTCCAGCAAACTTCTTGTTCTTCTTCTTTTGTGGATAGCTAGTAGCAAGATGCCCATGTTCGTGACAGTGAAAACACTTCACCTTGGACATATCTAGCTTCTTGCCTTTAGACTCAAAATTATAATGGAATTTCTTCCCCTTCACTTTCTTAACATTGGCAGCCAAAGCATAATCCTCTTCATCATAATGCTTTGATGAAGAGCCATCTCTGGTGTTCCGCTTGAACTTCTCCTGCACCAGATTTAACCACAGTCGTTCCCAATCAAGCAATTTTTCCCGTCCGTTGACAAATTATTCATAACTGTGCCAACTCTTAGGATGCCCCAAGAGAGCCAAGCTCGCCAAATCATCATCAGAAAAAATTATTCCCACACTCCCCAGTTCATCCCGACATTGGACAAACTTCGTGAGATACTTTGTAATGTTGTCTCCCTTTTCCATCTTGATCTTCCTGAGTTTATCTTTGAGCGCCAATTTCCTATGGTCACTTCTGCTTTGGAAAAGATCTGTCAAAGCCTTCCACATAGCATATGGTTTTCCATTCCCATGAATTCTTGAGACAATGTGGTCTCGTACTCCCTCCAATAGAATCCTCCTCAGCTTTGCCACCTTCTTTTTCCATGCATCAAGTAACGCAACATCTGTCGAAGCAGGCTTAGGAACATCATTGTCAATGAATTCCTTCAAACCATTGTCTTTTAGTACTGCCTCCATCCCGTCCTTCCAAGAAATGTAGTTCAAGTTGCCCTTGAGTTCATACTCTAACCTCAAGCCATTAAAATCCATTTTGATGTTAAATCAGCTATAGCACCAAGAAAGTCTTTCTGCAAATTTGAATTCTTTCCACCAACAAACTCAGCTCCTGCTTCAAAATTGCAATTTCCTTGTCATGTCTCCCTCTTCACAACAATTTTTTTTTTTTCATATGAACTTATTTCACACAATGATAAAATATCCTAACATGCTTTCATATAATGTTCCTCATATTTATGGAAGCACTATATACTTGAATCCTATTTAACCTAACTTTCTCCTTATCTCGTTTCTTCTACGAGATTTCTTAGGTAGTGAAAATGTGAAGCTGGGTTACACCTTTTGCCCTTTTTTGAGAAAAAAAATTTCATTTTTTTCGGTTCTTCAACTTTCTACAAACTATAACAATTTTTCTGTGTAGAATTTCATTTTGCGATAAAAATAAAAGTTGTGAGAAATTTTGTTAGCTTTCTATTACTTATTTTTTGAAATTTGTTTATGCAGATTTGATATGTCAACTTAGCGTTTCTTTGAGTGTGTGTTTCTTAACAATCAAAGGATTCATAAGTCATGTTATGACGCAATGTTGTATTCATTGAAAATTTGTGTTTTTGAAAAAACAAAATGTGTTACAACAATCTAGATAGACTCTACCTTGTTTTCGTCATATTTGCAAAGCCAATGGATGCATATCATAATTACTATAATTTTTTGAACTGGTCTAATATGAAAAACTGCGTATTTTGGATATGTTTCGCGTCGCAAAAAATTTCTTAACATATAAATTATAAACTAAAAATCTAAAAGCTACCCATTAGAGACGACGGACCATTGTAATGCCCCATAATTTTTTCAATTATTTTTACAATGTATTTTGGGAGATACAAAATTTTGATTTCACTGAATCACAATGACCCTCAGAAATTGTTTGCACCCATTTTACTAGAAAAATAATTAAAATTAATAAATGTTTATGAAATTCCATAAAAATTTATATTTCCTGAAAGTAGATTCAATTATGAAAATGCTTGTCTTGGTTCCGACAGTTAATTAACAACTTTTCATGGAGTTTAATCAGTGCAAAGTTGCAGAACTGTATTCAGAACCTGGTTTTTGCGTAATTGGTGACGCATTAGTTCGGTCGAAATTTTAATCTAAGTTCGGCCGAACTATGTTTTCCATCGTACGCTCGTTAAATCTAACATCTTAATAGTTCGGCCGAACTATTGTATAACTTTCCGTCGGCCGGAAAGTTTTGCGGAGCCCCTACTAAAAACACATTTTGCGGCAATATAAATTGCTGCGAAATGATTCACAATTTTCACACATTTCGCACATTTCATATCATTTTATAAAGATCTTGGTGTGGGTTAAAAAACTTATCTTCAAATTTTGGGTTTAAAAGCATTTCTTGAAAGCAAATTCATTTTACAAAGAATTTTTTTGGAAGACATTTCTTGGAGGCGGCCTGATTTTGGCAAAAATTGTTTTGAACTTAAAAAAATTTCTTGGACGTACAATCAAAAGACATTTCTTGGAGGTATGTACGTGTTTTGAGTTGAAGAAAATCTTTTGAGCTTCATTTAATTTTTATAAGACATTTTTCTCTCGAATTTTTTAAAGTGTTTTGGATTGGAGTATGTATTTTTTGCAAAAAATTTACACTGAATTATTTTAAATTAAATCTTTTGTGATATTTTTTGTAATTGAGTTATTGTCTAATTTTTTGAAGGAAATTTTTTGAACTTCATACCCTATTATCATGGGAAATCGAAGAACTTGTGCGAGAAAATATGATCGAAAAAGAGACCCTGAGGAATGTAGAGAAGAGACAAGACCATCTCGCAAAAGAAAGTTAGAAGCCCTCTCAAATATTGAAGAGGAAAATAAACCTCAAGCAGAAATTGAAGCAGGTATGTAAATGTAAATATTATGATCTATTGATATATTTAAAATTTTCCTTATGTAAAATGTAAAGCTTAATTTTTATTTGATGAACTAATTTGAAAAATATTTTGTTTAATGTAAATAGACAGAAATATTCCTCAAAATATTGAAGAAGAAAATCAACCTCAAGCAGAAATTGAAGCAGGTATGTAAATGTAAGTATTATGATCTATTGATATATTTAAAATTTTCCTAATGTAAAATGTGAAGCTTAATTTTTATTTGATGAACTAGTTTGAAAAATATTTTGTTTAATGTAAACAAACAGAGATATTCCTCAAAATATTGAAGAAGAAAATCAACCTCAAGCAGAAATGGAAGCAGGTATGTAAATGTAAATATTATGATCTATTGATATATTTAAAATTTTCCTAATATACAATGCGAAGCTTAATTTTTTATTTGGTGAACTAGTTTGAAAAATATTTTGTTTAATATAAACAGACAGAGATATTCCTCAAAATATTGAAGAAGAAAATCAACCTCAAGCATAAATGGAAGAAGGTATGTAAATGTAAATATTATGATCTATTGATATATTTAAAATTTTCTTAATGTAAAATGTGAAGCTTAATTTTTATTTGATGAACTAATTTGAAAAATATTTGAAATTTTAGATATATTTATTAATTTAGTTATTTATTGAATATGTACTATTTTTTCGAATATGTATAGATGAAATCACTATCGATAATGAGATGTTAGAAAATGTTGACACTCACACATATGGAGATAAAAAACCTGACCATGTTATACGATATCGTGTTAACTGCATTTTTAAAAAGTATTTCTTAAATGAGCGGGTGATAGTTCAGGCTCAAATGTTGAAAGGTATCCTATCATCAAGGAAATTAAAAGAAGCTACGACACTATTGGGTATTCGAAAATCAACCAAAGATAAAAAAAAATGATGGAAGAAGTGATAAAAAATATGAGTAGTGCTATAAAGTCAATTAAGAGATCTAGAGAGAAATATGTTTGAATTGTACGTAGAGGAATACAAATGGAAATGGTTTCCTCAAGTACTCAAGAGAATCGTTTGGTAACCTCTATGGCACGAGCACTGGGAACCTCGCGAAAAAATTTGCACAAACATCGGAAATTTCAGTTGCAAATAGATGTAAATGATGAACTTGCTTGTTGGAGAGCTATTTGTAGGCAACCATACAAAGATAGACTTGGAGAAAATGTTAAAAAAATAATATATGAATATTGGAAGAACAATTCACATGTTTCGCCAACTGCAAGGCATGTGATGCGAAGAAGAATAGCACGAAATCAGTACGAAGAACATGAAAAATATTTCTTGGAAACCACTCAGATAGAGTTATTCAACAAGTTCAAAGAAGAGAATCATCAAATTCATGTTTCACTCAGTGCTTTTGTTCAACAAAAACCATGGTATGTAAAACCTATCACCGTACGCGACACTTGTTGTTGTCGTTATCGTGTGGAATTTGAGTTATATTATGACACATTCCTTGATTTTGGTAGAACATTATGGAAGGATTCACCTCCTCCTTCCACTATCCATGATTTCATATCTCAAATTCTATGTGAAAGAGAAAGCGATGAACTATTTTACAAAAAGAAATGTGTTGGTGGTAAAAAATGCGATGATTGTGGACATTTGACTAAATTTCAAAACAAATATCGTAATGATATAAATGATCAATCATTGTCCAACATGAAAGTGAAATGGAAGAGATATGAATATATCGATACATCGATTCAAGGTGCAAATAGTGTTAAAAGAATTGAATTACTAGAAGATGAAATTTTTCTGATAGACTTTTTGAGAAAGTTTGAGGCAGAAATTTACAAATATACCAAGCATTCCCATAGAGCTCTATGGAAAGACTTGCAATTCAAAAAATCTCGTGAAGTTGTTCCACCAGGGACCATTTTGTCAGTGATTGATTTTGCAGAAAACTACACATTTGTTCCACAAAAAGAAATTTAGAGTGAATACTATCATTCTGACCAAGTCTCCATGCTCGTCCATATTCTATATAGACATGCTGAACAAAATGTCGATCATATAGAAAGCATGAGTGAAAATCGACATATCATTAAAGAATATCACTTTTATATCAGTGATAATCGTACACATGATACATGTTTTGTACAACATTGTTTTGGAAAAATTTATGATTCATTGAAAAATCGTGGAATAAAATTCAATGAACATTGGATATGGTCAGACGGATGCACAGGGAAATTCAAATCTGCACGATCATTATTTTGGTTGTGTTGTCTTCATAAGAAAACCTACATTAAACATTGTTGGAATTTATTTGAAACTGGCCATGGAAAAGGAGAACATGACGGTGTAGGAGCATGCATAAAATGAGTACTTCGAAGATATCAAATGAACCACTCTGCAAGCCGACTTGTGAACGCTGAAGAAGTTGTTCAATGGTGCATCGCTGCTCTAAGCCATGAGAGAAACCCATCAAGAGAAGTGCGAAGGTACATTCAATTTAATTTATATTGGAAATCTAATTTTAAACATTGTACATTTATCATGTAATGATTATCTTTGATTGTATTTTGATATCATATTTACAAATTCTTTTTCTAATTTTCCATATAAAGGTTTTTCTGGCATATTGGAATCGAAGACGTAGATAGATCAATTGGAAATGACGTTGAAACAATAAAAGGGACTCAAAAATTGCATTCAATTCAAACAAAGTTTTCCATAAATGTGTTTGCATTGGATAAAAGAAAATATTCTTGTTTTTGTGATGTTTGCATAGACAACACAAAATCCAATGAAGTTTGTGAAAACAAAATGTATGTGAATGATTGGAAACATACAGAGCTAAATACAAAGGGAAAAATGTCTGTTGCAATGTTTGAAGAAATGCAATCAGAGGAAACTACAATATCATCCGATGGTGATCAAGTTTCTGATCTTGTTAGAGAAGGTAACATTTGAATTACTTTCTAATGATTTAAAAATCTAGAAATAAATTTAAATATGCATAATTTTGTTAAATTCATTTTATTGTGCAGGAGATGTTTTCACTGTAATTGCACCTATTGAAAACGATGAAAATGTGAAGTATTATTTGATGCGTTGCACTGAACGAAAAATGAAATAATTACAAAACTATGATGATCACGGATTTCAGTATGACAGAGGGTCTATTATATTGAAAGGTTGTTTTTTCAAACAAACTCATCAAAGTATGCTTTGTTTACTTTGAAGACTATGAACCTGATTCCATAAGTTGTCAATATAGTCACTTGGTGTGTGCAACAGGCATAAAGTTGATAGAAGTTCAATCAAAGAAAAAATCAAAAGTTAAGAGATGGAAAATGTCAAAATCCAATCATGAACGGATTATTGAGGATGGAATTCCATTAGAATTTTTTTGAGTGAATTGTCCAACAACTTATTATCTTTGGATTAAATATGTTTTATAACTTCCAGTACTCAACTAAAAATTGAGCTGCTTATGTTATTTGTGCAAGTGTTTGCACATGTACAAATTGTTTGGGTACAAGCACGTGCTCTAGTATCACCTGAAAGTAGTTTTACATACATACATGTGCATTGATGAAAAATGTTATATTTATTGAATATATATATATATATATATATATATATATATATATATATATGAAATTAATTGTTCTAGTTTTACTATGTGCATTGATGAAAAATTATTTACGTACTCAATATATATGTTCTAGAATGCAATTAACTGGAACTAGTTTTTCTATGTGCATTAATGAAAAACTAGCTGGATTTTCTGGTAAAAAGTATGGACACAATGTAAATAAATCATCTGCAGTACAGTTTTTTACGAAAATTCCTTTCAAACAAGAGACTCGAAGCACTTCTCCGACTTTTGTTGGGATTTGACCCACATCTCTAATCCTGATTGAAAATATCGCACAAAATCTGCTTGTCCAATGGTCGGATATGTTCAATGTGCATTGATGAAAAATGTTACTTGTCTTGGATAGATATGTTCTAGAATGCACAATTAATTGTTCCAAGTAGTTTTTCTATGTGCATTGATGAAAAACTAGTTGGATTTTTTGGTAAAAAGTTTCAACAATGTAAATAAATCGACAAGGCTACTTATTTGAGTGCATTAATGACATTGACCCAAATTCAACAAACATATATATGTACTAGAGACTTATATTTCCAATCAAAATTAAAGGGATAATTTGTACATATATCTACTTCTTTAAACTCTTTTTTCAATTAGAGCTCAATTGATAGATGGTTAGTTGCATTGAAAAGCTATGTTCTTCCTATTGGAAATTTTTTCATTCAAACAAAACTACATGGAGAGATCAAAAGCAATCTTAAAATTTCAAATGTACTTCAACCATCCAAAAGGGATTTGTGCAACATTACTTGACATGCCATGCCAATTATAGTGAACAACTATCCAATAGAAACATTTAACATTATACACCACGTGCCAAATGTAGATTGAAACCATCCAAAACTTTAAAATTTTAAAATTTTTTGATAATATATCGTGCAACATTAAAACATTAAACATCACATGTGAAATGTAGATTGAAACTGTTCAAAATTTGAGTTTAAAAAACTTTAAATTATATATAGATCGTTACTTCATATGCCATGCCTATTATAGTTCAACTAGATACAATAGAAACATTTAACATTATATACCACATGTGCAAATGTAGATTGAAACCATCCAAAACTTTAAGTTTTAGATTGAAACCATCCAAAACTTTAAGTTTTAAAAACCTTTTGATTATATATTGTGCAACATTAAAACATTAAACATTTAAAGTTCATTAAATATCACATGCAAAATGTAGATTGAAACCATCCAAAACTTGAGTTTTAAAACCTTCACATGCCATGCCAATTATAATTCAACTATCCAACAAAAACATTTAACATTAAATATTCACATGCCAAAAGTACTAAAACCATCCAAAAATTAAATAAAACAAATTATATAATAACAATGTAATAAAATATGTCCAAAAATTGTAAATCTCACAAGTATCAAACTGTATCAAGTTTAACAAATTTTAAAACCATCTAAATTTTGAAATCAAATCTACTGTAAATCATGTCCATCAAATGGAGACCGATCTAGCGTCTTCCCTACTAGGGTCTCAGTTCGCGCCCTATCCTGTGAATGGGAAACCTACATACACAATGCACATGTACTTGAACATTAAAATTGGATGTTTTAAAAATGAATGAGAATATATATATCTATAACTTCATGTAAAAAACAAAATATAACAAAAAAATCATGTAATACCTCGTAAGGTTCCCTCTCCATTTGATGAACAGGTTCTCCCATAGGAACATCTACAGTGGTAAACTGTACAATATACATGTACAGTTAAATATAAATATAAATATATATATATTATAATATAAATAATTTATATAAATTAAAAACTTTCAAATGAAAATGCACGTGTACATATATAAACTTATTTTCAATTTAATATTAAAAAAAGGAACTAAAAACAACTTGTTCAAATGTTGTGGATGTTCCTATCTCCGTCGCTAGAGTCCGCGGATTAAAGAAATCTTCTATAGGAACCTAAATTCAAAAAATTTTAAATAACTCAAAATATATATATATATATATATATCTCAATTTTTAATGGAACTTTTTGAGGTAGAATATATATATATATATATATATATATATATAACTTTTAAACATAAATTTTAAACTTGTGAAAAATTGTCCATACTTGTGGCTCATCTCCCAATGAAGTAGAAGGTACATCTCCTAAGGAAGAAGAAGGTACCGCCATCCCAAAAACATCAGACAGAATCGGTACCTGTTAAAACATTTTATCAAATTATATATATACATACATGTACATGTGTGGCAACAATTATTTATTTTAGAGTCATTTAAAAAACACTAAAATTTTCCAACATATCATGATGGTCAGACCCATCTGCATCGTTTGAACCGGAGGTCCCGAACGTGATATTAAAATTTTCGTCATGCATCATGCCTGAGAACTGCAAATGGTGTTTTAACATATAATCATACATTTGTGTTAGATTAATGTACACATACAAATAAATGTATACATATACATACACATGTATTTATTACAAATTGTACACATGTATCTGTAAAAATAATTTCAAACCCTAAGGTCACTAACACATACCGTTCTGGTGCCCTCTTCCTCATGAAAAATTAGCTCTTGCAAACCGTTGCGACAATTTATTACATATGTTCAGAGATCTTCAACATTCATGTTGTAAATCTCCTCCTCTATATAATAAACAAAATTGGCACGTGCATTTTCACGTGCTCTTTGTCGATTTAAACAAAGATCGACTCCACTCAATCCGCTATGAACATTGTCGATCATAACATCCCTTGCTTCTCGACTTATTTGAGAAGTCGCATCCATCTCTGATCGCAGAGTTTCGACTTGAAACGGTCGACTCACCAATGGTGGCTCGAGGTGAGGCAACTACACATCTCGCTTAGCGCCCTTACGGTCATATAATCGACCTTTCCCCGGGCCAAAAAATTCTAAAGGAAGGTCATTGTAGTTGGGTTTCATACCCAAAAAAAATTCTACATAAAACATTTGTGTAAAATAAACAGGAACCTCATCATTCCATGGAAGCCTTCCAAAGGCCGCAAGATGCCGATCATACAAATAACGAGCTATGTCTGGGTGCTTGAAATACTGCACCTTCAACATTTTTCTTTTTGGCCCTTCCTTATAATTAAACATTGACTTGGCCACTTCTCTTGTAACTTTTTGTTTAATGTCCTCCCATTTATCGGGACCCATCACTGTTTCTTTTCTCTTTCTCATCAGTTCTACAAATGAATCAGTCATCGGCCCAAGATTTCTATACACATTTACCATTTCACCCAATGAATGTGTAACTATTTCAAGGCTTTGTCGACTCTCAACAGGTAGAGACAAAGCCACGAGATCTCTTTGCAATTTTGCATGAAGGCTTTCACACCTTTGTAAGGTGCATTCCGCCATGTTGGTTTCCCATGGTATATCAGTAATCTCAGCCGGATAAGTTGTGCTGGGTTGACAGCCTTCTTCTTGAATGTAGCGAGCTGCCCTGCGTCTATTTTGACCACTAGCTCGAACATTTTTGGCCTCTGCATCAATATATATAAAATTTCGTATATTAGAAAAAACACGTGTAAAAAAAGTTGTACAAATTTAATGAAAAAATATTGAAATTGATGGCAACCTTGATGTTGTTGGTTAACATCTTCTCCAACATGACCCTGCTGAGAACCAGACCCAAAATGACGCTGCTGAGAACCAGACCCACAATGACCTTGTTGAGAACCAACAACCATTGATTGGCCTTCGGAGGAATAAATATCACCCCCTTCCCACAACCTACTACCACTCATACCTCGACCGGTTGAACCTTGGCCACGCTCCATGGATGGAGTAGAAACCCTTCTCCTCTTACCTCTTAAGAATTAAAATATGAAACTTATTAACAACTAATTTAACTCACAAAGTTAATAAAAAATCAATTCCATATGTACACACATGTATGGAGATTTAAGATTATATATTTAAATACCGTGAACATCCCCCGATCCCTGAACCTCCATATGGGATTCGGCTGATCTTCGTCGTTCATCCTCCATGATATATATCTATTGGTTGACATTTACACAAAATAGATTTCAAAAAATCATTTTGTAATTTAGTGTACACAAATTATGTAGAACACAACTTTCAAAGCAATAATTGATCATGTGTGAAACTAAATTTAATCGAAAAAGAAATTATAAAAATGATAAGTTCACCAAATTGCGCTTTACATGGTGGGAGCACACTTGGTATAAAATTTACCACTTATACACGTTAGTTTGTGGGATAAATGACACATGTAGAGAGTTTACCTTAAATTTGTCGTGTTTTATGGATATTAAAATGAAGAACTTCTATTTAGATCCATTCCAGAGATTGACTGTAGGGGCATTTACTAGATATGTCACCTTTCATAAAAGATGAGATCCAGAGGCTACCTAGCCCTTTATAGACTCTGCCTATAGAACTTGTAGAACTAAACACTAGAGGCATTAACAATATCAAAGAACGTTTTCATGCTCAGACATGGGAATTTGTCTCCTTCCCTACGCAAAAAAATAGTTCAAGGTAGTTAATCTTCATAGACATGTCATCAAGCAAGTCAATGTGATCATCCCCAACTTACTTTTCATGAAATTAGGCTTGGAATCCTCTACAACCTGGTGGATGGAGTTGAATGGAAAATAGGTCAAGGCCTTTACAAAATACATGCTAGTGAATACCACTTACTAGGTTATGCCAACAAATAAAGTGGGAGAAATGTTTTCTCCTTGAGGTTGTCCAATTGGGTGTGTAATACCAACTTCACCCATTTCCTCACAGGTTTCTCTGTTAGGTTACAAATGTCTTCCACCTTATTCTAGTTACATATTTTTCAATTTCTCGTGGATTCCTTGAATTTTTCTCCTACCATCTCCCTCTCTCACTCCCCAAATTATTGTCATCAAACATGCCCCATTGAGGATCTGGAGCAATGTTTGCACCATACTTAGAGAACTGTCATTGCTGCTAATTGAAATTGGAGCCATGTATACTAGACTGCTTGCTTAAGTGGATCTTACTTGGACAATATCCTGAGATGAGTTTGACATGATGGTCATATGAAGTTGGAAGCTACTTGGTGTAATTTTCCTTAAATATTAAAAAAAAACAGAGCAAAAATGTCATTTTCGATCATTTTTTATTAGCTTTTGCATACAGCAGATGTTATCACAATTGCAACACAATCATGTTCCATGACCATGAATTATGAATGATGAAATTTAATTCAATGTCTCTTAGAGTTGCAAGATGGAATTGATAGAACTATTTGATTTCTTTACCATAAATGGATATCTCCTTTCATCTATACCTTTCTCTACCATCTTATTTCCAAGTGAAATGGGAATTTTCACATTTTGAATGCCATTACCATGTAATTTGGTAGCCTGCTAGCTAGACCTATCACAAGTAAGGTTTTCATACCAAACTATTTCTCTTGCTCAACTCAGTGACCATGACTCTCTTCTCACACTGCTTACCATATAAGATCTTCAATTGTACATGTCACGCAAAGTTGGGGGTTCTAGGTCTACACCTATTAGGTAAAGTTACATATTTTATGTCATTGTGGTCCTTAAATTTGGAGGTGTTCCACCTGAAAAAGTAGGCATTAAATATGGATGAAAAGGATTTGTTTTAACTTTGATAGAATTTCCTCGTGGAATTACTGAATTTCTTGACGACATCATGCTAGCTTTGCTTAGAGAAGAAGGTTTTGGAGAAATTGAATTCTTTCAACTTATTTTTGGCATTGAAGTTTGAGATAGTAGTTTTGATATGACTCCATTGATGACCTTGTTGAGGAATTTGATGCACACAATATTGACTTTGAAGATGGTTTAGAAGATGTTGAAGAAGTTGTAGATTTTGGTGTTGTCACTGAATGTTTCTTTGTTGTTGGACTTGATCAAGACATGTAATTTAAATTTACAAGCAGATTGAAGACCTTGAAGAGGCTTTAGATTTTGTTGTTCTCACTGAAGGTTTTTGTCTAGTTTTGTTTCTTAAACCATCATTTCCATAGGACATTTTTGGTGAATAGATTCTTGACCTTGATGAGAGGATATGATACCTTGAAGAGGCTACATATTTTGGTGACGTCACTAATTTTTTCTCTATTATTATGTTTGTTAAACATCTCTCTTAGGGCGAGGCAACTCCACATATATTGTACACAGTTTATGGGACAAAAATCAATATGTAGTTCAATATTCACTTGGTTTTTATAATTGGATAGAAGAATGACTTAAAATGACCTTGTATGTCTTCTCATTTTAGAGCTCAAATTTTTAGGAAGGATTTAAGTATCCACCTTTCAAGAATCACTAGAAGAGGTTGATAAATAATATAGGAAGACAAAAAACTAACCAATGGTGTACTAAATGGATTTCTTGGGAGGTAGATTGGCACATGGACTTTTGGTAGCTAGAACTTTTCCAAATAATTGAATGTATTTGAAAACCAAACCTCTAGTTTATTTTGGTTTAGAAAAGGTCTATAATTTGAAAAGTGAATTCCTTTTTTTTTCCTCTTACATGTCCAATGATCAGAATTTGGATTGACGGAAAAGACTTTCCTAGAAATAAAAATTTTTCATTTTATAAATGTGTAAACACGAGTTTTTAAAATCTAATTAACTCATAAATTTCTCACAAAATACACTTAAAGCTTGACACATAAACCCCTTCCCAATTGGCTAACTTTAGACGATCCTAAACATATTTTTATTTAACTAATGAGGGAGATAGCCCAACAAAACTAGTTTGTCCATATTCAAATCAAGTTGGTATCAAAGTACAATTCATCTCATTTTAGTCAAGGTTAGTTAGAAGAATTATCTATTGGTTTCTGTCTTCAATTTCCTCTGAAAATGAATGTGTACGTGCTTTTGAGAGACACACTAGAGGAATAAGGTCCAAATTTTTGATGAAAATGTGCTATGAAAGTAAAGGGTTTTAAAGGCAAGCATCTACAAGGCATAGTTGAGCCAAATGTTCTTCAGGAAGGGCCTAATTATTTGGGTCTTGGTTATGGAAAACAGGGAAAATGCTCCAAAGCCAAGGAGGCACATGAAGCTGTTCCAAGAAGGAATTTTATTTCGTGTTCATTACCTCAAGCTTGTGAAGTTTGTGTTCATGATGAATGGAAAAGTTTGACACCCACTTTACAAGAAAATGTTAATAATCATGCAGCGAATGAGAATGTAAAAGAAGAGGATGTTGAAAGTTCTAGAGTCATTGAATTCATTGCTAGTATTCAAAGGAGAGCCACTACCTCATGTCAAATTCACCTCCTCAAGAAGGCGACAACGGTGAATGTTCAAGGTATAAATTCGCCTCTAATCAAATTGCTTTTGATTATGATAAACATGGTAAATATTCAAATAAGATATAGAAAAGAACTTGCATGTTCCTTTTGTGGTTTGAATAATCATAATGTTTATAGATGTTGGAAGAAGATATCCATGCACATGAAACTTTCTAAATAAATGAGGCAAAAATTCAAAGGCCCATTGGACAAGGAAAATGATGTTGAAAATAAGTTGAAATTGTTTATTACTCATTTCCATAAGAAAGGTCACCTTGTAGAATATTTTGCTACATACAACACTGCACATTTTTAAAACATAAACTAACTTCTAGCAAACAATAATATTAAATTATATTTAATTGTTTGTGCAATTGAATTGATGTGCATAGAAAAACTGGGAATAGATATCTTTGATACATACAACACACAAATGCAAAATCTTAAAAGATAAATCAATCTTGCAAATAGAAGGGTATTTAACTAGACAGAAATGTCCATATAGATTCAGCCAGAAACCCAGACCTAGTCAAAGAAAACATGAACCAATGGTTTATTTCAGATCTACATCAACGTTGAAAAATCGAACTATTAAGATGTGTTACAAATCAGCCTACATGGAAAATTGTTGGTCGGTCTAAAAGGAAGTAATTCTATATATATTTATATACCTTGTCTATGGCTCTTTTAATAAGGAATAACTGGGCAATCTCTGAAAACAGTTTACAGATTCTTGTAAGATTAAGTACGAATATGTTGATGGGATTTCAGTGTGAAGTTTAAAGAGTTTGAAAATAGTGTGGATCTATTGTTCGGTCATCTTTGAAGTAGATTGCGGATAGTATAGTATGAAGTAGATTGCGTATAGTGTGAAGCAAATTGCGGATAGTCTAAGGAAGATTACAAATGCCTGAAACAAATCTATGGATATATGTTGCAGGATGCAACACCAACTAATGTTGTTGATAAGACTGTTAAAATAGAGACAGAGAACGAACCCAAGGGTTTATCTGACCCTGCTATGTCAAAGGTTAATGTTGTGGATAAGACTGTTAAAATAGAGACAGAGAACAAACACAAGGGTTTATCTGACCTGTTATGTCAAAGGTTGATCAAAATAAGAAGAAAAAACAAGGCAGCAAGGAAGCAAACAATGAAGATGGCAGTGGCAAAAATAAGTTTGCCGGCTTGATTTTTATGTGTAATTCTCAAACAAAGCAAGAGTGTTTCCGATACAAAGTGTTTGGGTTGCCACCAACCAAAAAGGAGATTGTGGAAAAGGTGAAGCCCTGAATGAAGCTCTTCTTGTATGATTTTAAACTTAGACAAATGTATGGTATCTACAAGACAACGTCTGCCGGAGGAATGAATGTGGAACCAAATGCTTTCAGAAGTTGTAAAAGGCCACTCCCAGCACAAGCAATCTTTTTACACATGAAAGGGGTGCATCAAGCTTGTGAAGTTTTTATTCATGTTGAATGGAAAAGTTTGACACCCACTTTGCAAGAAGATGTTAATAATCATGCAGCTAATGAGAATGTAAAAGAAGAGGATGTCGAAAGCTCTAGAGTCATTGAATTCATTGCTAGTATTCAGAGGAGAGCCGCTACCTCATCAAATTCACCTCCTCAAGAAGGCGACAATGATGAACGTTCAAGGTATAAATTTGCCTCTAATCAAATTGCTTTTGATTATGATAAATATGGTAAATATTCACATAAGATTTGGAAAAGAACTTGCATGTTCCTTTTGTGGTTTGAATAATCATAATGTTTATAGATGTTGGAAGAAGATATCCATGCATGTATGAAACTTTCTAAATAAATGAGGCAAAAGGTCCAAGGCCCATTGGACAAGGAAAATGATGTTGAAAATAAGTTGCAATTGTTTATTACTCATTGCCATAAGAAGAGTCACCTTGTAGACAAGTGTTGGACTTTGTATCTCTCTAATTAAAAAGAAAAGGCATCTTCACTGATCATTAATTATTACAGGAGAAAACTCCTCATGTATATCAATATGGTTGACAATATGTAATTTTTGTTTGTGGATGATCGTTTAGAGTTACATTGATTTATTTTTTAATACACTTATTGGAAGATTTGGGTCCCAAGTGTAGATATGTGATGAAGTTATAGTGAATAAAATTAAAGCAATGGGTTGGACTAGAATTTCCTAGAGAGTTCCTTTATGACAAGGGTAACCTAAACAAGAACTTTTATAGGAGAAGTTGGTAAAGATTTGTTAGGTGAGGTGAATTATGGTTACTATTTCTTTAAATACTTTCTCATTTAGTTACAATCGACCTATGAAGAGAGAAATTATTAATGGCTATATAGAGTACCTTTTAAATTGTGATGACCTTCTAAATTATCACTTTGGGTCCCTACATAGATGAAATAAATGAATAAAGTATCTCTTAAGAATGGATTTTTTGAATTTTCCTTATTTAACATTTGTGACATCATCATCATCATCATGAAACTTGGGTACTAATGTAGAGAACTGTTTCTAAATCTTTAGCATTTAGGAAATTTGAATATTTACATATTTTACTATTGGATACATTTAATTATGCAATCCTTATGGTATGAACTACTAAATACTATATACAATAATTAGGGTCCCAGCTAACAAGCACATGCCTTTAATTTTAAAAAAGTTTTAAATATCAAAAATATTAACAAATTAGGGACTTAGAAATTTTATAACTATACCCGAGCGAGAAACTTAAAAACTACTATACAAATTTTTTTAAAAAATATAATAAAAAAATTGATGAAAAAAATAGACATTGATTACTTTAATCAATAAAAATCTGCACTGAAATGATTTCAACATAAAACTTATTAATTAAAAATTAATCAAAATATAAAATAAGCCTATGCATCCATATTTACATTTGTGACTTTAATCAAGACCGTAGGCCTATATAAATTTGTTACTTTAATCAAAACTTACACCTAAAATGATTTGGAAATAAATTGTTCGTTAAAAATTCATCCCAAAAATATATCGAACTATGAAATTAAACGTTATACCTCTTCTTAGTAACCTTTCATTAAATTCTAATTTTTTATTAATTAAAATTTTAAAATAAAAATTTATTATTTTACAAATTTTAATTTACAAAATAATGACTTTAATTAAATAAATTTAAGTTTGTTTTTCTATTTTACTGGTTGTGAAAAGTTAATGTTTTGTCTAATGTTGATCATGTCATTCGGATAAGCAATATTGACTTTGTGTCGTGCAACTAGCTTCTTTTGGTTTCAGAAAATTTAACATTTGTGCGTTAATAGTACAGTGAGGAAATGGTGATGAGGCCATTGGCAAACAGTGACTCGTGATTCAGTTGATGTTTTCATGGAATTTTCTTCTTTTCATGTCCAACGGACACCCACAAGACTTTTATAGCCTTCAGAATAAGCCCCACGTTAAACATGCACGCAAAACGCAGAGAACTAATTCCCTTTTATGTCCAAAATGTTTCTAATCGTCCTTACACTTTGGTTGCCTGAGAATAAATATATATACGCATCAACTTCTGTAGATTTTAATTTAATTTATTAATCAGTTGCGGCAGAAATGGCTTTCAGGCTTACTGTTCAGAGGTTTGTGGGAATAATTCTTGCCGCACTGCTCTTTGTTGGTTCTCAGTTTGTGTTGGGTGACTTGGATTACAAAGATACTCTGCACAAATCTATTTTGTTTCTGGAAGCTCAACGTTCAGTAAAGTTGTCCAGCAGTAGCAACAGGATAAAGTGGAGAGGAGATTCTGCTCTCACAGATGAACAAATCCAAAATGCAATGACATAATTACTCATTTTGGTGTAGTTATATATTATTCAATGCTCTAGAAGTGTTGTTAATCATACCCAAAATCGGAAAATAAAGACGCTGATTAATGCATGCTATTGTCAGTTTACAATCTTTTTGAAATAGAGATAACAGGTTTCCTAATTTACAATCTTTTGAATTAGAGATCAAACCATAATGATGAAACCTATTCAATATGGTAGTAGTATAAGGAGTACAAAGCTTACATATAGCTTACACCATTGTATGTGTATTACTAATAGTACCAGTATAAGCAATAAGGGTCTCATGGCTCTTAAGCTGGGCTTGGTTACTTATTACCTTTTATTACCATTAATGTTACATGAAATAGTACTAGTATCGTTAAACAGACATACTGTAACATAGCTTGTATACATATCCTTGTTATTCATTATGCAATCACAGTGATTAGTATCCCAACCATTTCAACCTTTTTAAGCATGATGATGTTCATATTGGTTACCTAATTAAAAAGAAAACATACATTGTGGTTTTGGTAGAAAACATACCCGATGAAAGCACACGCCGACGAGAGGAGCAGCAGCGCTGAAGGGAGCACCCGGAATGCGCGAACAGTAGCAACGCTAACAAAAATTCACGGGAATAATGAAACAGGTAAACGAACAATCTTCGCGAGAAATTTATTTATAGGAATTAGTTCGGCCGAACTATTTTAAAAGTAAAAGTTCGGCCAAACTCATAGTTCGCCGAACTTTTGTTAAGAGTTCGGCCGAACTTTTGTTGCCGGTTTTCCAATCTCCTGCAAAAATTCTGTTTGCCCGCGCCGTCTGTGTGTCTTCAATCTTAACGGAATCAAGAGTTCAGCCGAACTTTCTAAGAAAGTTCGGCCGAACTATTATAGAGTTCGGCCGAACTTTAGAAGAAGTTCGGCCAAACTATTTCCGAAAAAAGTTTTTGGCCCCCGATTCTCACAAAAGTGTAACCCAGCTTCACGTTTCCGCCTGTGTATACATTTTGTTGTTTATATATGTTAAAATTCGTATGTGATTATGGTATAAACCATACTAAGAGTTCTTCGTTATAGCCTTAGAGCCATTACGTTGTCAATTTGAAATGCACAATGAGCGTTCTCACTTGCCTCTTGGTCGCACATGACCTTAAGCATCTTGGCGTTATTAAATAATATACTATAGTAATGGCAATCGTCGTAGGAGTTGATTGTATGCATATTTTTTTGGTACATTTGATTTCTCCACATTCATTTGGTCGTACGCTCGTATTGTTGGCGTGGATTCATCTGCAGGGTTCCCGCCTCCACTTCTTCGTTTCCGTGTTGATGATTGTCCTTTGTAGTCGATTTTGAATACATCTCTATCCTCCTCATTTATGAAATTTATTCCCGGGTTTAACTCTTCGTCGGCCTCCGTTTGACATTGTTTGATTTCCCCACTGTGAATCATCGATCCGTTGAACTTTGTTTCGATGCATGACACTTGTAGGGTCAAGATGCACGCGGGTTTCGCTTCGACTTATGGTTCTTTGTTTTTACATACTTTGGCACATGATTCATTTTCCTTTCTCGTGCGTGGTCTTTGCTCCGGTCGTATGCTCTGAGGTTGTTCATCGGGCGTCCATGGAATTCTCCACGAGCTCTCCCACCACACAGAATTATACGACTCCTTCCTCTCGTAGTAATTTTTACCTCTGATACATATCTTTTCTTTCGTTATAGGGCGCACGCTCTTGCAGAGCCAAGCTTTGGATTTAACTATATGCCTTTTTCTCTTTGCGCAGAATGCATTTGAGTTTATATGGTTGTTTTTTTTTACTTCTATAGTTAGATAGAAGGTTTTTTCATTTAAATCCACCATTCGAACGTTTCCATGGCTTTAAAGTTCATATCATTCCTCCATATCGTTCGTTAGCTTTATCTATGTTCTGCGTTTGTAATACCAGATCGATTCGTTGATTTAACCAAATTGCCTTGTGCTTTTACCTTCTTGTCTTGATTAAGGCAATCGTTCAAATTTTCTGGACTCGGCATTTCCATCGTCGGTGTGGCGGAGGATTCCTATTCACAGGTAATTTATCCTTGGTTCGTTTTTCTATAGACGCACTGGATATCAACAATTTTCCTCAAGGTTTAACTCAAATTCATTTCTTTTGATTTTTTTTTAGGCTTCGGTTTACCTCTGCGTAGGTTTTGACCAGACTACATAACTATTTATTCTTGCGTTCAGCATATTACTTTGTTCATCTTGGACGATTTTGTAACACAGAATTAAATTTAGTTTTCGTGCTTATGTCTTATATAGGTATTGTCACTTGTAACTCTACTCATGAACTCGTTTTTCCTGCCTATTCGCCTTCTTTGGGTAGGTGAACTGAATTATATTTTTTTCTATGACATACCAGGTCCTCGGCCTCCTCGTAGTTCATGCAAGGGTTTTTGAAGTTTACAAATCGTCCTCAGCCCTCGCCTGTGTTTTATTGGAAATTTTATAAGTTTGTCACAATATTGTTTTTATGACTATTATACTCGTTTACAGGAGGAATTGGTGATGTCGTTACGATAGTGGCCTGATAAGTTGACTTATGGTGTTATTTCCTTGACTTGCATAATCGTTTCAAATGTATTGTACATTGAGGACGAGTTCACACGGGTCTCCGTGCCAGGAGTGTTGATTTTAGTATTGATTTATATGCTCATTCTTAGGACTGTGGTTACGTATTTTTTTTGTTTTGACTGCTGAATGATGCCAATAATTACACATACTATGTATTCATGTCATATATAAATTCTGTGTGCTAATGCTTCTCCTTCCCTAACAATTTTCCTAATGCTCTCTTAAAACTGAATACAAATTTTCATGGCAATTAGAAATTTTCTCTTCTCCCTTTTTATTTTCCACTAAATGATGCACAGTTAGTAAGAGCTTGGCTTCCTGGAATAATTATGAATTTTAACAGTTAGCTGATACTATATTTATTTCAGAGTCTACTTTCAGTTTCCAGAATTTCCTGCACTCCTGTTTGGTTACTCTATAATATACTCATGCAGTGTCTTAAATATCCCTCATGTATTAACCAGAGTATAGAGATAAAATTTTATGTATACAGGATGTGGGTCTTCACATTTGTTCAACCATATGCTTACATTGTTGAAATTATGACAAGAGGTGTTGTCACTGAGACACTCCAGATTTTTTCCTAAATTGTTTTTCAATAAACTCTTTCATTTACATATATTATAGTCACACATGAGTATCTGTCTTGATGCTGGTATATATATATATAATGTCACCTTATGTTGCATGTTATATTTCAGCTTTATAACACAAGCTTTTGGTCTATTAGTTGGTAGTCTCTAAATGAGTTTTATCTTTAAATGTCGAAATGCTTATCATGCATATGTATAACAGTAACATAGTAGTAAATGACAGTTTTTCCTTTCTCACTATGGCTACCCATAATATAGATCAAATATCTCTATTTACAAGTAAATGGTAGATTTTAGTTAAATACACCCATTTGTATGTAGCTGTATAGAGGAATGCTCTACTTGTTTCCTCATTGGGCATTCAGCTTTCTCATAATAACCCTAGTCATTTTATTACTGATTTGGTGTTAATGTTCTACATACTGTAATACACTTTATACTTGCACTAGTATACACTTATTTGATTAATGCATTTCTCACAGGAAATAAATTCCAGAGTATGTTTAGTTCAAGTCATACCTATTACCTATGGGATTTTCATACTTTCTCTTCCTATATGTAACAGATATTTTATTAATCTCAGAAGCAGATTAAAGTTAAATCACTAATTTATCTGTGGACTAACATGCATCCTCAGATTTAAACCAACATTGGTTTAGAGACTCTGCTGGATTCTCCCCACAGATTTCTGTTCCTCCAACTATACAGAATTAAGAGGGTTAATTCCTTCTAAAAAATTCTGTTAAATGTAGGAACTAACAAATCCAATAATTTACTAAACAATTTTGAACAGGAATATGTGCTAAACACCATTCATAAACTTAGAGACGTACCACTGCTGCAATTGACCAACCTCCCAACCTTAGAGTTCTTCTGTCTCCCAGAACTCACCCCCGAGCTGAGATCCTCTCCTAGAACATACCAACCTCTAATCTGTTCAGGAATAGCTTATTTAAGCTTTTGCTCCCCAAAGCCTGTTTCTAATTCTGCGTCCAGAATTTCAGGATGCTTTTCTTCCTGTTTGCCTAGGCTTCCCTTATTTAGGGATTTTTAAAGCTGCTTTATGGTTTTCCCAACTTTTTACCTCTTCCCAACTACTCTCCACCTCATTGGGGAACCTAGATTTTCCTCAAAATCTAATTTGAAAATAAATTCTTTCAAGGATTTTTGAAAGATTTTTGGGGAAAGTATTTGCCTCTTTCCATCCTAATGGATTTAGCAAGTGATCTCATAATTCTCATTTGGTCAATCTGCACAGAATTATTTTATTTATTTTTCATAATTAAATATTTAATTACATCCACACAATACTTATCCATTATGGTCCACTCCCCTTTGGATTAAAGTTCAAATGTCTAACTTTAAAAGAAACATAAAACTAGGGGTGTTACATTCCTGTGCTCCAATAGCATGTAGAAATTTAATACAAAATATGTATTGTCTGGATTCTCCTGATCTAAAAATTATATGCCATTTTTAAATACAGAATCGCTTCTACAAAATCTTTGTGGAATTTGAAACACAATTGTTAAACACAATATCATGAAGAAAGATCAATCACACATAAAACATATAATTTACCGGGAAAAGCATAAAGCTTCAAAGCCCACTATATTATATTATGTATTATATCATGGATCATGAAACAATTACATACAAAGCTCCAATCTAAGAGCTCTCAGTACAATAGCTAACTGTCTCACACTGTCATACAAAAATTGGCAAGTTCCTTAGCCAATTTACTGTCTCCAGACAACCTGCCTCGACCGTGCAATCCTAGCTGATAACAATCCCTAAATGAATGGAATCCTGCTTTCCTTGACAATGAAATCCTCATTTTCACATTTAATGCGTTTGTAGTTGCATGTGTTCAACTGATAATGTCACAACTAATATTCAATCTGCCCCTCTCACCTACATCTCAACTGGGTCTCCACTGGATCTGACATGCATGTAGTTAAGAGTAGCAAATCTTCAGTTGCATGTGATACCACTGATTGTGAATTAATTAATAATTAATTCACTTGATCTCTCACTAGCGTATCTTTAATTACAACTAGCACAACTGATTTTAACTCACTTAACTGAGTTAAACTAATTTACAACTTTCATAACTACACTTCCAACTCTGTTACAACTTCAAATCAATCAGTTACAGCTAAGTCCACTTGCATGTCCCACCAACCAACTAATCAACTCGAAATTTCTATAGCTAACTGATTTTCCACTTTAGTTAACTATTTCCAAGTGCTCATTGAGAATAGATTATTGTTTATTGTCCAACTAATATTAAGGGATAATAATAGTCTACATGCATTTATAAATAGACACACAATCTATAACTAGAACTTGCACATACATCTATAAATAGACCTCATCTATAAATAGAATTTGATCACGCATCTATAAATAGACATCCAGTTAAAAAATAGCATGAGGCTCCATCTTAGTGTAGGTGCATAATTTTCACTAGGATCTTCTTGTTGAATCTCAATAGAAGAAAACTAAAAACAGTGAATTGAAATGTTAGCAAACTAGCTAAACACTCATAATAAAACTAGCTACAATGGCATAAAAGTAAATAATGAGTACACAAGAGAGACTTAAGGAAAATGGATTGGGCCCTAACCCACAAGCCTAGCCCTCTAAAAATAGATCAATAAAGCACAATCTGAATACTCATCTTATTGCAGAAAATAGTCTCATTACGTAAACATGAAAGTCTCAAAAACATATTACAAGAGCTAAGAGTCTATTAGCTACGTTCAAAGTTCGAATGCTAATGAGGTCTTGCTCAGCCTAATTTAACCTAGAGGGTAGCTACCAAAAACTACCTAGAAAGTAGGTGATGTGTCCACTTTGACTGTAAGTGAAGTGTAGCTTTGGTGGACTTGATCTTGAGTTTGCTTGGTTGCCATTGATTTCTAGTTTTTGGAGGGAATCTTGAGGATCCCTTGGTTGCCTTTAGGATTTAAGGAGCTGGAAAATCCCCCTAGAATCTCTCCTTGTTGTCTACTTCGAGATTTAATGACAAAAATTTCATAAAACATGCAATATCTTCGTGATTTTCCTGCATTTAACTCATGTTAGGCATTCGATGTTGGGAAAAATACTGAGAGGGGGGGTGAATCAGTATTTTGGGCAAACTAAAACATTTTACTTTTTCATGCTCTAAAACCCATACGCTACTTTGCTGAGGCCAACTAGCGTATATACGCGGATATCCTTCATGTAACTCGCGTATACACAGAGAACTAATTATGCCAATAATTCTTCACTTATATCATTCCATCATTTATTCATTAGATGTTCTATAAACAGTAAACATGTGCAGTAAGAACAGAATAAACCATCACACATAAGCATCACACATGAACACCAGGATTTTAGGTGGAAACCCAAGATGGGAGAAAACCACCGCTGCAGTTGCTCAGCCTTCAATATTTTATTATAGAGAAAACATCTTACAACATATGTGCTAGTGCAGACTCCTACCAGCACGCAGGCACCCACCTGTGCTCGTTTACCAGCCTCTCCTGGAAGGGAGCTCCAACCCCCTGACTCGTTTACCAGCCTCTCCTGGAAGGGAGCTACGACCCCCCGATCTCGTTTACCAGCCTCTCCTGGAAGGGAGCTACGACCCCCCGATCTCATTTACCAGCCTCACCTGGAAGGGAGCTACAACCCCCTGACTAAAGGCTACAACCCTCAGCACCTCTATGGACCACGTTTCATTAATTTTCACACTGGATCCACTCCATACTTTTAAGCACAACATGAAATGTATATAACTCACCGATGATATCGCAAACCACAGGACTACATCACCTATTTTCACTACGACTTCACAAGAACCCCAGTTTGCATACACGCTTTCTCCTTTCTCTCGATGTCGCGTATATACGCGCTTCTCGTTCACATAAACCAAACAGATACTTCTCATACATATTACGTATCCACTTACCGCGCATACGCGCTTTCTCTTCACCGAAGCCGCGTATATACGCGCTTCCTCTTCGACGAACTAGCGTATGGATCTTTAACTGTTACAGAGCTGCATACTTCTTCAGATCAGATATTCAGTTCAGATTCAACCCTTTACTTCAGACAAATGTTCGCCTCATCATAGATCTAATCACTCCATAAATAGATCTAGTAGATACAAATACATTTCAGATCTAGATCCCCTTCTTCATCATTTTCTTCATTGGTGCATCATAGATTCAGATCTATCATCAAGCCTTTACCCTTTCCATACAGATATACTTCACAGAGAAGTATTCATTCAAGCTCAGACATCTTGCTCCCACACTCATGATTTGCACAATGAATTTCTTCTCCTTATATAGGTTTACCTTTTTTCAATACCATGAGCCCCTTTTTCAATACCATGAGCCAAAACAATACCATGAGCCCAAAACTACATTACTTCCGATGGTATTCCTGGACGGGGTCTTTTAGACGAATCATTACCCAATACAATGGGTCAATACCATGGTGGAGCACTCTGTGTTGCAACTCTTTAAGGCTTTTGCTCATTAATGCGACTGGGAACGTTCTTCTCGAGTGTGTGTATACGCGATTTCCCCCGACAAATCCGCGTATGCCTTGAGACATACTCTTTTCATCATAGATCTAGCACATATTGAATTCCTTTCTTCATTACCTTCTGTACTCTCTATAGATACATCAGATTTACATCTTTAAACAGGTTCATCAAGACATATTCTATCAAGCAAAACTTCATCAAGTAAGTTGCCATCATCTTCATCAGGTGGGTTGCTATTCAAGGATAGCACTCTATCAAGCGGGTTGTCATCAAGGACAACACCCAGCATCATATAGCCAACAAACATCATATCACATCAGATTTACATCATTTACCAAGTCCATCAAGTCAAGAATAACCTCATCAGGTGTATTGCCATTATGTCAACAGTCTCATGTCTTCATGTTCATTTAGTGGGTTGCCATCAAGGACAACACAAGTCAACAATCTCATGTCTTCATCTACATTCAGTGGGTTGCCATCAAGGACAACACTCTGCATCATATTGCCAACAATCTCCCCCTTTGGACTTGATGGCAACCACGATGGTGTTTGGCTACCACAACAGATAGGTACATTAAGAATACAATGACACCATGTCACTTTCTCCAATTTTGACACCATTCTTTCTCTTCATTCAAACACCATGTCACTCTCCCCCTTTGACATCAAGGGCAAAGGGTGGATCAAAAACCGACATACTCTCCCCCTTTTCTCCTCATGTAGAAGAAGCGTTCTGCAGATCTGATATATACTGAAGTGACCAAGCTCCCCCTGAGTTCATTCTGAATCTTCAAACATATTTTTCAATGAAGTACATGACTCTATGAACTTCCTATCACCAAAGACTCATACTTACATCAAATATCCAACCAAGTGAATTTACATATAAGACTCAAGTACCCAACCAAGTGGGTTTACACATTTCAACTCAGCTACCCAACCAAGTGGGTTTACAAAATTTGACTCAGCTACCCAACCAAGTGGGTTTACAAATTTATCAAGTCCTTACATGACTGAATATTACAATTTTACATCATGGATCTCTACATGGCCTTTTCATCAAACTACAAATATAACTTTAAGACCAACACCAGAAAGTCCTCAAGAAAGAGAACATATTTCAGAACCACCAAAATGCCAACAATGCATTATACTCAGCAAAGCTAATGCTCCCCCTGAATCTGTGCATCCAAGCAACCTTTCCATATGACTAAGGCTCCCCCTTAGTTTGTGCATCCTGAACATTTTCACCAACAAATCATCAAGGCATCTTTATCAAAACATTAGAAATAGAATTATGAGAACTGGAACACCACCAGAGATACCAAACAGTATCATAGATACCAAACAGCACTGCAGCTGTGCTGAAGAGAGCTGACCCCAAACAAAAATTTGTCAGCAATCAGACATACGCGGTTTTTTGTGCATGAACTCGCGTATATACGCGACTGTGTTTCAGGAAACCCGCGTATCCTATATCATCTTCTATATTTTAACCAGATCTGATCCTCTGTGAGAGAAAGATAGTGTTCAGCTTCTTTCTGAGATATTTGAATGCTTCCCTGGAATACAGATAGATAGAACAATGTAGTTGTGTCTTCAAGCGTCATCCAACGGTTGTAGCATAAGCACATTAGTAACCAAGCCTTCAGATTCTTTGCAACATCAATACAATCTTTCCAAGAGAGATTATCATACCAGAACAACATCTTCAAATATGTGTCAAGAAATCATCCATGTGGTCCAATATCATCAAGATCTTCAAGATTTAACATGAAGTAACATATGTAGGCAAAAGATCTCAACCATAGTAACAAACTTTGCATGATCTATTCTTATTTCTGAATCATCCAACTCATCCATGTGTGAGCACAAAAGATACTTATCAGCAACCAGGGCTCAAAATCTCATCATAATAAACCATGTACCAAGTCATCATCATTTGAGCATGAGTATCACAAAAACCAAAGAATAAGCAGTCATATTGCCAACAATGCAATCATTAGTATTCAACGTGCTGCTCCCCCTGAACCAGTGCTCCTTCTTAACTTGTGCAACCTGAATACGTTCATCAGCAATTCATCAGCAACAATCTCTGCTTGAACTGCCCTTATCTCCGAATTATAAGACTTTCATCTCAACAATGAATACTCTTCATCAAAAAGCAAACAGGACTCATCCACAATCTTCAACATAAGAAACCATGTATCATATCATGATTATTTAGAACTGAGAAACTAAGCTGATATTGAGTCAATAATACAGTTATTTAACAGTCAGACTGATGCTCCCCCTGAACCTCTGCTCTAGATCTTCAGCTATCATATAAATTCTCTTATCATCAATGCATACGCGACTGTGTCTGCTGAAACTCGCGTGTATACGCGACTTTAGTTCACCGAACCCGCGTATGGAAAGTGTCACATTGAAAATTTCACTTTCCTTCATCTCCTCCTGAACTTATGCCTCCTGTACCTGTCTTCTTCACATCATATGCACTGTCAAAAATAAATATAACCAGAATCACCAAGACAACTATGGGAATAACCATACATTGCTCCCCTTGTGACGATACATTACTAAACTCCATAATGTATCTCACATCACTTCTGCAGTCATTAAGAGAAGTAAACTTCAGAAGCTGATGACTGCAGTAGAGTCAGTATTCCCTACATTTCTGACCGGTCCTACTTCTTTCTCCAGATTTGCTTGAACTTTCTAATTGTGAGCTGGAGATTGTCCACTTTCCCAGATCTGTTCATCCTGCATTCTTTTTCTATATGTCCATACTTGTTACAAGCATAACATCTTATGTGGCCAGCGAAATAAGTATAGGAATCATAATGAGCTTTTCTATTCTTCCTTCTATTGCAATCAATAGCTTTGTGACCATACTTATTGCATGAAAAACAATATCCCTTGAAGAAACCAGAGTACCTTTCTATGTAGGAATTGTTTGATTGAGGCTGAAATGATTTGCTCCTGCAATTTGCTGCAACATGCCCATAATTATGAAATTTAAAGCATTCAACTTTATTGACTGATTTCCTTTGAGATTTCATCATTGTTGGTTGACCTTTTGTTTCTTTCAACACTTCAGGTTTTGCATTGACATCTTCTGAGTTTTTAGCACTTCCTTGTGAGCTAGATTCTCCTTTAACAGTTTCATGGAAACCAAGACCAAGTTTGATAGCAGGAGACCTTTGATTACTCAGAATATTGTCCAAAATGTTAGTACTATCTTGAAACCTCAAAAGTTTAACCTTTTCTTCTAATTTACCTTTGAGAATGTTTACCTCAACTTCCAAGGCTTGACATTGCTTCACCAAGCTTTCTTCTTTCCTTCTTCCATCTTCTACTTGATCCTTCAGATTTAGAATCTCTTCTTTCAACCAATTTTCATTTTCTTCACATGTTTGTTGCAGCTCTTCATTTTTCTTATTTGATTTTTCCAGATCTTCTTTGAGAGAGATGATTTCTGCTTCAAGGCCTTCCTTTTCAAATGGTTGTAGAGGTTCCTCATTCTTCTTACTTGATGTTTCAAGATCTGCTTGTAGAGAGATGATTGCAGCTTCAAGTCCTTCATTCTTCTTGCTTGATTTTTCGAGATCTGCATTTAGATCATTGATTTCTGCTTCTAGTTCTTTAATTCGATTGGATGCATACGTATGAAAACTTTGATATTTTTCCACCTGTCCATTCAGCATTTCTATTTGTTCTTTCATTTGAGAGATCATCTCTTTGTAGACAGAATATTTCTTATCAATTTCCTTTTGTTGTTCTTCAACTTTGATCTGGATAGCTTCTTCTAGATCCACAACTTTACTTTCACTATCCTCACTATTGTTTGCACCAATAAGAGTATTCCAATGACCCCAATCACTATCTGATTCATCTTCTTCAATTTCTGCTATACAAGTTTTCTGAGACATCTCCTTGCTTTGAGTGGCCTTCTTCTTTTTCCTCTTTGCCATGAGTACTTGTAGAGCTTGGTCAGAATCTTCTTTATCTTTAATTTTGACATCTTCTTCTAGATCCATACTGTCACTTTCACTATCATTACGTTTGCATATACAGTTAAGTAAAATACAGGAACAACGATTAATACATGTTTCATCTCCTTCAATTTCTGCTAGACATGATTTATGAGGTATATGCTTGCTTCGAGTAGCCTTCTTCTTTTGCTTCTTTGCCATGAGCACTTTCAGATCATGGTCAGAATCTTCTTCATCTTCACTGGACACTTCATCATCATCTTCATTTGTATAAAAACTCTTCCTCTTTTCAAATTGTTTCTCTTTACCATGTTTTTCTCTATAAGGACATTTAACAACATAGTGACCAACTTTTCCACACTCAAAACATTTGAAGGGAAGCTTACCTTTGAATCTTCCAGTACCTAGTTGAAGTTTTCTCACGAAATTCGCTTCTTCTTCTTCGGATATATAGCTGGATTCTTTGACAACTTCCTTTTCCTTTCCTTTTGCAGATACCTTAAAAGCAGCTTCTCTGATTTGAGAAGGACCTCCTTGTCTCATTTCAAAAGAAGTCAGGATACCATGTAATTGAAAAACAGTAAGAGTTTGCAGATCTTGCCTTTCTTCAATAGCTGAAACTTTAGAGTCAAATTTTGTAGTCAAAGATCTTAAGACTTTTTCCACCAGAGTACTATAGGTTATGGTTTCACCCAGATTTCTCATTCAATTTACAATATCATCTAGACGAAGAAATAAACTGGCAACACTTTCATCACTATGCATCTTCAAGTTTTCATATTCAATTCTAAGAGTTTGGAGTTTTGCACTTTTTACCTTTGTGTCTCCTTCATAGCTTAGAATGAATTTGTCCCATATTTCTTTTGCTGAATGTAGCTGCATCACTTTAGCAAATTCTGATTCAGACATGCTTCCTAATAAGACATTCACTGCTTTTGCATTGAATTCATACTTCTTCCTTTCAGCTGCATCAGTAGGAATACTTGCCGAATATTGATAGCCTTCTTCCACGATTGCCCATACATCTACACCAAGACTTTGCAGATATGCTTTAGTTCGTACCTTCCAGAATATCAGATTGCTTCCATTGAATAGAGGTGGCTTTATAGACATCACTCCTTCTTGACTTCCCATTGCGACGGATCTCCTTCAAGCAATCAAGCTTCTGCAGAAGAACCTGCTCTGATACCAATTGTTGGGAAAAATACTGAGAGGGGGGGGTGAATCAATATTTTGGGCAAACTAAAGCTTTTTACTTTTTCATGCTCTAAAACCCATACGCTACTTTGCTGAGGCCAACTAGCGTATATACGTGGATATCCTTCATGTAACTCGCGTATACACAGAGAACTAATTATGCCAATAATTCTTCACTTATATCATTCCATCATTTATTCATTAGATGTTCTATAAACAGTAAACATGTGCAGTAAGAACAGAATAAACCATCACACATAAGCATCACACATGAACACCAGGATTTTAGGTGGAAACCCAAGTCGGGAGAAAACCACCGCTGCCGTTGTCTCAGCCTTCAATATTTTATTATAGAGAAAAACATCTTACAACATATGTGCTGGTGCAGACTCCTACCAGCACGCAGGCACCCACCTGCGCTCATTTACCAGCCTCTCCTGGAAGGGAGCTCCAACCCCCTGACTCGTTTACCAGCCTCTCCTGGAAGGGAGCTACGACCCCCTCATCTCATTTACCAGCCTCACCTGGAAGGGAGCTACAACCCCCTGACTGAAGGCTACAACCCTCAGCACCTCTATGGACCACGTTTCATCAATTTTCACACTGGATCCACTCCATACTTTTACACAATCAACCATGGAATGACACATATAACTCAATTTACGTATACGTAAACCACAGAACAGACGTACATTTCACTACGTACTTCAACAAACCCTAGTTTGCATACGCGCTTTCCCTTCACTGATGTTGCGTATATACGCGCTTCCGTTCACATAAACCAGCGTATACTTCTGTACATATTACAGATCCAATTTCATTGCGCATACGCGCTTTCTCTTCAGCAAAGCCGCGTATATACGCGCTTCCTCTGTGACGAACTAGCGTATGGATCTTCAACCATTATAGAGCTGCATACTTCTTCAGATCAGATATTCAGATCAAATTCAACCCTTTACTTCAGACAGATGTTCGCCTCATCACAGATCTAATCACTTCATAAACCGATCTAGTAGATGCAAATACATTTCAGATCTAGATCCCCTTCTTCATCATTTTCTTCATTGGTGCATCATAGATTCAGATCTATCATCAAGCCTTTACCCTTTCCATACATATATACTTCACAGAGAAGTATTCATTCAAGCTCAGACATCTTGCACCCACACTCCTCATTTGCACAATGAATTTCTTCTCCTTATATAGGTTTACCCTTTTTCAATACCATGAGCCCCTTTTTCAATACCATGAGCCAAAACAATACCATGAGCCCAAAACTACATTACTTCCGATGGTATTCTTGGATGGGGTCATTTAGACGAATCATTACCCAATACAATGGGTCAATACCATGGTGGTTACCCCTGGTTTTGCACTTTTTGTGCGCTTTTTCCCATACGCGACTTGGAAAGTTCTTTCCCGCGTGCATACGCGATTTCCCTTAGAGAAATCCGCGTATGCCTTGAGACATACTCTTTTCATCATAGATCTAGCACATATTGAATTCCTTTCTTCATTACCTTCTGTACTCTCTATAGATACATCAGATTTACATCTTTAAACAAGTTCATCAAGACATATTCTATCAAGCAAAACTTCATGAAGTAAGTTGCCATCATCTTCATCAGGTGGGTTGCTATTCAAGGACAACACTCTATCAAGTGGGTTGTCATCAAGGACAACACCCAGCATCATATAGCCAACAAACATCATATCACATTAGATTTACATCATTTACCAAGTCCATCAAGTCAAGAATAACCTCATCAGGTGTATTGCCATTATGTCAACAGTCTCATGTCTTCATGTTCATTCACTGGGTTGCCATCAAGGACAACACAAGTCAAAAATCTCATGTCTTCATCTACATTCAGTGGGTTTCCATCAAGGACAACACTCTGCATCATATTGCCAACATTCGAAGTATGAAAAGCCTTAATCACCATCTACACTAGCAACATAAGATCATAATATAATTAAAGATGATAAAAAGAGGCTTAATAAGGAAAAAAAGGTGACAATTAACCCCTCCAGATGTACCTAATGATGGAGCTCATCACAAGCTGCAAGTTAAGTTGGATATATGTTTCTTTGAAAGCTATATGGATGAAAAATGATTTGGAGAAATCGCTTAAAATGTTAGAAGGTTATTACTCTATAAAAAATATTTTCAACATAAAAAAGATCACCTCTTCAATCTTTAAAGCCCTTTTCCATGCCAAATATTTGGGGGAAACATATTATGAGATATATAACAAATACGAGTCTACAATATTTAGGATAGAACTCACCTAGGTGGCCATTATTAATTCCTTCGAAGGGGGATTCTACCTTGTTGGAAACTATGATAATGGATACACAAAATGGACAACTATATGTCAAGAGTGAGACCAAATAGTGTTGGAGTAAACCAATATCTTCGAAACTTTATAATCAAAAGTAGGAATGAGAGATTCCAAGTGGTTCATAGATGTGGGGAAAAGGGAATTCTCTACATTTCATTATTGATAGAAATAACCAGAAGAATTTGATGTTAATTAAGGTCATAAAGATATTTTAGCATCTAACAACATATATAACCATATACCATAGGTTGGCTAAAATAAGGAGCATACATATGTGTTACCCAATAATGTCTCCTATGTGATGTCATCAATCCCTTCATAGATGAGGTATTATGTGACGTTCCCCACTTGATTTTTGTTATGTTGTTTTAATAAAACCATATATGTGGATATGACATCTTGTTTATGAGTTTATACCTATAGTATCGTTGTTACTTATGGAGGCCAATTCTATAAAGTAGTATATGTAGTTTTGACTATTGCAATTTCCTTGATCTTAGCAAAATAGTATTAAAAGGTAATATTTCAAATGAAAAAAAATGTTATCTTCATGATTAAATTATAGGGTGCATGGAAGGTGATTATAATCACAAAAACCTTGGTATAGGGCCTCTCTACACAGCATAAGTAGGTTGAAAATATTGTAGAGGCATATAGAGATATATTTGTGTCACCTATGGGATTATCTCTACATGACCATGTCAAACATTCAAGTGAATTAAAACGTAATGATTCTTTACCTTGTGGCCAAATATACATGTTATCCCATTTGGATATTGAGGAAATAAAATAACAAATTCATGAGCTCATCCAAAATGGCCATATCTGATAAGATTCTCACCTTGTGGGAGCCCATTAAAGCTGGTGTAGAAGAAGTATGGGAGATGGTGACTCTATATTAATTATGGAGCCATGAACAAAATCATGGTCAATAAATAATACTTGATCCACCATATTGATGATATTCTTGACTAGCTTAAGGGTTCCTAGCTCTTTAGTAATATTTATTTTAAGTTAGGATACCACTAGGGTCTACTTGAAAAAATTGATGTATCAAAGACAACCTTCAAATATAAAGAATGAATTGTTGAGTGGTTGATCATATATTTTTGGTTGAATAATTCTCTAAAAATATTCATCATGAATATCTATGATATCTTGTGGTTACTCATGAGATCTTATCTATGGTCATATATATGTATGACATTCTCATGTTCAATAGAACTTTGGTAGAACATTTGCAGCACATCTAACAAATCTTAACCACCTTGTGGAGATATGAATTATATACCTATATAGATCATTTGGAATGCATTTAAATTATTATTTTATATACATAATCTATGAACATTGGATGCATATAGACCCAACCAATATCTAATTCATTGAGGATTGCACATCTGAGATGACTTGAACAATGATCCATAACTTCTTTGGCCTCACCAATTTCATTTTTCGGTTTGTTTTGGAGTTATGTTATATCACTTGGTCCTTAATTTAAGTGACTAAGGGTGGTGAAAATCAATTTTTATTGGTCATATATTCAATAGAAAGGATTTGAGGATCCAAAATATCATCTCTACTCAACACTAGTCCTCACTCTTCAAGATTTGTAAGATCCCTTTGAAATTTAGGTATATGTTTCTAGTTATTCTCTTACTGCAGTCTTCACTCAACATGGATATTATATTTCCTATCAAAATGATACACTATCTAATGCTGTCAGTATATATCCTAATCCATTGTGTAGGAATTCCTAAAATCAAAGAACTATATTCTAGGAAAGGAAATGATCATCAAAACTTCAATCCTTTATAATTCACGGAGACATGGAAAAAGAAATAAAATTATCGCTATCAAAATTGGTCCATGTAGTTGCAAAAATTCCACTTAACCATTATATACAAGAAGGGAAACACAAACCATGTCATAGTATTCCTCTGCTAGCCATTGGTTATGGTTCTAGCCATAGTTGTTACCTGTTGTGGGCATGAGACCTTCATGTGGCCCCAATTACGTGATAGTGACCCCTTCTACAAATTAGATAGTGGGAACAAGTAAACAAGTTCCCAAAATTCATCTCCAAGATGTACTTTTTTGTTTTCTAGGCCACTTTTGTGCTACTTCAAGTGAGTGTGCACAAATAATTAGGGCGGAACAATATTTGAGGTGGTAAGTCACATTAGTGTGGATAATATAGTAGCAATATTTTATAATTACTTATACTAGCCAAACCTTTAGTAGGACTGTAGGGTGTGTGTTATATTCTTTCCACGACTAGCCCCACGTGTTGTACGTTGTGCCAGGCGCAGCAGGGGGGTCACAAGGGGGGAGGCAGCGCCCCGACGAATTTTTTTTGGGTGTGCGGACCCACTCATAGGCAGACCCACCCATGTTTTGTGCATGAGTTTGCACATGGTTTTGGGGTACGATGGTTTTCGACCCCTGGTATTTTGTAGATCCGGTCAAGGGAACTACGGTTATGTTCTAATCTAGGGTTAATGGATTGGGGTTTATGTATGCTTCGGCATGTATATATATGTGTTGTAACACTAAAAGGAATATAATGAAAAATCAAGCTGGTCGTCCCGATTTGGGATCCAGGGGAAAATCTTTGTGTTTATCTATTTTATGTTTTATGCTCTCGCTATTGTTTATTTTCTGTTATAAGATTCGTGTGTAGATAATTTCTATTCAGGGTTAAAACCTACATTTGGTATCAGAGCTGTTTCGGCTTCAAGGGGACGCCTTTGCTGCTAAGGGTTTTTTTCTCGGGCCTGAGGTAGACCCTGTTCAGTGGGAGATCTGCGGGATTGATTCTTGCGGTGAAAGAAGATGGCGAGCGGTGGAAAGATAGAGATCGAGAAATTTAATGGTCAGAGTTTTGAGTTGTCGAAGCTCAAGATGGAGGATCTACTGGTGGATAAAGATCAGTGGATGGCAGTAGATCCAGGTACTAAACCAACGACAATGTTAGATGAATACTGGAAGAAAATAGATCGGAAGGCTAAGAGCACAATACGGTTGTGTGTCTCAGATTCAGTATTGTTGAATGTATCTAGGGAAGCTAAGACGAAGCATTTGTGGGAAAAACTTGGGACTTTGTACCAATCTAAGTCTCTGGTGAATAAGTTGTTCCTGCGGAAAAAGCTGTATAACCTAAGGATGAAGGATGGAGACTCGGTGACAGAGCATTTGAATGCCTTCAATACTGTGATAAGTCAGCTATCATCTGTTGATATTAAAATCTCAGATGAAGATAAGTGCATCAGTTTGTTTTGTTCTCTACCAAACTTGTGGGATAGTCTGGTTATTGCAATAGGTAGCAATACAACTACCTTGAATTTTGATGACATTGTCTGAGCCTTGTTGTTAGAGGAAACGAGATGGAGAAATATGGAGGGTCAGAATGGATATGCCTTATATACACGAGGAAGGTCCTAGAACATAAACAAAAATAAGTTTTCGAGTGGGAGATCTAAATCTAGAGGGAGATATAAATCTCCAGGAAATCTTGTAAAGGTGTGCTGGAAATGCGGAAAGGAAGGGCACTACAAAAGGATTGCAGATCTAAAGATCCCGAGAAAGGAAAGGGATATGATGATGCTCCTTCTGCAAAGGAAAAAACCATGTCAGATGAAGGTGATGTGTATTTGGATTCTTCTTCAAATACACATGTAGATCATGAGTCATGGTTGATTGACTCAGTATCCTTTCACTTCACTCCCAGAGTGGTTTTAAGTAGTATGAGAAAATATGGATACATGTCTTCAGGGCTGCTGGGGAAGGCCAAAATCATCGACGAGGAAAGGTCAAGCCGAAGCTGCAAGGTGGAAGGATTAGAACACTCTCCGGTGTTCGTATATTCCCGCATTGGCTAGAAATCTGATTTCTATAAGTAAGATGGATGATGCAGGTGTAAAAATAGTGTTCGAGAAAGATGCCTGCAAGATGGTTCGGGGAGCACTGGTATTAATGCAGGGAGTTCGGACTGGAACTCTGTACAAGCTACAAGGTAACACTGTTATTAATGGGTGTAACATTTATGTGGTTCCTGAAAGTGGACCAGAAAGCCTACCTGTCTCTGGAGAAAAGACCATGTTATGGCATCAAAGGCTTGGACATATTGGAGAGAAGGGCCTTTGGATACTACATAGAAATGGTATGGTAGAAGGTATGTCTAATTTCTCTCTGGATTTCAATTTCTATGAAAATTTTGTATATGGGAAGCAGAATCGGGTGAGTTTTCCTTCTGGTGCTAAGAGGGCGAACAAGATATTAGAACTTGTGCATAGTGATGTGTTTGGACCTGTGTCAGTTCCATCACTGGGAAAGTCTGTGTACTATGTTTCATTCATATATGACTTCTCAAGGAATACATGGATATATTTCTTGAGGAAGAAATCTGAATTCTTTGACAAATTTAAAGAATTTAAGGCTCTAGTGGAAAACCAGACAGAGAAGAAGATAAAGGCACCGAGGACAGATAATGGTGGGGAGTTCTGCAAGAAGGAATTTGAAGAATTCTGTAAGAAGTGTATAGAACGTACAAGACTACCTTATACACACTCCCGCAAAATGGAGTTGCGTAAAGAATGAACAAACGCCGATGGAAAAGGAAATGAGGAAAAGAAGTCGGGTGAAAATTGCAAGTTAGGACAAGAATTTTGGGCAGAGGCAGTGGAGACTGCATGTTACTTAGTTAACAGATCACCTTCATCAGCGTTGGAGGATAAGACTCCACATGAGGTATGGACTGGTAAGAAACCCTCTTTCACATCTAAGGGTATTTGGATGTGATGCATATGTACATGTTCCAAAGGAGAAAAGGACCAAGTTGGATAATAAATCTGAAAGGTGCATCTTTATTGGGTATAAGGATGGTTTAAAAGGTTACAAGCTTTGGAACCCGAAAACAAGGAAGGTTGTGTACAGCCGAGATGTGGTGTTTAGAGAGGTGAAAGATGTTGTTAAACATGAAATCATACCAAAGGAACCTGAGAAGATAGAGTTTGAGCTAAAGGAGGATGAGTCAGACTCTACAGCAGAAGAAGATTCAGAAGAGGAAGAGCCACAAACTCCAGCTTTGAGAAGATCAGTTCAGGAAAGAAGGAAAACAGAAAGGTATAGTCCATTTTCTTTCTGTTCAGGTTTTGCCTTAACTATAACTGATGATGATCCCAAAACTGTCAGGGAGGCAGTGGATTTCGAGGATTGAAAACTCTGGAAGGAGGTCATGGTTGATGAAATGGCATCCTTGCACAAAAATGAGGCATGGGATCTGGTGGAGTTGCCGGATGGAAGGAAGCACATTGGGAGAAAATGGGTGTTTAAGAAGAAGATGAATGTAGAAGGCAAGGTGGAGAAATACAAAGCTCGGTTGGTAGGAAGAGGTTATTCCCAAGTGCCGGGAATTGATTTTGGTGATATTTTTTCTCCTGTTGCCAAAGTTACTTCTATTAGATTACTTTTATCTATTGCTACTGCATTTGATTTTGAGATAGAACAGATGGATGTGAAGACAACATTTCTTCACATGGATCTAGAAGAGGAGATCTACATGAAGCAACCTGAAGGCTTTATGGTGAAGGGTAAGAAAGAACTGGTATGCAGGTTGAAGAAGTCTTTGTATGGGTTAAAACAGTCACCAAGGATGTGGTATCAGAAATTTGATACCTATATATGGGGACTTGGCTTCATCAGAAGCAAGGAGGATCATTGTGTTAATTTTAAATTAATTGGTGACCGTGTTATTTATTTAGTCTTGTATGTGGATGATATGTTGTTGATTGGAAATGACAAAGAAATTATCCAAGATTTGAAGAACCAACTGTTCTCCAAATTCGACATGAAGGATCTTGGTGCTGCAAACTATATTTGGGCATGGAAATTAAGGGAGATCGGGCAAAGAGGAAGCTCTAGTTAAACCAGAGGAAGTATGTCGAGACTATATTGCAGAGGTTCAAAATGCAGGATAGTAAACTGGTGAATGTTCCGATTCCTGTAGGTACAAATTTGTTTGCTAAACAGTGTCCCAAGACACAACAAGAAGAGGAGGATATGTCCCATGGTCCATATGCAAGTGCAGTGAGTAGCCTGATGTATGCAATGGTCTATACTAGACTAGACATTGCACATGATGTGGGAGTATTGAGCAGGTTTTATAGAAGAGGTGCGGGAAGGAACGTTGGACGTGATGAAGTGGGTTTGAATGTTACGTATGTGGTTATGGCTTGTGCCACCAGGGAAGACTAGGATTGGAAAGAATATTGGAAATTCGTGGTTTTTTTTATGCATACTGGGCTGGAGATCTAGACCAAAGAAGATCTACAAGTGGGTATGTGTTTAGCCCATTTGGAGGTGCAGTCAGTTGGATGAGTAAAAGACAATCTGTAGTGGCTCTTTCAACTACATAGGCAAAAATACATAGCAACCACTCATGCAAGCAAGGAAGAAATTTGGTTGCAGATATTGTGTTCAAGTATGGGGTTGGTGCAGAAAGCTATAATGATAGATTGTGATAGCCAAAGTGTGATTTTCTTGGCTAAGAACCCTGCTTATCATTCAAAGACAAAGCACATTGATGTTCAATATCACTTTGTGAGAGATATGGATGAGGCTAAAAGGGTGTTCTTGGTAAAGGTGAACACTTTGAAGAATGTTAGATGCATTAATGATGTAGTGACACTAAGTTCTCTTGGTGTGAAGAAACAATGGAGTCAGATAATTGGCCCAATGACTAAGCTCTCCTGTGGCCCCCTATGGAAAGAAAACAATAAGTGGAAGAATGTTGGGTATGTGTTATATTCTTTCCACGACTAGCCCCACGCACTATACGTTGCGCCAAGCGCAGCAGGGGGGGAGGCAGCCCCCACTGTTGGGGTCTAGGGCAGCGCCCCGACGAAAATTGTTTTGGTATGCGGTCCCACTCATATGCGGACCCACCCATGTTTTGTGCATGAGTTTGCACATAGTTTTGGGGTACGATGGTTTTCGACCCCTGGTATTTTGTAGATCCGGTCAAGGGAACTACGGTTATGTTCTAATCCAGGGTTAATGGATTGGGGTTTATGTATGCTTCGGCATGTATATATATGTGTTGTAACACTAAAAGTAATATAATGAAAAATCAAGCTGGTCATCCCGATTTGGGATCCAGGGGAAAATCTCTGTGTTTATCTGTTTTATGTTTTATGCTCTCACTATTATTTATTTTTTGTTATAAGATTCGTTTGTAGATAATTTCTGTTCAGGGTTAAAACCTACAAGGACACCAATGAAAATATTAGATTGTGCATTTTCTATGCCATTACTAAGCATACAATTAAGAAGAAAAGGATGTGTACTCCTCTATCTATCCCAGACAAGCCTTGAGAATAAGTCTCCATAGATTAGATGTTATATTATTTTCCCTCCACTGAGCATGGTAATTTTTATGTTTTTTAGGTTGCTAATCAATTACCTAACATGGTCATTTTGGCATTATGTAATGAGATTATCATAGTCAAAGGCATGACTAAGATATTATTTAAGCATGTTTAGATTCATTTTAGGATACATCGTACCATTATTTGTAATAATATGTTTCTTAGTACATTTTAATATAAAATATAGTTTCTAATGGTAACCAAGATTACTAAATCAACCACCTTCCACCCAAAAATATATGGATAAATTGAAGTGGTCAATAAGGTGAGTATGCATATCTTCCACATGTATGACTCCAAACATCCACCAAAAATGGATGATATCCTTCAATGTGTTCAACATAGCTACAAAACTACCCTACACATCTCTATTGACCATAGACACTTTTAAATGTGCTTAGTGTTCCACCCATTGATCACCATCGATATAGTTCTACCCATTTCATCTTCATAGGAAGATTCATCAAATGTAGTTGAAGGCCAATAAAGAAACCCAAATTTTTCAATATTTTCAATATCTCCAACACCAATTTCATGATTTTTTTATAGAAAGCGAATGGGAAGTAAAAGTAATGGCATGACTACAATTAGGTTCCACACCAGTTTCAAGTTGGTGATAAAGTGTGGTTACGTTTGTAGGAGTGCCACATAACACCTATGTGAAGCTAAAACTACTTTGATATGGCCCTTATAATATCATAGATTTTGTGGGTGAAAATTCTTTAACCTAATGTTTAATGTGGAGATTCTTTGACCATGTTTTTCACCTCTATTGGACACCTCAGAGGTGGCTAAAATTTTGACCCGTAGAAAACTTTACACTAATTGTATTGTGCAAGTTATAATGGATCAAATGATGGACATCGAGACAAAGGGAACCTTCTAGCAGAACATACAACTGTATTGGGTTGTGAAAGTAGGACAACTTATTCTCTAAGGAAAACGGCTCATTAGGGGTCGAAATTCAACAAAATTTTCTCCATCTAATGTTCGAACTTGACACAATAAGGAGAATTTATTCCTAATGGGAAAGGATCAACCTAGGTTCTCCATCATGGTACCTTTTTATTCAAGAGATTTTAGGGTTCTTAAATTTTAGAACAAGTATGAGGCCTTAAATTTTGTTTTTTGGCCATTCAAGGGAGGAGAGATTATTTGGCCATGTGTGTGCCTTCCAACAATTGTACTTCTCAATCAGATATTTCCAATGATTTATTGTGTGCCAGAAAGAAATATTTTATGCAAAAGTTGCATCCCTAGGAAGTTGATGTATTAACTAACCACCTCAAGGCCCACAATGCTTTGGAATTTTGTCTACTAAGGTTAGGGTCTTTTCTTCTTAGGATATTAGCACTTTATGTTAAGATTCCATTTTCAAACTCTTGTAACGAATTATTGTGAACGAGTGTAGTCAATACTTCTCTCTTCATGGATAATCTACCACAATTCTAGTTAGCTTGTATTTCTTTTCATTTTACATTATTTTTATTTTTTTCATTCGTTAATAGAATTTGGGTATCACTGTATTACCATGCTTTCTAGAATACTTTTATATATATACCTCCTTTTAGATTTCTACTTTTCATTTCATTTTCTATACAAACCAGATCAATATGAGTACATATTATCTTATCCTAGAAACAGTAAATGACAATACAAGCAATAAACACCAAACAATACTTCACCATAAATATAATCAAAATCAATAAAAAAACATATAAAATATTAAGATAACGATGTTGAGAAAACACCATTTCATAAAAGTTAGGAGTAGACAATGAAATATCAAAACCAATAGGTCGTGTAAAGGAACACAATAGAATGAATGACAAGTTATAAAACATAAACACAATGGAATGAATGACACATAAAAGCGATAAATCGCAAGTCATAAAACATAATTCCAATGCTAAAAGGTACTGTGGAAAATATAAGATCGAATGCAACAAACGTGTTCTGAGGTAGCAGAAAAAAGAAATATACATGTGAGGAGTTTAATAAGGTTTTTCAATTGATTTTCTAACAAGGTTGAATATGAAAGTGCTCAATCAATTAATTATATATATATATATATATATATATTCAATGTTTTAGTAAACTAGCACAATTACTTAAAGAGTATATAAAGAATGTTTTTTTTCAATAATATTTTGATAAATTAAATGATTAATAAATGATTAATCTCGACGGCTTCTGCACTAAATGAAGGTTGTCGATTAAAACAACGCCCGAAGCTGCAACAGCTCCGGTTACTGCCGACTCCATTTGCTTTAAGAAGAACGTGGTCATTTTCTCGGCACAGTGAAGGATAGAGGAAATGAGACTGCCACAGCAGTTAAATATTTATAAAAGAGCAGAGGTCTCTTAACTGGAATTTTTATTAAATTTTTATTATTATTATTTGTTATATATGGTAGATGAAAGTTGATAAGTTTAAGTTTTAGAAAAGAAAGTCCATTGTGAAAATAGAATTGTCCGTTGATGAGTTTAAATTTTATAGTCTAAAACAATTTCAATTATTAAAAACCTTTTTAATAACATAAATAAATACAAATCATATTTATAAAATAATAATTTGTTTTTAATAATAATAAATTATATAATAAAATATAATTTATTAAAAAATATTTATTTTTACTAAATTTTTAAATCTAGATCATAAATGTAAAAGAATCCAGAACGTGACGCAATTGTTCATGTAAAGGGTTTAGAAATTTTGAGTTGATATTAGTATTTTTTTCTGTATGATGTGTTTTAACTCCAACCCACGGCAGGTGAGTCAGACGTTTAGGTGGAGGTGAGAAAGATTTGAAGAATTCATTAATGCAGTTACTGATAGCCTTGGATAAATATTAGTAAGCAGAGAAAACCCTTTCCGTTCAACAACTGAAAATTAAAAGGAAAGATGAGGTAGACCGTAGGATGACAGATATTGAGATTGTTTATTCTTCCTATAATGTATTGTGGTTGTTATGTCACTGCCGCTAGGAAGTGATATCTAGCGACAATGCAGAGCATTATTTGTCCTTTCTACAATTTTTTTTTTATTTTAGATTTTGGAGGTTCTGAGGGTGGTGACGTTGACCTCTTGCCATTACCACGATTATAAATGACGTGGAGGCTCGATGTGGAGGTTTGATGTCACCCATAGTATGTAAAAAATTATTAATTTTATTAAGTATTGAATATTTTATAATTAATATAAAAAATATAAATTAAAAAAAAATCATTTCAATTTTTTATTTAATATATTATGGCAAATATTATTTGAAATTTTTTATTTATAAAAATAAAAATAAAATATAATATGTAAAAATTTATTAATTTTAAATATAAATTTTACAATTTTAATATAATTTTATTTAAGTAATTAATAGGAACGTTATAAACAAATTCTATTCCTCTTCATTTGACAATTTTTTATAACATAAAGCATACGTTTTTCCTGCAATGTAATTTTCAAAATAAAAAAGTGTATCAAATCTCTCTTAAACGAAGAGTATCAGAATTTTTTTAATAGTGTATATTCATTGTAACATATTTTTTAATTTTTATTATTGAATTTTTTTAATTATTTATAAATTTTTATAGCCAAATTTCTAAATATAATAATATTTTATTAATCTTAAAACTTTTTGCAAATATCAAAATAAAAATAAAATAAAATATATAATTATATTGATAATTAAGCCAATTCAAATTATATTTATCCCTTTTTTAATATTCTTCGCACCATAACCAAAATCTAATGGGCTATATAAAAATAATTTTGAGCACTACATATTTGAGAAAGAGGGCAGGAATGGAAGAGAAGATCAAATCTCACAGGAATATAAAAATAATTTTAAAATATAAAAAAATAATTGCAACTAGTATCTTTTTCTAATTTAGTATAAAAAAGATGTTATAATGGGTTGTTATGTAAATATTTTTATTTAGTCAAAATAAAATAATAAAAAATAATGTTAAAATCAAAATTAATTGCATGGTATTCACTTATGGAATGAGAAACCATAGTATTGATCTATTATATTGAGTACTAAGATGGATCAAATTTCTTGAAATGTAAACTTCTTTGATAGTGAAAAGAGATTTGATCCCTCAAAACCAAAAAACCGCAAAGCATAAATTGACTAATAGTGTCTCTTGAGAAACAATACATATAGAAATTTTTCGTGTAAACTCATATTGCTAGTTGCTTGTAAATTACACTTATCCTCTATCCACCTCTATCCACTAGTACCTATGTCTAGTGTTTTTAGGAAGCATAAAAACTATCCTTTGTCCATTAGTACTTGTTTCTAATATTCTTAAAAAGCATACAAACATTTTGTTGACATACACCCCTCTTTGATAACAAATCCACATCCTTGTTTAACTCCCTATATACAAGATAGAAAGTAACACTCCTTATTTAAAAAAAACAAAACTGTGATAAATGATACCTCTTTGATAACATATCCATATCCTTGTTTAACTCCCCGTATACATGGTGGATGGTGACATTCCTAGAAGACGATGATAGATGATACTTCAAGTGTAGACTTAAGATTAACCAGTCAATGAAAATTCTCGAATTTTCCAAGAACGTTAAAGACGCAATATTTTTCATTTTCGCAAAGATAATATGCCGCACTGGGGTATTTGTACCCTCTACACTTTCCACGATGCCGGCTGTCAACGAGTTGATAAAATTCAGACTTGAAAAGCCATTATGACCAACCAAATGTCCATATTGTGTGATCCAATTACGTAGTCCCTTGGGGGAAAGGGTCAAAGGAGGCGATGTAGACACGTATGGTTTGTACATGGAAAAGAGAAAAAGCCATATCGACTTTAATTCAATGTTTCGTTTGTGTCGTAAAATTTTACAGTACATCGTTATTTGTAATTTCATCGTCGATTTAAGTTATTGGAAAACCCGGACTTCACAGTTAATCATTTGCCCTTGTTCGTCCGTTTTAATATTGAAAAGAAAAGATGTAATAATAGTAGCGTTTGGTGCTGTTCTTTTTATTTATTTATTTTAATAATAAAGTGAAAAATAAATGGTGTAGAAATATTTAGTTGTGTGGATGTTGATATGATACTTTTGGTATAAAATCATATTGTTTTATTTTGGTAGAATTTTTGGATATATATATAGCACAAGTAAAATATAGATCATCATATAGAGGTGGATTTATTTATTTATTTTCTAGTTTGTATATATAAGGAGGTAGGTTTATAGGAGGTTTTTCAGCCATGCTTTTTTAGGAATTGTTTTAAAAGTCAGGTTTATGTTTTTTTGTTTAATTAGTGCAAGTTCAGCTTTGGGTTTAACTCTTTGGATAGCTATTACATTTGTGGGATCTTAAAATCTTGAAATTATTGAGTGATCAATTGGCTTCATTTTGAGGAATGGATCCAGAGATTTTTTGACTCGGATGGAACCCCAAGGATCATGTTCTTATCAAGTATTTTTGGTAGATAGCAAGAGAATATGGGTCTTTAATGGAAATATTAAAGGTTGGATCAAATTATTAGATTTTTGGAAGACGCATTTTAGGTGATTACTGTGCCACATGCATGGGACTCATTTATGAGATTTTCCTCAAAAACTCTTTGGCCATGAGCATGAGGAATGGTTCAAAAGTGAGGCTGGAGGAAATAGTTAGCATAACTGAGATTTATGGACACTCCTCTTTGTTTTAAAGGTGTCAATAAGGAGCAACAAGTTGACAAATATCGTGCAACAAAGTTCATAGTATTGTAGGGATCAAAAGTTAGCATAAGGCAAAGAAAAGCTATGCATCAGTGTGTTGACAAGAGGAAATGCAGTGCTAAATAGTTCAAGGGAATCAACACAGAAGATATGCCCAATTAGGCTCTCCCATGGTTAGGATAGCTTATTCCTCCAATTTATTTGGCCTAAGAACTAATTTTGATGGGATTTGATGATAGTGAAAGAATGCATGTTAATAAAAAAAACCCAAAAGACCATCTTATGAACTACGAGACGAAATAACCACAATTTAGTTGGACTAGTGCACATTTGCGAAAGTGCAATTGAACCAGTAATGTGTAAGAGAAATATTTAATGAAAGTTATTATTTAGTAAAACGATTATTTTAGATCTACAAAATGAAAATTTAGAAAATTATATTAATTGAAAAAAGGAAAAGGGTTAGTCTAGTTTGAAAATAAATATGTGCTAGTTAATAAAGGAAGGTGAAACTAATATAAAAAGTGAAGAAATATGTGCATGTTCGATGTTGTTATACAAGACATAGATTATTATCACACATGTGCATTAAAATCACCCTTTGGAATAATCCTTATGTGGAACCCAAGGAACACTATTAATTATGGAAAAAAAGACTAAATTATTCTATACATTGTAGAAGAAATTAACCAAATAAACTAATATTAGAAAGATAAAATTAATATAATTTAAAATGTATAAGAAAATTATTATTCTCCGAGAATAGTCCAAAGGATAGGAAAAAAATTATTAGTAAAATTTTGGCAAGAGAATTGGCTTCTCAGAAATAAGAAGGGACAAAAAATAGTTATCACAGTATACAAAGTTTCTTCAATGCAAAATTTACCAACCCATACTCCTTAGGAAGTAACCCATTTACATAGCATTAGAAAAATACCCTCATATCAAGAATTTTTGCATGGTGTAATCATGAAATTGAATTTGGTTCCCAATCTAACATGTAGCTGTTAGAAATAGTCCAAAACAACAAAGGGAAGTCAAGTAGTCATGCTACGTGTATTGTTCGCATGGCATTCCTAGGTCCTTTAGATTTGTTACATTGGTTAGTCCTAATGAAAGCACATCTAACACAATATTGATTCAAAAGTTTCCAAACCTTGAGTGGTGATCTCTAATTATTGTTTTGTGACATTATAGAAAAAATTCCATCAGTCAACGCTCTCATTACTGTTATTTATCTACTCTTTTCTTCCACTTCAAGGTCACCATATTTACCCACTCTTTCCTTTTATTTCCCTTGTTTGACTATCACGATAGATTTATTCTGTATTGTTACCTTGCTCTCTAGTTGTTACATGTTCCAAAGTTAGGATGTGCAGGTGATGGAGTAAGTACTAACACGCACACAAGAGGAAGTTCAACAATATTAATTCCAATTCTCATGAACATTGGAGTCATGTGAATTATTAAGCATCTCCAAACCCACCCACCCCGACACCGGCGCGCGGACCCACCCCCCCCCCCCCACCCCGGTTCCCCCACCCCAACCCCCAACCCCCATTCCTTGAGGTTACACCAAGGGAAATATGAATGTAAATAAAATATTTGGAAGAGTTCATATCCTTTTTATTTATAAAAAACCACTAAAATATGATCTTCCAACCCTCTCTTCAAATATTATTGTTTAATTTATGGAATTCAGACAATATGTCCCTGAAACTCTTCATTTTTGGACATGAATTTGGAGCTTTTATTGTGTGGTGAGGTGATAAAATCCCACAACTTGTTTACAAATCCAAGGGGGTATACTTGATCTCCACTCCTTCCTATTTCTTATTATTTTTCCAAAGTTCCATCAATATGGCTTGAAACTATTCCTAGTCTTACCCAAGAGAAGCTTTAGCCTATATTAAATCTTATTGTAGTGGTTTGACATCTTGGGAGAGAATTTTTTGTATTTAGCAAACATGGACATATTGGAAGTTTTGCAATTAATTAGACACTCTAGAGATAAAGGGGAAAGATATTTTGGAAGATACAATATTATTTATAGGCTATAGATATGAATTTTAGAGTACATGGTGACCCAAAACTCCTATACTAATATTATATAATCATGTAATCTCTAGTTGGAAAAATATCTACTCCTGAACACTTCATAATAGATAAAATCGTACCTCGATTTGAGTGCTAGGATATGATGATGTAATTTTTCAATTCCATAAATGTGCTTTGCATGGTCATTTGGTCCCTTAAGTGATATAGAGTTCATATATACTTGAAAATTACCTAATACATGGGAGATGGCATAAATGAATCTAGATCAATTCATGTCATGCTATTGATGATACTATGGGTCTTAATTAATTTTATTGACGTGAGGCTTGTGTTACTGATGCATATGAAAAGGAATGCAAAGGGGTTTCCACTAGGTATATGTAATTGAGAGACATGACACGAAATCGAGATAAAGGAGCCATGTTTCATATAATTGGATATATAGGGATATGGAAATGGCATCACACAAACACATTGTGGTATGTGCACATGGGATTGGAGGAAATTAACTAGGAAGGAAGAAAAAAGTAATTTATATATTAGAAATCTTGGAATACCTAGGAAAGATTTTATTGCACACATGGCCAATTAGGTGACAAGATTTTATCCACCGAGGGAAGAAGATACAAAACAACTTGGTGTTGGATGGAAAATTGCATTCCATGTGTTTATGACACATCAAAATAGTTATGAGCTAGGTTTTTTGCATCGAAGGTGGAAGAGAGGAATGTTTCCTAAGAATTTTGATTTGAAAAACATTGGTAGCCATATATGTGGATGACTTCCATCGGTATAATAAATTCTAAGTGATAGTGAACCTCCCAACCAAAAAATATCTTCAGACCCTACACATGGATGATCAAAAGAATATTTTTTTTTTTTCAAAAATTACTATTCAAAATTGTGGAGGAGGATTTGACAATGGGATCATCACTAACCATACATGTGAATTCCTAGAGAAGAATAAAAAAATTGGCTCATTGGAGATCATTGATGTGCAATAAGATTAACAATCTAATAAAAGGTTATTTCAACCATAGAAATGGACAACTAGTGAGAATCCAAGGATTAAAGAGTCAGGAGGTTGAAATTCAGGGTGGCATATAGACATCCAATAGAAAAACATTGTGACTGTCAATCTGCATGATTGGTGAATATATGGGAAAAACAATTTATCAGAGGGTGAAGCACAATTGAGCAAAGATCCAACAAAGGAAACTATATTGACCCTACATGGGGACAATCAATGATCAACCAAATAATTTGGAGGATCTCAAGTGGTACTAAGGGAAAGGTTCATTAACAAAGAAGAGTCACTAGCCTAATAAATGGATATCTAAGGAATCACTATATATGATGTTAAGTTGAATTGTTGACTTATGTTGCTTCTACAGTAGAGTATTCAGAGTCAATAATAGAAAAAAATATGGAGAAATTATTCAAATGTTACTTAGGAACATATTAAAAAATTCAAATATTAGGATCTTTTTTATTAGTTAAAAAATCAAATAGAAACCAAAAACAATAATTGGTACCTCAGAAAATGAAAATGTGGCATACTTTTCTTGGATTTAGTGAGGCTTCAACATAGTGGATGAAGTCAAGGTTGGATCAATAAGTTTACATAGCTATGTCGTGGAAGAGAATGTGAAACAAGCTAACCTTGGATTGATTTCTTATCATCAAATGGGTTAGATGAATTAATGGTTGGATGGGTTTAGAGTAAGATCCCAAGGAGACATTGGAAAAATCATGGTAAGGTAGGTCCTAAATATCCCTTGCACTTTGATAAACAATAGGGAATTATGGAAAAAAGTATTTTCACAAAAGGAATTAGGGAGTGCTAAGTGCCAAATTTGCAATCAATTATTTAAGGGAGCAGTAGTAGGCCTTCTCTAGGACTGGTTGTAAACTAGATTGAAGTATATATTGAGTTATCTAAGTGAATTCGTTTTTAAGACACAAATAATCATACAATTGGAACAAATCATATTAGGGATAAGGTGAAATCCAAATTTAATTTTCTTAGATTTGGAATAGATTATCTAGTTAATAACACCCTTTGAGAGCTATCATAACTAATCAAGAATCTTTATTCTCTCACCCAAACTTCTTGTCTTGATTTTAGTTGGTGTTTCAAGGTGTTTCTACTCAAAACAAAGGTTAAATATTATCATTAATTACCCATTTTTCATTCCCTTTCCCTTTGATAGGTAAGCTATATTATATCCCTTTCCTTCTATTTAATATTATTTATATTTATATCCCTATTCATATTTATTTTTATAACCTCAACATATTATGACTATTTAAATATGCTACTTCTATAGTCATTGCAGTAAGTGTTAATCTAGTTCTATAGCTATGTTAAAAAATTCTAGAATCATATTGTGTGTCAAATTGTTAGATAATTTATATTCTATTGTGTAGCATTCAATTTCATGATTATGTTTGTGTATCACAAAAATTGATAATATATGCACTCAATCAATATACATATGTAAATTATTTTTCTTTACAACATTTCGATAAAAATGGAAATATAAGGATGAATTTTGTACATAAATGGCATGACAATGTTTAGAAGACCATCCCACATATCGATTGGAGAAAACAACTCAAACATTCATAGAAAATACTGAAGCAATTTGAATCAATGCATACATATTTAGATTGATGTAACAACCAAGGTGAGAGGAAATTAAATTATATTTGAGGTCATATCAGTTCATAATTTAAGGACCATAACATCAGAATATTGAATAAAAATAAGATGAAAGACATACATTATTAATAAACCTTAAGATTACTAATATAACAATAAAAAATACAAATTGAGCATAAGGGGGAACCTTGAACTTCAGAAAAGTAACAATATGAATATGTACCTTGAAACCATATACTTTCCTCAAATTAGGAAGTCCATAATGCAAGAAAATAAAAATTTAAATTCCAAAACAACAATAAAAAACAATTTATAAATGTTTTTGGTCTCCTACAATATTGAAATTTTCATTCCTTATTTTTGCAGTTAAGAGAAGAATTATTTTTTAGATTCTATAATGTTCATCATTTGTATGGGGTATATAAATCTATAAAAAAGTAGCAAGGACTCCATGTAAATAAGTTATCTTGTTGATTCATACTTGTTCAGGAAGTAGAATTCATTAAATGTAATAGTCGTGCCATTATAGGAAGTAGAAAAGTAGACTCCACTACCAAGCATATTATGAGTGAAAACACATGTGATATAGGTGGATATCTATGGCCATCTACCTCTTTCATTGACTTTACTCAGTTCTCCATCTTGGCAGTTTTTTATTTAAAATTTCTGGGTCCTAAACTTTTGAGGTCTTAAATGACATTTTTTTCCATTTACAGGCTTTGATTCTCCATGGCATCCATAATCTTTCCAAAAAATGTACTTCTTAGTTGGATCTTCGCAACATGATACCAAGGGACCTTAAGAAGTTAACATATCAACTAGCCATCTTGAGGTCCATAATATTTTAAGCACTTTGAATTTTAGGGTTTGGGTTTTCTCCTCTTCAGATTTTATTACTTTATGTCAAAAGGCCATTTTAACCTCTTGTAATGTCTTCTTTTGAATGAATATGGTTGACACCTTTTTATTTCAAGATAAGCTGCTACCATTCTATATAGCTTGTACTCCTTTGTATTTTATAATAGTTTTCTTATCTTCAATCATTATTATAATTTGGATTTCATTGTACAATTACTATCTCTAGAATATTCATGTGTTTATTCTTCCATTCTACCGTTCATTTCACTATTTTTACAACCTAAACCAATGGTATCAGAGTAATCTTTTATTTCTTATTTCTTAGTATGTGTTGTCAATGAGGTCAAGGTATAGAGATTTTGATTGAAATTCACTATCGCAAGCCCAAGCATTTTGCCATGGTATAAAAAAGGAAAGATGATGGAGAAAGAAACCTATAAATTTGTTTCAAGAGGATTACCTCACATGAAAAATGAGTTAAAATATGGAAAATTTCACCCATATTATTCAAAATTTCGAATGGTGATCAAGGAATTTTTTACAAGTGGCCATTTTGGAGGTGTGACACCCTTTAAGGTACAAGTTAACTTTGACATATGTTTCTTTGAAAGCTAGATGGATGAAAAATGATTTAGAGAAATGGATAAATATGTTAGAAGGTTGTTACTCCATTCAAAATATTTCCAACATAAAAAAGATAAACATTTAAATCTTTAAATCCCTTCTCCATGCCAAATATTGGCCATAAAGTTATTAGGAGAGATATAAAAAAGATGAGTCTAAAATATTTAGGATATAATCCACCTAGTTTCGCATCATTGATTCCTTCAAAGGGGGATTCTACCTTGTTGGAAACTATGATGAGCAATGCACAAAATGGATAACTATATGTCAAGAGAGAGGCCAAATAGTGTTGGAGTAACCAATGTCTTTGAAACATTATAATAAAAAGTGGGTGTAATATATTAGAAGTGGTACCAAGTTTTAAAGTGTTGCAACCACCTGTAAAGGTACATCCAAACAAAAGTGGATTCCTTTGGCATATCCTCATTAGGAGCCTCTTATTTATATGTTATCAAAACCAAGAATAAATTTACGTCGAGGAATAACTAGAAGTTTGGGTCTAGAAATCCACAATAGTAGAAGCATGATAAAATTGGACCTAAATCAGAGAAAAAATGGTGGAGAAAGGAGAGAAAACCTCCACACAACTAGTCAAAGGTGTAAGAAAATCAGGGAAATAGAAGGTTAGATACGGATAGTAGAAAGTGGTGTGAATTCCATAAAACACCTCACATAAGATATATGAATGTCTCTCAAATTAGTCATCATTGCATGAGCCTAAAGAAAAAAGAACTTGAATCATATTAAAACTATGATTCAAAGAAGGATAAATTGAATCATTGATTTAGGATCAAGTGCTAATATTGCATCTATACATATCAAACTAGAAGAGTTATAAGATCTTGTAGAGAGAGATTATATTTTACATTCATTGATGTGGGGGAAAGGGACTTCTCTAGATTTCATTATTGATAGAAATAACCATAAAAATTTGATGTTAATTAAGGTGATAAAGATATTTAGCCATCTAACAACATATATAACCATATAGCATAGGTTGGCTAAACAAAGGAGCATACATACATGTTAGTCAAAAATGTCTCCTATGTGATGTCGTAAATCCCTTCAAAGATGAGGTATTATTTTATGTTCCCCACTTGAGTTTTGTTATGTTATTTTAAGAAAGCCATATATGTGGATATGACATATTTTTTATGAGTCTATACCTATAGTATCATTGTTTCTTTTGGAGGCCAAATCTATAAGGTAGTAGATGTATTTTTGGCTATTACAATTTCCTTAATCAAGTTAGCAAAATAATGTTAAAAGGTAATAATTCAAACTACAAAATTTGTGCTCTTCATGATTAAATTATAAGGTGAATGTAAGGTCACTATAATCACTACAACCTTGGAATAGGGCCTCTCTACATAACATAAGTAGGTGGGAGATAATGTAGAGGAATATAGAGATATATTTATGTCACCTATGAAAGTAACTCTACATGACCATGTAAAACATTCAACTTAATTAATACCTAATGATCATTTACGTCATGGCCAAATTTACATGTTATCCCATTTGGATAAAGAGGAATAAAAAAAAAATTCTTGAGCGCATCCAAAATGGCCATATCTTATTAAGCTTCTCACCTTGTGGGAGCCCAATCATGCTGGTGTGGAAGAAGGATGGGACATGGTGAATCTATATTAACTATGGAGCCTTAAGCAAAATCATGATCAATAAATAATACTTGATCCACCATATTGATGAACTTAAGGTTTCCTAGTTCTTTATTAATATTGATTTGAAGTTAGGATACCACTAGGGTCTAATTGAAAAACTTGATGTATCAAAGACAACCTTCAAATCTAAATAATGAATCGTTGAGTGGTTGATCATATATTTTGGGTTAACTAATTATCTAACAAGATTCATCAACAAGATCTATGATATCTTGTGGTTGCTCATGAGATCTTATTTATGGTCATATATATGTCTGACATCATCATGTTCAGTACAACATTGGTAGAACATTTGCAACACATCTAACAAATCTTAACCAACTTGTGGAAATACGAATTATATACATTTATAGATAATTTTGAATGCATATAAATCATTATTTTATATACATCCTCGATGAACATTGGTTGCATCTGGACCCAACCAATATCTAATTCATTGAAGATTGCACATCCCATACAACTTTAATAATGTTGGGTAGTTCTTTGGCCTTGCCAATTTAAATTGTAGGTTTGTTTTGGAGGTCTCTCATATCACTTGTTCCTTAATTTAAGTGACTAAGGGTGGATCAAAAGCAATTTTTCTTGGTCTTGGATTCAATACAAAGCATTTGAGGATCCAAAATATCACCTCTACTCAACACTAGTCCTCGCTCTTCAAGATTTGTAAGATCCCTTTGAGATTTAGGTAAATGTTTCTAGCTATGCTCTTGGTGCATCCATCACTCAACAATGATATTTTATTGCCTATCAAAATGATACCATGTCTAATGTTTTCAACATATATCCTAATTTGTTTTGTAGAGATGCCTAAAATGGAAGAACTATATTCTGGGAAAGGAAATGATCATCAAAACTTAAATCCTTTATAATTTAAGGAGACACGATGAAACCTATAAAATTATCACTATCAAAATTGGTCCATGTACTTTCAAAAATTCCACTTTACCATTATATACAAGAAGGGAAACACAAACCACGTCATATTATTCCTTTGCTAGCCCTTGGTTGTGGCTCTAGCCATAGTTGTTACCTCCTATAGGCATGATACCTTCATGTGGACCCAATTATGTGATAGTGACCCCTTCATCATATTAGATAGTATGATAAAGTAAACAAGCTCCAAAAATTCATCTCTAAAATGTACTTTTTTTTGTTTTCTAAGCCATTTTTTGTTACTTCATGTGGGTGTGCACAAAAAATTAGGGAGGCACAATATTTGAGGTGGAAAGTCACATTATTGTGGATAATATAGTTGCAATATTTTATAATTATTTATACTAGCCAAACCTTTAGTAGGACACTAGTAAAAATATTAGATTGTGCATTCTCTATGCCATTACTAAGCATACAATTAAGAAGAAATGGATGTGCAATTCTCTATCTATCCCAGGCAAGCCTTCAGAGTAAGTCTCCATAGATTGGATGTTATATTATTTACCCTCCACCAAGCATGTTAATGATTATGTTTTTTTAGGTTGTTGATCAATTATATAACATGGCCATTTTGGCATTGTGTAGTGAGAGCATCATAGTCGAAGGAACGGCTAAGATATTCTGTGAGCATGTTTAGATTCATTTTAAAATACCACATACCATTATTTATAAAAGGGATAATATGTTTCTTAGTACCTTTTAATCCAAACTATAGTTTCTAATGCTAACCAAGATTACCAAGTCAATCACCTTCCACCAAAAAATAGATGGATAAATTTAAGTGCTCAATAATATGATTATGCATATATTCCACATGTATGATCCAGGTGGATATTGGTGGCCACCTGCCTATTCCACTAGTCAGTTTCATTAGTTTTCTTATTTACTATTCTTAGTAGTTGTTTTTAGGCCCTAAACTTCCACAGCTATTTTAAGGCCCTAAATGGTGTAATCCTTGGAGAGATATTTCCAATGAGGTCTCATATGCGCCAAATAAAGATAAAATGATCAAGTTACGACCCCAAGAATTTGGTTGCTAAACTAACCCCAATGGGGCCCATAAACTCTTAGTGTCACATATCCTCAGGTTAGGGTTTTTTTGTTTAGGTCTTTCTCTTATATTTCAATAATAAGAAGGCCCTTGATCCTCATTGTAACATAGTTCAGAGACATGTAGCCACCATGTCTCTTCTCAGAGATAAGCTACCATCACCCTAGCTAGTTTATGTCCATTCTGTCTGTAAGCATATTTCAGTCATTTGATATTAATGAAATGAAGATTTATTTCTAATACATCTCTGTGTTTATGTTTATTTATGCATTTTATTTATTTCCTGCATAAATCCAGATTCAAGTTACGGCTCCATGAGGGTTTGAAACATATTTCAGTTTTAATGTTTTAAATAATAATCAGTGAACTTAATGCAAGTTTCATATTCTCCACAGATCATATTGGATCATTCAAAATATCTCATTTTAAATTAGTTTTTATTATCTCAAATGGGTTTTTTACAAAATTTGATTTCGTTTCCTGGTTTTAGTGATATGAACAATTGAAGTTACACCTATCTGGAGCACTGCACCGTCACACATCATATGATTTTGTGGAATCATTTTCTCACCCCATGGGTCATCAAATTTCAATTGTATTATATCAATGGAAATATCTATTCAATACCTAAAAATGGTCTTTGACGGAATATGATTTCATCACCTATAACACAAGTTATCAAAAAAGTTGCAGCAAGAGGTCCATTTCAAACAAGATCTTGATTAGTGGTATCATAACAGTCTGTTCTTTCATGTTCTTTCTTTGGATGTCCCCAACAAGGTTGGGGTATAAGGAGTTAGGGCTCGATATGGTTGAACCTTTCCAAGATCAGCCTCGCAAACCCTGATGGCCTCCCATGGCAGAAGAAAAGAAAGATGAGAGAGGAGGAGATAATATCAAAATATTGATTAAGGAGGCCCTCAAGAAACAAAGGAACTTGATCATGGATAAAATTTCCTAGATCCTTCAACGACTACCCAACAGTGGTGCGTCTACATCTAACAGCCACTCTGGAGGCACCACTCCTTTCAAGGTACAATTCAACTTCGACATTCATGTATTTGAAGGCCAGATAGATGCAGATGCCATAGATAGATGGTTGAATTTGCTGGAAGGGTATTTTTCGATCGATGATTTCTTTGACCAAGAAAAGATTAATTTTTCACTCCTCAAAGCGGCCCCCCATGTCAAAGACTAGTGGGAAACATATTGTGAGAAAAAGGATGAGAGGTAATCCTCTTTGTTCTCAGACCCACCTAGTTGGAATTTGTTTTAAGATGGCATCAAGGAACAATATTACCCCAATGGGAGCTAGGAGGACACGTACATCCAATGGACCACACTGCGGTAGCAAAGGGATCAATATGTGCACAAGCTAATGAATTTGTTCCATACCCTATGCACAAAGTTGGGTATTAAAGATTCAGAGATACATTTGGTGCTCAAGCACCACAGTTTTTTACACAGATACATTCAGGATGAAATGGAGTTCCTTGACATTACCTTGCTTGGCGTGACATATCGATATGCCGCCAATATCGAACATAAATTTAAGTAGAAGAAGTGAGACTTTGGATCCGTGAATCTAAAGATGGGGAAAGGCACCCCCAAACCACAGATAAAGGGGAAAAGAAAAAGAAGGGTGACTCATAAGAACACTGCAAAGCCAAATAAGGACACGGGGAAGTGGTGTGAATTTCATAATAGCTCCACTCATAACACAAGCGAGTGTCAGACCAAACAGTCTCTACTGGCGGAACTAAAGGCATCCGAATCAGATGCATATTCTGATTCCAAGTCTGAACTAGACAAAGGGAATGACAGAGGGATGCAGATCCTAGTGCCAATGTTTCCACCACCAAGCTCTAAAGGGAGGATCCCAAATATCTAGAGGAGGGGGAGCATCTCTTCCGTTCGCAGATGTGGGTGAAGGGTTCTCCAATGCAATTCCTTGTCAATAATGGGAGCCGAAAGAACCTCATTTCAGTAGAGGTCATGAATTAGATCAGCTTACGAACCACAACACACCCAAAACTGTATACCATCGAGTGGCTTCACCAAGGAAGAGATCTCTGCGTCAGCCAATAGTGTCACCTTTCATACAACATCAAGCGCTTCATGAATGAGGTATTGTGTGATGTTGCTCCTCTTGACTTGTTTGATGTATTATTGGTCCAACCATACTTGTGGAAGTGACATGTTGTGTATGAGTCTAGGACTCGTTCTATTATTATTACTTTTGGAAATATGTTGTACAGGATACTGGAGGTAGTACCGCCTCCCACCATATCTTTGATTAATGCAAAGCAACGTAGTAAGATTATTTCCCAAACCAGGAATTTTTTTTTCATTACAATTCGCCCACAGGGCAAGAAGAATATTATGGTCAAAACCTCCAAACAAGGCTCCCTAGCATGGCAGCAAAAAATTGACCAAGATATGGAGGAATACAAGGAAATTTTCTCCTCACCCATAGAGGTTTCTCTACACTGTCAAGTCAAGCACTCCATTGATCTGACCCTAGGTGCGCCGCTACCTAATGTTGTCATATCTCATGCGACCACATAGACAGGATCCACACGTGTACTCTCTAATGTCCGCCAGCAGGTCCACTGTTAAATTTGGACAACTAGGTCCAAACTCCATCTTGTGATGCTCAGATGAAGATTCCAATATTTGTATTGGATTCCTCTTTCAGAGAGGTGTAAAAGCGATATAAAATTGATTTTAATCTGATGAGCAGAACATTTATTTTGAAGTTATTATTTAGAATAAATTTAAGTGCAGGTCGGCCTTAAGGTTTTACACCCCCAACAAATGTGTCACAGACCTCAATGATGGATATAAATACAGTCAACGTTGGAGAGCTTTTCACTCATCTCATACACACACTTCTCATTATCTACAAGCATTTGAGAAGCAGTTTCATCTCCCACGTGAGAAGAAGGCCGAAATCTACTACAGCTAAAGGACGAAATAAACCGCAACAAATTTTCTGCAGTTAGGGTTTCTGGGCAAGTTTGGACGAGCGTTGACTTTGGTCAATGCATGGTTCGTTTGAGCTGAAATTTTGTGGAGAGTTCGATTTTTGTAGGCCGTACTCATTGGCACAAAAATTGAGGTCAAACAATTGACCGAAGTTGGAGATGCGTTGACTTTATTGTTTCTGCCCTGCGTTGACTTTTTCTGGACTGTGTTGACTTTTCTGGGGTTGACTTCGAGTTGACTGGATAATTGATTTGAGGACTTTTGTGACACATTTTGGGTTGGCCGACCAAGAAGAATTTTTTGGCTAAAGCATCCTGCTAACCGTCGTAACGCACCAACACATTCTCCTATTTCTGGTTTGTCTTCTATAGATCCACTAGTATGTTCTATCAACATTTTTACTTAACTTTTTATGTGATTGTTGTTATAAAAGTAAAGTTGCATCAAGCATAGAACATCTACAAAAATTTACATGGTATCAGAGGTGAGGTGAAGACAAGCCCTAACTTATAGCAATCACCAACTGAGAAAAATGAGTTCCACAAGTTATGGCTTCAAGGAGGATGATAAGCTGACTCGAAGGGATGAATTCCATGCTTGGAAGATGATATTAGATCTAAAATTGGAAGACCATGATCTCATGGACTATGTATTGGGTAAGATACAAGAACCTCCATCCACTGCTATTGCTGCTGCTAAAACCAAGTATAAGAAGGGGGAGATCAAAGAAAAGCTAATGATCAGGGAATCCATACATAAAATTCTGGTTGGCTACATATCTAAGTTAGGCACATCCAAGGAGATGTATGATAAGCTGATACAAATGTTCAAAGTAAACAATGCAAACCAAGTGCTATTCTTCAAGAATCAATTGAAGAATCTGAAGAAAGGCAGGGATGAGTCTATCCAAACATACTTTCTAAAATTGACTGAGATCAGGAACAATCTGTTGGTTATTGGGGAGACAATAGTCGATCGTGAGATGGTACTCACCGCACTTGGAGGGCTCGCATATGAATGGAAAGTATTCAACACTACCATTCTCAATAATAGTACAATTCCTAACTTTGACGAGCTACTGTCAAGATGCATGCAAGAAGAGACAAGAATGAATGAATACGAAAAATGACAGAAATGTTGCCTACGCTACTCATTCTAGAAAGAAGAACTCTGGTGGTCCTAAGAACAAAAGAAGAGCAAGGGCCCAAGGAAAGAAGGGAAAGTGTTTCACTTGTCATAGGCATGGTCACTATGCTAGAGAATGTCCTTTCAAGAAGGATTCTCCCGATAGTGATGACAACAACAGCAACCGGAGAAATGGAAATCAAAGAAACAACAGGACCAAAGGAAAGAGGAAGGCTCCCTCTGGCGGAAACAATCAACCTTTCAAAAGGTCTAGAAACTCCAGGTATGAGGAGGCAAATGTTATTGATAAAAGAAATGAATACATTCTTGTATCTGCCCTCTCTGCTGCATCCCCGCCCGACACTATGGATGTATGGCTGATAGATAGTGGTGCCTCAAGACACATCACTGGGTTCAAGGAAGCACTCTCTGACATGGTTGAGAAGGATGCTAATTTGGAAATTATCCTTAGAGATAATGCCACATATCCCGTGAGAGGGACAGGGACTGTGACCCTCCACTTGTCTCAAGGACAAGTCCTACATTTGCAGGATGTACTCTATGTACCAAAATTGAAGAAGAACCTTGTGTCTATATCAGCGATCGAAGACAAAGGCTTCAATGTGGCATTCATTTATGGAAAGGTGCGCATGTGGAAAAATAATCTCAAGGAAGCTATCGTGATTGGTTTTAGAGTTGGAACACTCTACCAGGTTGAAGGAAGTCCACTGGGAGCTATGACATGTGATACTATTTGACAAACTGAACTATGGCACCAAAGGTTTGGACACCTTCATTACAAGGCCCTTCACGAAGTAAGGAAGGTGGTGACAGGGATGCCTGATTTTGGAAATAATCATGAAGGTGTCTGTAAGGGTTGTGCCGAAGGAAAGCATACAAGGGGACCTTTCCCCTCAACTGTCACAAAGACATCTGATATTTTTCAACTGGTCCATTCTGATCTATCTGGTATGCTACCCGTGACATCCCTGGGAGGATGTTCTTACTATATGACATTCACTGATGACTTCTCCCGCAAAACCTGGATATACTTCTTAAAGAAGAAGGATGAGGATTTCATGTGGCCATGTACCTTCAAAGCCTTGGTGGAAAATATGACAGGGAAGAAGATCAAGATTTTGAGGACCGACAATGGCATTGAATATGAGTCAAATGAGTTCAAGGAATTTTGCAGAGAAGCTGGCATTAAGAGGGAGACTAGTACTGCCTATACTCTTGAGTAGAATGGCGTTTCTGAACGAAAGAACATGACCATTGTGGAAGATGCCCATGCCATGCTATGTGACCAGGGTCTACCGAAGTTTCTATGGGGAGAAGCTGCGAATACTGCTGTATACATTCAAAACCGATGCCCTTATTCCGCCCTGGACTCCAAAACTCCCGAAGAGGTTTTCACTGGTAAGAAACCTGACGTCTCACATTTTAGAATTTTTGGATGTCCTGTTTATTTTCACGTGCCAAAAGAAAAGAGAAGTAAGTTGGATGCTTCTGGGAAGAAAGGAATGTTTGTGGGCTACAACGAAACCTCTAAGGCCTATAGAGTCTATGTACCTCATCAAAGGGAAGTAGAGATATTCCATGATGTCACTTTTGACGAAGATGCTTCCTTGAAGAAAGTAGTAGATCTTCTGAGATCTAAGGAAAATCATGAAGCAAGGCCTGGAAATCAAGAAGAACCGCAGGATGAGACAATGCCTGATGTTGAAGGACCAATGGATCCAATCGATCCATCTCCTTCACTGAGAAAGAGACCATCATGGCTCAGGGACACTCTCGAAGATGCCGAGGGGAATGCTGCCATGAGGGGGACATTCCGAGAAAGCAAGAAGCCGCGTAGATACCAAGGGTATCTGGCCGCCATGAGTACTATTGTACAATCTAAACCTGGATCTTTTGAGGAAGCCATAAAGAATCAAGTCTGGAAGGATGCCATGCATGAAGAATATGAGTCCATAATGAAGAATGATGTCTGGGATGTGGTTCCAAGACCGAAGGAAAAATCAGTTGTCACCTCGAAATGGATCTACAAGATCAAGGATGGATCTGATGGAAGTGCTGAAAAGTTCAAGGCAAGATTTGTTGCCCGTGGCTCCTCTCAAAAGGAAGGAATAGACTATGATGACATATTTTCACCTGTGGCACGATATACCACCATTCGATCAATCATAGCCCTTGCTTCTACGCAAGGATGGAGTCTTCATCAGATGGATGTCAAGACCGCTTTTCTGCATGGTGCAATAAAAGAAGAGGTGTATGTAGAACAATCTCTAGGGTTTGAAGTTCAGGATCAGGACACTCATGTCTGCAGGTTAAAGAAAGCCCTCTATGGGTTGAAACAAACACCCAGAGCTTGGTACGAGAGGATAGATAGCCACTTGATGAAGCTGGGCTTCACTCGAAGTAATGCTGATCCGAACCTTTACTTCAAGTTTGTCTAGGGGAAGCCTCTCATTCTGGTGCTGTATGTGGACGACCTCTTCCTGACAGGCGCTGACCCTCTCAATCATCAATGCAAGAGGGAGCTCGTTGCTGAGTTCGAGATGAAGGACCTAGGACTGATGCACTACTTCCTAGGCCTGGAGGTCTGGCAGAGACCTGGAGAGATTTTCATTTCTTAAGGAAAATACATTGTGAAACTTCTGGAAATATTTGGTATGGTGGACTGCAAGTCCGTGTCAACACCAATGGAACTCAACTTCAAGAAGTTGAGTGGCAGCGCTGCTAGGCCCGTATTGGCAAATCCTACTGAGTATCGTCAACTTGTAGGGGCCTTGATGTTCTTAGTGAACACCCGTCCAGATATATGTTTTGCAGTGAACACTTTGAGTCAACAGATGGTTGAACCTCATCACTTTCACTGGGTTGGTGCCAGGAATCTTCTGAGATACCTTCGAGGCACGATAAACCATGGGCTAAGATACACTGCCGAGAGCATGACACTCCGTGGATATACTGATGCCGACTGGGCTAGCAGTGTGGTGGATCGTAAGAGCACATCGGGATGCTGCTTCAATCTTGGTTCTGCTTCAATTTCATGGATGAGTAGGAAGCATAAATCAGTGGCTTTGAGCACCGCAGAGGCCGAATACATTGCAGCAAGTATGGCATGTTGTGAAGCAGTTTGGTTGCGAAAGCTCTTTAGTGAGCTATTTGGACATGTGCTAGATACCATCGTGATACTCTGTGATAACCAGAGTGGGATTCGCTTGACTGAGAATCCTGTGTTCCACGACCGATCCAAGCATATTGATATCAGGTACCATTTCGTCCGGGATATGGTACAGTGAGGTGCCGTAAGGCTCGATCATATAGGAACTGATGAGCAGGTCACAGATATTCTCACTAAGCCCTTAGGGAAGGTCAAGTTCCTAAGCTTCCATGAGAGACTTGGTATCGTGGAATGACCCTCTGATGTGGGTCCTATTGGACGATGAGCTCGAGGAGCTCTGGGGGGATTTGGGGACAACTTCTCGGAGCTATGAGCAACCACAAGGCTAGGCTTACCAAACCTTGTTGGTGTGCTTGGACCCCACCTTTGTGATTATTGAGTTGGTTTACCTCTCATTATCTGTGCCCCGTATGCATCCTACCCATTGAGTTCAAGGCTCATGGGAAGTACCTCTCATTTGGCCAATGAGATGGGAAAAGCTAGAGACCAGTAGCAAAGAATGATGGACGCATCAGAGATTGTCATACTTTCTATTTAGGATGGCATAGTCCAACCACTTGATCTGGGATCAAGTCTAGTGAGGTCTCGGACCTCCGCCTGACTTTGGGTCAGATGAACCAACTTCGGGTTGGTTGGAGACTCTTTGTGAGTCTGATAGAGGTTTCGGACCTTTGGGCTGAATTTTTCAGCTGGGGGATGATGTCTTTGTGACTGACCCACTTCTGTTCTGAAATAAAGAGGCCAGCAAAGCAAGTTATGGCGGGATGACGCACGATGTTTGATTGCACTGGTGGATGGAGTTCTCCCTAGTTGAGAGGGAGTGTTAAATTTGGACAACTAGGTCCAAACTCCATCTTGTGATGCTCAGATGAAGATTCCAATATTTGTATTAGATTCCTCTTTCAGAGAGGTGTAAAATCGATATAAAATTGATTTCAATCTCATGAGCAGAACATTTCTTTTGAATTTATTATTTATGTTAAATTTAAGTGCAGGTCAGCCTTAAGGTTTTACACCCCCAACAGATGTGTCACAGACCTCAATGATAGATATAAATACTGTCAACGTTGGAGAGCTTTTCACTCATCTCATCCACACACTTCTCATTATCTACAAGCATTTGAGAAGCAGTTTCATATCCCACGTGAGAAGGACGAAATCTACTACAGCTAAAGGACAAAATTTACCACAGCAAATTTTCTACAGTTAGGGTTTCTGGGCAAGTTTGACCAGTGTTGATTTTGGTCAACGCATGGTTCGTTTGAGCTGAAATTTTGTGGAGAGTTCGATTTTTGTAGGCCATACTCATTGGCACAAAAATTGAGGTCAAACAGTTGACCGAAGTTGGAGCTGCGTTGACTTTATTGTTTCTGCCCTGCGTTGACTTTTCTAGGGTTGACTTTGAGTTGACTGGATAATTGATTTGAGGACTGTTGTGACATATTTTGGGATGGCCGACCAAGAAGACTTTGTTGGTTGAAGCATCCTGCTGACCGTCGTAACGCACCAACACATTCTCCTATTTCTGGTTTTTCTTCTATAGATCCACTGGTATGTTCTATCAGCATTTTTACTTAACTGTTTATGTGATTGCTGTTATAAAAGTAAAGTTGCATCAAGCATAGAACATCTACAAAAATTTACATCCACGATATCTTGGAGAAATCCAATTCCAAGTACAAGAAGCACCATGATCAACATTGAGTGCCAAAAAAGTTCCAAGTGGGTGACACATTTTGATTACATTTGTCGAAGGAGTACCTCTCTAGACGTCATCGCAAGCTAAGCTCGATTCAAAGCAGGACAACTCATTCACTAGGGAAATTAGTTCATGAAGGACCAAGGTCAACATAAATTTCCCTACCTCATGGAGGCTCTGCATGAAATGGGGACCATTGATTCCTAAGGGAGGATTAATGATCCAGGTGGATATTGGTGGCCACCCACCTATTCCACTAATATGTTTCATCATTTTTCTTCTTTACTATTCTTAGCATTTGTTTTTAGGTCTTGAACTTACAGAGCCATTTTAATGCCCTAAACGGCATAGACCTTGGAGAGATCTTTCCAACAAGGTATCATATGTGCCAAACAGAGATAATATGACCCAGTTATGACCCTGGGAAGTTGGTTGCTCAACTAACCCCAACAGGGCCCATAAACTTTGGGTGTTAGATCTCCTCGAGTTAGGGTTTTAGTTTTTTAGGGTTTTCTCTTATATTTCAATAATAAAAAGTCCCTTGAGTCTCATTATAATAGTTCAGAGACATGTAGCCACCACATCTCTTCTCAGAGATAAGCTACCAACACCCTAGCTAGTTTATGTCCAATACGTCTGTAAGCATATTTCAGTCATTTGATATTAATGAAATTAAATTTTATTTCTGCTACATCTTTCTGTTTATGTTTATTTCTGTATTTTATTTCTTTTCTACATAAATCCAGATTCAAGTTACAGCCCCATGTGGGTTTGAAACATATTTCAGTTTCAATGTTTTTCAGTAATATTTAGTAAACTTAATGCAAGTGCCATGGTCTCCACAGATCATATTAGAGCATGAAAAATATCTAATTTGTAAATATTTTTTATTATCTCAAATTGTTTTTTTACGGAATTTGATTTCCTTTCCTGGTTTGAGAGATATGAGAAATTGAAGTTACACATGTCTGGAACACTACGCCACCGTGGGTCCTCTAAGTTTGTGGAATCATTTTCTCACCCGACAGGTCATCAAATTCCAAGTGTCTTATATCACTGAAAATATCTATTTAATACCTCAAATGGGTCATTGACAAAATCTGATTTCATCACCTATAACAGAAGTTATAAATAAAGTTGCGGCAAGAGGTCCATTTCAACTAAGATCTGGATTAATGTATGACTCCAAACATCCACAAACATGGATGATATCCTTAAATATGTAGCTATAACACTACCATAGACATATCTATTGATCATAGACACTTTCAAATGTACTTAGTGTTCCTTCCATTAACAACCATCGATATAGTTCCACCCATTGCATCTTCATAGGCAGATTCATCAAATGTAGTTGAAGTCCAATAAATATATAAAGTTTGTTCAATAGTTTCAAATATCCAACACCAATTTCATGATATCCTATAGAAAACGAATGGGAAGTAAAAGCAATGGCATGACTACCATTAGGTTCCACACAAGTTTGAAGTTGGTGATAAAGTGTGGTTTCATTTGTAGAAGGAGGGCCACATAACACCCACGTGAAGCTAAAACTACTTTGATATGGGCCTTGTAATATCATAAATTTTGTGGGTGAAAATTATTTAACCTAATGTTTAATGTAGAGATGCTTTGACCATGTTTTTCACCTCTATTGGACACCTCAGAGGTGACTAAAATTTAGACTTATAGAAAACATTACACTAATTGTATTGAGTAGGTTATAATGGATCAAATCATGGACATCCAGAAAAAGGGCACCTTCCAGCAGAACATACAACTCTATTGGGTTGTGAAAGTGGGACAACTTATTCACTAAGGAAAACGACTCACTAGGTGTCAAAATTCAACAAAATTTTCTCCATCTAATTTTCGAACATGATGCAATAAGGACCATTTATTCCTAAGGAGAAAGGATCAACCTAGGTTCTCCATCATGATACATTTTTTATCAAGAGATTTTAGGGTCCTCAAATTTTAGAGCAATTATGAGGCCTTAAATTTTGTTTTTGGGCCATTCAAGGGCCTAGAGATTATTTGGACATGTGTGTGCCTTCCAACAATTGTACTTCTCAATGAGATATTTCCAATGATTTATTGTATGCCAAAAAAAAATATTTTATGCAAAAGTTGCATCCCTAACAATTTGATGTATTAACTAATGACCTCAAGGCCCACAATGCTTTCGCATTTTGTCTACTAAGATTAGGGTCTCTTCCTCTTAAGATATTAGCACTTTATTTTAAAATTCCATTTTCAAACTCTTGTAATGCCTTCTTGTGAATGAGTATAGTCTATACCTCTCTCTTCAAGGATAATCTACCACAATTGTAAATGAGCTTGTATTTCTTTTCATTTTACACTATTTTTGCCTTTTCATTCATTAATAAACTTTGGGTATCAATATACTACAATTCTCTCTAAAATACTTCTATATGTGTACTTCCTTTTAGATTCCTACTTTTCATTTCATTTTCTATACAAGCGAGATCAATATAAATAAATATTATCTTATGTTACAAACAATAAATAACAATACAAACAGAAAACACCAAAGAATACTTCCAACTACTAAATGTTAGACCATGAATATAATCCGAACCAATAAAACAACATATAGATTATTAAGGCAAAGAAGTTGAGAAAACACCCATTTCATACAAGTTAGGAATAGACAATGATATATCTAAACCAATAGGCCGTGTAAAGGAGCACAATGGAATGAATGACGAGTGAAAGCCATACTTGACCAGTCATAAAACATAAACACAATGGAATGAATGATAGGTAAAAGCGATAATGCTTCAGAAAAGAAAGCGGTCATTTGATCGGCACAGTGAAGGACAGAGGAAATGAGACTGCTACCGCAGTTAAATATTTATAAAAGAGCTGAGGCCTCTTAACTGGATTTTTTTTTTTCTAAACTAATTATGATTATGTCAATTTTAACTTTAAACATTAATATATGACCCATTCAATCCAGTAATATTTATTTCGGTCTTTCTTCAAACAATAAAATCTTACATATTTAAATAAAAGATATGATAGTTACCCATCCAAGTGATTAATATTGAGGTCTAACCTTCTGTTGCTCACAGAAACTTCGCTTTGGTAGCCTCCAAAGTGTTTAGAGAGCTAATAACGGGTAGTTCAGCAATTTTGGGTGGAGCGAAGCCAGATTTCTCAAACAATCTCCTCCACTGTTGCTCGTTTCGATCCTTTCCTCCACCCATTTCGCCGATCAGATCAAAAATCATCCGTACTTCCTTACTTGGGCTTGGCTTCTCAGACATCACTGCCTCTAACACTATGACTCTACCGTTATCAGTCAAAGCCTTGTGACAATTCTCAAGGATTTTTACACATCCATCGTCGTCACAGTGATGAAGTACTTGCTGCAAATTCAGTCAAATAACACTAAATGTAAGACCAAACCTAGACCAGGCCAGCCCTGAAGGAATCCAATCAAATCTGATATGATTCTAAAAGCAAAATGAAGAGCAAAATCATTGCTAGCATTTAATTATTCAATCAATTACCTTGATAAAAACGACATCGGCTGATGGTATGCTTTCAAACATGTCGCCACGCACGTGCTCTACACCTGCAAAGAGAAAAACACATACCATAGAGTGATTAATCCAATCAACATGGAAAATTGCAGTGAATTTATGAATGAATCCCCAAACCAACCTGAAATCAATGGGGCAGTTTCAATGAGACGAGGAAGATCAAAGTTAATCCCATGGATGTGGGGGTGAGCCTCCACGATCCGAGCTATGGCCGCTCCATGTCCCCCACCCACATCCACAACTCTCAGCTTCTCACCAGGCTTAAACCCCTTGTAACAACCCACAAACAGTTTCATTATGACATTGGTAAACGACTCGAAACCTTTGGTAATAAGGGTCCCGGTATGGGGATTTTCCTTGGCATGGGACACGGACTGGCCGAGTTTGAAAGCGCCCCTAGCTACAACTGGGCCCTGAAGCACATACTCATGAATATGATGAAGAGGAGCCATGCAAGTCTCGTGATTCATCATGAGAAAGAAGGGTACCAAACTAAAAGGGTTTTCATTATTCTCACCCTCACTAACAAAAAACATTTTTGCAGTATTCGTGAGACCATAACGAAAATCGAAGGGGTTATCAGAGGAGGTGGTTTGAGACTCGATGAAGATGCCCTGAGTTGAGAGGTATCTTACAATGCGGGAAAGGTAATCGAGATGGGGAGTTTGCGAGGGGAGGCGGGCAGCGATTTCGGTGAGCGAAAGAGTATATGATGATTCTGGACCTGCGGTGGCAATAATATCTGGAATTTTGAGGAGCACTACAGATTTGAGAAAGAGGGCAGGAATAGGAGAGAAGATCAAATCTCTCATGGGTGACATCAACTGTAAATCCTGAGGAGGAGGGTGTAGTTGATGGCCATGGTCTTCCATTACACTAAAAAGGTGATGAACCACCCAACGCAAAGGCAATTAGAACACCCGTGGCTCAGTTCAGCAAGAGAGGCACCAAATCTGTAACGGACGCTTATGTGCACCAGAGGAAATGGTTCTTGAAGGTATCGGATAATTTAAAGAAAGATCAAATTGGTTTACGTAGTAGCTGTTTTCTTTAATATTAATATTATTAATATTATACTATATTTTAAAGTAATAAATACATATAAAATTAAATGGTTAGTAAATTTCAATATATATCAATTCAAGATACATATAAAATTAAAAATACATATAAAATTAAATAGTTAGTAAATGTCAATATATATCGATTCAAGATACATATAAAATTAAATGGTTGGTAAATGTCAATATATCAATTCAAAATAAATATCAAAATATTTGTTTTCACTTTATTAAAACTAAAAAAAAAACTAATCTATATTTATAATTAAAAAAACTAATCCATAATAAACATGTAATTAAATATCAATCTATAATCAATATTAAAACACTTGTATGTTAAAATTAAAAAAGAAATTAAAACCTAAATAAATTATAATTTTATTTTAAATTATTATTATTATTATTATTAATTATAATATGTGTGTGTGTTTAGTCTATCAAATATTTTTTTTCATTATATTTTTTCTAGTTAATTTTAATAAAATTATGACAAGGAGTTATAAAAATTTGAATTTAAGTCCTATAAATTTTTCATAGTGAATCCATTTATGCATTCAAAAAATACTTTTACTTTTTTTAATTCATAAATAAATTTATCCCCTTGAAAAACTAATAAGACACTTAAATTCTAGATATTAAACAACCTAAACTAGAGTCTTTAAAAATCTCTATAGAGAATTTGGTTAAATCGCAACATAAATGCACTGAAAACGCCATTTCTTGCATAAATTAGGCTAAGCTATATATATATATATATATATATATATATATATATATATATATATATATATATATATATAAAACAAGATTCTTAACCATGGATATTTACCTCCATTTTACCACAAAGGTTTCTAATTTGTTAATAGGTTTTGTTACAATATCATAAGCAAATGTTATGGTTGATTAATACAACATGTTTAAAAAACCATAACTCACTTCATATGACACTTGTTCATATAACATTTATGGGAGCAATGTTTTAGTGGTGTAAATGTTTGTAAACATTTATATATGGGCTCACTTAAAAAATAATTAAAGTTTAAATGTCATATAAAACCTAGTATGACGAAGACATTGTAGTGTTCATAAATGAATATAAATATTTAAATGTTGGTGCAATTAATAATTAAAAATAAAAGTAATAAAATAATAAAATTTAATTTATCAAAAAATATTTAAGAAAAACACATCATAATTTAATTTGTTACCATATAAATTAAAATAATGATTTTGTACCAATATTTAAATTTAATTTATAAGTACATGCAAACTTAATACTTACATTAAACAAGATTCTTAATTATGGATATTTATCCTCATTTTACTATGGGTATTATTAGGTATTAAATAATATTTTTTACAAAAACATTAGCTAATACTATGGCACATGTCCAAAAACCATAACTCATTTTACAATCAAGATATTTTGTAAATATTTTATTTTATTTTAATTTTATAACATTTTTTGCACCCAAAAACTTCTCTAACTCAATAAGAAAAATATGTAATATCTTGTTATATTATATTAAATAAACATTTTAATTCCATGAATTACATAAAAAGTAAAAATATAAATATAATATATATAAAATTAAGTAATCAATTGTTTCAAAATTATTTAGTTTTATATTAAAAAAAATTACATTTTAAAAAATTTAATTCATTTTATTAAAAAGTGATATATTTACATTAATTTAAATAATTATTAAAAATCAAAATTTAAATTTAATATTAATAAGAATAAGAATAACACGGTCTTCCTCTTTTAGGAGAATCTTCATCAACCTAAGATATGAGACATACAGCGTCGGTAATAAAGGTTCGTGGCAATAGCAATGAACAGATTGAAGGTCTGGGGTTGAATAAGCGACGGTTATGGATGCCTGACAGCAGAATTTATATATATTAAAATGGATGGGTCCCGTGACTTTGTGTTACTCTACTTAGTACTTATTTGATTATTATTATTTATTGTATAAATTAAATGGTAGATGAAAGTTGATAAGTTTAAGATTTAGAAACGAAAAACAATTGTGAAAATGGAATTATTATATAAATTAAATAGTAGATGAAAGTTGATAAGTTTAAGATTTAGAAAAGAAAGACTATTGTGAAAATAGAATTATTATATAAATTAAATGATGGATGAAAGTTGATAAGTTTAAGATTTAGAAAAGGAATATTATTGTGAAAATAAAATTGTCAATTGATGTGGAGATTATATTAAGATTTAGATAATAGTACTAAAAATATTAGTGTGATTTTGAAGTTTAAATTTTTTTTTTTATATTGTATATAGATTTAGCATTATAAAAAAAATTAGGTGTTTAGATTGTGTCAGATTATTTATCAAATTTATAATTTTAAGGAATTCTTACAACATTTTAGAGAAATTAGATTAGAAAAATCCAAAAAAAACATCTTAGAAAATAAAATAAAATTAATAACCTTGAAACTTGCACACTTCTTTATTGAATGCGTCCCCACAAGTCTCAAACACAAGATCCGGTTTGAACTGGAGACCGTGACAGGAGTATATCTCGGACGGTAAGTTTGAATAAGGCTACCCATAATCCATTACATGCAGAAACAAATTCAAACACGAGGGTGACTTTACGCGCAATCCATGACATACAGAAACTTCGGAGACCCCACCAAATGGTTTTCTACTTATAATTTCAATAAAAAATTAAACTAGAAAAAAAAATCCAAAGCATCACAAAAAAAAAAAAGTAAAACAAGTCCAGAAACTTGCACACTACTTCTTTATTGAATGCGTCCCCACAAGTCTCAAACACAAGATCCGGTTTGAACTGGCGGCCGTTACAGGAGTATATGTCGGACGGTAAGTTTGAATAAGGCTGCCCATAATCCATGACATGCAGAAACAAATTCAAACACGAGGGTGACTTTACGCGCAATCCATGACATACAATCAAATGGTTTTCTAATTGTTGAGTCCTTAATATGGAATAAAGTGTTTTTTATAAGGTCCTATGTTTTGAAGGTATATGCATTATAATTTCTATGTATTTCAATTTTGTATTTAATATACTCTAATATAATATAATAATAAATATTATTTGAGAATTTATTATTCTAAAATTTTATTTATATTAAATTTATAAAATAATATGTAAAAATGTATTAATAATGTTATTTATCGACTATTTTATAATTAATATATTAGCATTTGCCCCTAAGGGTGCAAAGGTACACCAAAGGAGTAGACTTTGTAATAACTCTTGTGCCTATGATAGAGTTTGGTCTGGTCGTGCGTGTTTTGATTGAGATTAAGAATTGACATTTTCGAATAAATTAAATGTTAAGAATAATGAAATACTATTTATAGTTTAAATAGAAATGCATATGAATTGAGTGCGATGTAGAGGTAGTGTTGGAGGAAACAAGGATGTAGAGATGGAAGGCATGAGGAAGTAGGAGGCAAGGGAAGGGGGGTGATTTTTGTTTTTTCTTCGTGAAAGACATTAAGAAAGTTAACTGAATAATAAGAACAATAAACATGATTGATTGTTAATGTTTTGGTAGAAATATCAAAGAATATTTATTTTGAAAAAAATTTCAATTTATTGTTAGTTACAGAAAAGAAAAAAAAAGAAAAAAAGAAAACGAAATGGTAAATAGTGTGTCAAGTGAATCCATGTACATGCTTTGTTTAATAATAAATATAAAAATGAATTTGGACTAAATAGAAAATCAAGAAATAAAATATGAAGAAATAAAGAAAATGAATAAATAGAAATGGAATAAAATAAAGATAAAATTATAAATAAAAATAAAATAGATAAATTAAATTTGTAATTTGAAAGTAAAAATAAAATAAATAAATAATTTAAAATAAAATAAAATACCAAATGCTTTGAGCTAATTTTATTCCTTATTACAAGTTAAATAAAATTGAGATTTTTTTTCTTTAAGAAACATATATATTAATTTTTTTTTAATTGATAATTTTAATTTTAATAATTTTTGTGCATAAAATTAATAAAAATTAATTATATTGTATTCTAAAAATTATAAAATTGATATTTTTATTTTTCATTTATTTCTAATTCTATTAATATTAATTTATTCTTAAAGAATTATAATATGATTTAAATATAAAAATATATTAAATCTTTATTTATTGAAAGACCAATTTTTAAAATGTATTTATTTTATTATTTAATTTATATAGTTTATTAATTTCTTTTGACTAATTAATTTAAAAAATATAGCTTCAAAAATACATTTTTTAAAAGCATTTAAAGAAATTATTTTTTTCATATTTTATAATAAAAATATATATATATAATTAATTGTTTTTATTGAACTTTATTTCATCACTTTTACACCACTTTTTTGCTATAAAAATAATGGACAGATCTGACATTTGTTAAAGGGAGACTTTGCAATGTATTTCTGAACCAGAATATGAAATGAAAAAATAAGGAACCCAAATATGAAATGAGCCTAAATGTCCATCGGCATACTTTTATTGATCCATAAATCTTAATACATTTTTAAATTATTTACCAATTTGGAAGAATTCGATAAATAATATAACAACGACCTTTTTATTTTATAATTCCGCCCTATGTTACACCAGATAATAAGGCTTCCACACATATTAAATCTCGGTCTTTTAACTATGCAGCTGGATCATAATTCGTATGGTCCCACTTGCATATTCAACCATTATACTCCATCGAACCTTATATTGAGATCACAATACGTCGGAACCAATGACCAAGCGCGCCGTACCTTACTTAACCTGCGGGTTCTTTTATTAAACTTCGCACATCTTCGTGAAGCGTCCGCCGTCCGATGGTGACACTCCAGATCGACGGTCTGTACACATTTCGTGCGGCATCTTCAACCGATGTATAATGCGCGAAGGTGCGTTTTACCTGGCGGTTTTGAAACAGTGGTCTAGCCACGTGTCATTTAATCTATGGAATCATTGTGATTTCTTCAATACCGCCTGCTCCGGAAAAGCCGTGCGGAATGGCAGGGTGGTTTTCGGCAATCCACTTTCACTGTTCGTCAGTCAAGGTTCCATTGTCCAGGTTTTGGTTCAACACACCGTTCCGTGCTATATGTTCAGATTCTCCGTCACATCTGGCCGCTCCCACAATGCATCCGAGTTAATGGAGGAAGGGAGTGGGTGGAGGTTATTCGAATTCATTGAAATCGCACGCAGACCTCTGACCTAAACTTCGATTGACCTTCATTGAAACCGCGGTCAGACCTCCAACCAGGCGGTACTATAACAAATCCGAGGCACAAATGAATGACAGACAATCCCGTCCAGCATCGATCGAGCCCGGTGAGTTGCAGTCCAATAATTGAAACTATATGTCTATGAAATCAAATAAACCCAGGCCTCGTATTTGCTATTAGGCACGAATACCCTTGGTGATGTCATATCAACATTCAGCATTGTTTGCGGCCGAGAGGAGAGCAGAAAATGTGATTCGTGTTCTTGTCTCCTGTTCAATTCTTCACCCTTCATGTAGAATTAGTACATAGAGTGCAAACGATATTCAAGAGTTTTGGGGTCGTTGGTGAAAAGGTTAAAAACACTATTCCAGGAGATAAACAGACCCCTGCAAACAGAGATCCTGACAAAATATAACTACATATATTTCTAATCGTTTTATGTATATTTCTGATTGTTATTTACAGGTAATTACCCCTTATGCAAAGGTATTTGGACTTTCTTAAGTGATAAACTCTGAGTTCAAGAGATATTTTGAACCTTTCTAGTACATCATCACTCCAACAAATTGATCACTTCACTTGTCCTTGAGATTCACCCATCAGCAAAACATACTAATGATTCTATAATCATTCATATGATCATGACTAGTGAGTGGATAGATAGGCCATTGTCTTGCTCTTGTGTCTATAATGGATGTTCATAATGTTGTTTTCTCTGAGACATTGGGAATGTTGCACAACAATGTGAGATGAGTAGAATAGTTGGCAATATCAACCTTTTTAATGGATCATGATTCATGCACAGTATATTCAATACCTATCTGGGCCATATACCTTGTGGCAAATCCTCAAGCATGATGTATGTTGGATCAAAACATAAGTAGGAATTCCTAAATTGTGCATAAAGGAAAATGGTCTTTGTTTACTGCAGACATATTTTAGTCTTGCATAGATACGTATGCTTGGTAAAGCTTTTACATCTGGTTATTGGTTATAATGAACAACCCAAATCAGACAAATCAGAGTATGCTCTGATGGCTTTTCAAATATATCTCACTTGTTATGGTCGGGTTCTAAAGTGGAATGAGACAGAAAACTGACAAATATTTTGTAGAGAATGAATAGAAAAATGTATATTATTAGGTTGGTTTGTAGTGATGTGGTATTGTACAGAAAAAAACACTGGGATTATGCATTCTGCTAGAAATAAGAGATATTTCTAAGATTAAAAAGGTTATACTAGCAGTTATAATTATAAACCACTTTATCATATTGAGTATTTAAGACGATTTTATGGACCAATAGCCACTGTTGTGGGGATGAACATACGATTAATATTGGAACATAATCTGACCATCGATCTTCTCAAATCTTATATCTTGCATTGGAAAATGCGGTAGAAGGCACTGACTTGGGGATGAACATACGATCAATATTGGAACATAATCTGACCATTGATCTTCTAAAATCTTAGATATTTCATTGGAAAATGCGGTAGAAGGCACTGACTTTTGTCCTTCGGGATGCACCATAAGCATCCAAAGCATCCTCACATTTTATGAGCATCCTCAATGGTACCCAAAGAAGTCTACAGAAGATCTTGGTAGGACAAATTAAGGAAGTAAATGGATGACTTTATAAAGCAGAATTTACATAAATATGTCAAAGGATTATCAAGCTGAACCCCAATTGCCAAAGCTTGCGACGTGCAATACTCGGTCATGACCTCGATGCATTTCTAAACTCTGGATCAGCTTAAATTCTATGATCTTAAAAGGAATTTTGGCAATGTAAAGTCAACATGCTGATTTTGTACCCAGAAAGACCAACATAACACGAAACTAAGATCCAGTTTGACAGACTCATTATAAATATCAGGCTGAAATGAGAAGAAATGTTGTGAGAGAAATTATTTTTCCAAAAATTGAAGTTATTGGTGATTTAACATGATGTCAAAGTAAGCAAAACAGAACAAGTTTGAAGAAATCAAAAGTAGATCTGTTTGCCTCCACAAAACCTAATGTATTTTAGACTAGGCATAAACCAGAGATCATGACCAAACATAGAAATAACGCCAATTTAATAAACAAGAAATTTATGCCACAAGTAGTCCAAAAACACAGGATTCAAATGAGGAACTTACAAAAGCCTCAATGTTTACTATGACTCATTGGATCATACCTACAATTCCAAACAAGCAACCTTTAGTAAATGAGTTCATTGTCCAGCATGCTTAAAAATAAATTTAACAGTATAGGTAACGTAATAGCAAAACACAAGTCATGAATTCCTTGAATTGGATATGTTAAACCAAACCAAAGTTGGATATGTTAAACCAAACCAAAGTATTTACAGCACTATCGCGATCTACTACGAGCGAATCCTCCAAATCTGGAGAGATCGGTCAAACCCAAACAATTAAATCAAAGAAAAAATGAAAATTCAACTGATCTGAGTCCCAAATAGCTAGATCAATTCATCATAAGAGCATGTTGAAGATCAAATTTTACGTATTATGTCCCATGAAACTTAAATTCTTGAGGCCACCCAATGAAAATTCAGAAAGATGAGGTGTTAGAGCAATGAATACCTCATGCAGAGGATCAATTCTAGAAAATGGATAGACAGATCCGCCTTTGCAGCCGAAAACGCAATATTCCTCTTTACTGAGAGTTGAAATGGAAAATCATCCTCAGCACTGCAATTCGCCAACGATATGAATGAAATAATGAATACAGATAATAATATTACAATAATCAAGTCTGGTCTGTTCAAGCCTGCTCTGTTTAATCTTAAAGGAGAAAAGGAGAAAATAGGCAAAAGGAGAGGAAAAGGACGTTGGCGAAGCTTGACAGGGATTTTTTAATTAAAGTAAATATTACCTGAATATTCAGCGTAAAAAGGGGAGGAAAAGGGGTATTTTGAGTGGGTTGGCCCCTGGGTGGGGTTTTCATTCATCATCAACAGCTATATTTTCTTGCATAGCGATGAACGTATACGCAGTTATTGGAGCGGGGTGTAATTTATTGTGAAGATTTTTATAATATTTAAAATAAATTAATATTTGATAATCCCAGGGGCACAAATGAATGACAGACAATCCCGTCCAGCATCGATCGAGCCCGGTGAGTTGCAGTCCAATAATTGAAACTATATGTCTGTGAAAACTATATGTCTGGTCTCAAAACAACTATATTGTGCAATGTCCACTATCATTGCATCTGTCCAGCAAGTCGCTGCTGAGAAACAACCAGATGAATTCATAAACTCTAGTGCTCGCTCTTATAGAATTCTTCTTCCTGAGCTTTTATCTGCAGTTGAGTTTTGCCTGCTGGTTCTTGCTGTGACAACATCGTAGCGCCAAACCCATCGCCATTCTTCATAGAGGTGCTGCGCCATCGGCCTTGGCACATCATCTAGCTAATTCTCTGCATTCATAAAACATCCAATAAATCCCTGTAATATAGAATCATCATGCCTCTCATTAAAAAAAATTACAAAGATATAAATCTCTTTCTTTGTGTATCTATGAATATGCTCTAACCCCATATCGACATAAGTACACATGATTTTAACAGCCATAGACACAAAACTCGCTCTGTCATGGCGATATGTAGATGATTGCATTTTCAAGGTGAAATGCAGATGAAGACACATTCGACGTACATTTCTGTCTGCCCAGACTCTGAATTATGGTGGGGATTTTACACTAAACTGCTGTTGCGCTTATGAAAGCATTCGGAGTAATCACAAAGGAGAAACCCACAAGTATGCAATTACCACTCTTATAGCATTTGTCCCCCACGACACAGATCCGCAGATGGATGCCATTGAAGACATTGTAACACTGTGTAAACTCAGCCGACTCAGAGAAGTCGTTCAGATTCTTTGCCTCATGGATTTTCAAGGCATTATTCCTTGGTGTCATCAACCGTGAGGATCGACCGTCAGATTGCAAGTCTGCGCAGAGCAAGTCAAACCCCAAGGAGCCAACAACAGGGCCCGAACTAGACAGGTGGTACTCGACACATGTTAGAGATTGTGTTGAAGACGACGAATCTCTACAGTGTCGCTACGAAAAGCTCCACAATAGAACACCTTCAGTGTAATTAAATATAAATAAAAAATCATTTCAATTTTTATTAAATATATTTTAATATATAATTTTTATTTAATATACTAATAGAAAATATTATTTGAAAAATTTTATTTATAATAAAAATTTAAAAATAATATGTAAAAAAATATTAATTTTAGATATAAATTTTAAAGATAATTTTATTTAACTAATTGATAGAAATAATATCAAAAATTCTATCCACTTTCATGAGAGTATTTGGCATTTTTTCTATGTTAATATATACAATAGGAATAAAAAAAATGATTTCAATTTTTATTTAATATACTATAATATAATAGAAAATATTATTTGAAAATTTTTATTTATAATAAAAATTTAAAAATAATATGTAAAAAATTATTAAATTTAGATATAAATTTTAAAGATAATTTTATTTAACTAATGGTTAGAAATAATATCAAAATTTCTATCCATCTCCATAAGAGTATTTGGCATCCTTTCTAACATAGAGCATATTTTTTTCTTTTAATGTTAATTTCAAAAAAATATTTGTATCAAATATTGTTTATAAACTTGGAGTATAAGAATATTTTTAATACTATATACACATTGCAACATATTATTTAATTTTTATTATTGAAATATTTTTCTTTCTATTTATCTATAAATATTTATAACCAAAATTATAAACATAATAATGTCTTATGATAAATTTTATTAATCTTGAAATTGTTTGCAAGTTCTTTAATGTTTCAAAATATAAATAGAATTAAAATTAAATATGTAATATATAAGTAATAATTATATTGATTTTTTTAAAACTATGATTACTATGCTTGTATACATTATTCCACGGTTGATTAAACATCTATAAGTACTGAAATTTATTAATTCAATTTGTAAACTTTACTTTTTAATCTACCTCGGGATTCCTGATGTAGTTCTTTTTCAAAATTTCAATGCTAAATGTAAGGTATAGATCAACTATGGTTTCAATATCATACACGATTATGCTGATCTATCATTACACTAATTATGGTTGATACTCATGTACATTGTTCAATTTAATTCAGGGTACAAAATGTTGATTGTGCATATATTCCAGAACCATGTCACAATATATAGTTGTCCATCGTGAATTTGAAGCTGTTGTCACCACATCATTTGACACTTGGTGCAATCTCCTCTATTGTTGCTTGTGGATCAACAACATGGATGATGATTGAGAGGGTTAGGGTATTACCCATACCACTGAACCCTAACTAACTCTGCCATTTAGGTCACTCGTCCTCCGCGAGGGCTTTACAACCCTCCTTTGTTCCTACATTGGTGGGGTGCACATAGTCTTTGGCCTGTAGATGTAGTTTAACGCTATCTCCCCTCTTCATTCTCTAGGTGTCAGAATGCTTCGGTTTCTATCTTTTCAACAGGTAAGAATTCATTTCTACCTTCTACCTTTTTCTGCTCTTGGAGAAGACATTTATGCCATTATTTGCTGACAGGATCCTTATATTACTTCTATTTTTCCTCCTCTTGTTCTCAAATGAAGTTCTTCGTTCTTTTTGCAAGGTCAACTGTGATTCTTTGCCTCCTACTCACTCCACTTCTCTCGATTAGGATTATGTTGTTCATATCATGACCGAAACAAGTATGTGATTCAACTTCTACGTGGTCATTTCTCTGGTTTAGTGTTTGATGTTAAAGGTATGAGGAAACCTTACTCCTGTTATTATTTTCTTGCCACAGATCCTCAGGTTCGACCTCTTGCAACTTATCGGGTAACTCTTCATTTTTAATTTAGCTTGTTGAGTATAATTCCTTTTATTTTCTTTAGGGTCTTCCCATGACATACATTCCCTTTGTTTTATTACTGGTTTTATTGTAATGGAGGTATGTCTCAGCTCCCTTGATCGAAAACGTACCACTGCAGTCTTGAAAGCTCTCTCTTGGCTTCTGACATGGGTTGCACCCTTCCAAGTACCACTGGAACTTCCGGAGGGTTATTCCTTTGCAGAACATGATTTTTATGAGTCCTTACTCAAACTACGCACTGTGCAATTATTTCTCACAATCTGATTCAATTCTTGTGTTTAATGGCTCTCGTCCCTCTAAGGGTTGATCCCTTTATAAATTATCTTTTAAAAAAAAGACTTGCACGAACTCCGGTAGCTCATTTTATTTGATAGCGAAATGTGTATATTTGAATCATGGAAGACATGCCTATTTGTTTCCTACTATTTAAAAAACATTGCTCTTATCTATATTTTGTTAGGAATATCCCCATGGTTTCTTTGCGGTCTCGGTACCGATAAATTTCACTTTTATTAATGTTTGTACTAAGTGTTATCTAGCTGTTAGCTATAGTGTTCATTTCCAATTGATATGGGTATGTTCCTTACCCTGTGAGGGTTTTTCTATTTAATTTCTCTTTTCTATAGTGCGAAGCTAATTTGAGATTTTTTGTAATTATTTCACTACTAATATCTATATATATATATATATATATATTTATTTATTTATTTATTTCTATGTGTGTGTGTGTTATTTTCATTTGTGGAGCATTCTCTCCTACTCGGTGTTAAATTTTCTTGTTCTATTGAAATTGATATCTTTACTTATAATCTGCCTATTCCTTCTGAATTTAGCAAATGGAACCTTAATTTTTCTTTTTCTAGTTGATAATATATGTATGTCGAGGGCTGGTTCTTGTTTTGGTTCATATGATATTTAATTTCCTTTATCGAGGTAGTATATCCCACTCCTCTGTTTCTATATTTAAAATTCAGTCTACATTTTCAAGAGGTCTGTCCAATTCCTTTGTCTCAGAATTTAAAAGAAGATTTTCCTCTCTGCATTTTCATACTATTGACTCAGTTGTCTTCAAATTCATCTATCCACTCGTATTGTCCAGGTTTCCCTTCGGGCTTCGATCCCGTAGATCAAGCTTAGAAATATAGACTTCACAAGATTCAACTAATGTTCATAGCCTACTAGTTTTAAGGATTGTACATTCACTAGTATGTTTAATATAGAGACATTGTCAGTGCATGTACATCTTATGAGCACAACATGTAATATACTCACAGAATTAATGTAGAGACATTTATTTTTCTTACTGTACATATCTACTTACAGTTTAGAATGAATGAAAACTTACTGTAACTTACAATTCTAAAACTCATGCATATAAATAATTTGGTGCAAATATTTTCCATGGCTCTCTTTAATCCTTGACTAATTTGAGATTTAGATACTTATCTCTATTTACCAAAACTAAGGGTGTCCTCCCAACCTTGAGAGAGGTAATTACGTCCTCAGCTCCCCACATGGTCCTCACCAAAGCAGACTCATTTAGTAACATCTTTCTGTTTTGGAGGAGGACCTCAAGACATATGTCCAACCTCTTCTTCAGTATTGGTTGCAGATTTCCACTAGTTTAGAGAAGATTTGAACCGCTCTAAACATACATCCATTTGATGTCAACTTCCCCATTCAAAGAACCCCTTATCCTCACTGGGATTTACATTTTATCCTTATAGATGTAGGTAATTGTCAATGACTGCTTGAGTCTAACTGCTCTGGAGTCTTGGAAAAATTAAACCATCGGTTATGGAAATAATAAGGTAAAGTAATTTCTTTATTCAAAAGAAATAAATAGTGTTCAAAGACTGATTAACAAACTTGTTAATATCTATTTTCTTATTAATTCAAATATATATTTCAAAAATAATAATAACACAAGGAAGTTAAACCAGTTGTTACATCTTCCCCCACTAGAGGTAAACACCGTCCTCAGTGTTTTACTGCATCCCAATAATAATTCTAAATAAGCCTCTCACATAAAGCCTTCATCTTACCAAGTAGCCTCTTTCGGGCTAAAGTGCTTCCACTACACTTTAACTTGGGTGATGGCTCACCTCTGGAGCATTGTTTCTCTTTGCTCGAGGATACGTTGAGGCTCTACCAAAAATTCGTCATCTAGTTGGACCTACAACCAGCAAAGGTCCTCAATTAGTTATTTGAACATTTATCTCTCCTAAGAGATCTTAGTATCCAATTTAACCTACCTGTATGTTTTTCCAGTGTATCACATGCTTTGGATCATGCATATATCGTTTCAATATAGATACGTGAAACACATTGTGCACCTGTATGTGACTGGGTAAAGCTAGCAGCTAGGCCACCAGTCCCGCTCTTTCCAAAATTTGAAAAGGTCCACAGTACTGGGGAGCCAACTTGGCACACGTAGTCCATCTTAAGGTGTTATTTTTGGGTCTAATTCTGACATACACATGTTCACCTACTTCACATTCTCGATATTAACTTCTTGGATTCACATAAACCTTTCGTCTGTCCTGGGCATCTCTCAGATTCTGTCAGATCTTCTTTACTTGATACTCCATCTCAACCAACATTTTTGGTCAAGGCATTAGTTTGGTTTTCATGCTGCTCTAATGGATGGGTGTTCGACATTGTCTACCATATAATGCCTTGAAGGTACTCACTTTAAGAGGTTCCTGGTACACATTGTTATAATAAAATTCTACTAAATGCAAGTAATCTCCCCATTTTATGGGTTGTTGCATCACATACATACGTAACATATCTTCTAATATTTTATTCACCCGATCAGTATGCCCATCTGTTTGTTGATGGTAAGATGTGCTAAATTGGATTTGTGTGTCGAGGCTGGTGAAAAGTGCCTTCTAAAAAGCTGAGGTGAACTTTACATTTCGGTCTGAGATGACCATTTTCAGTATACCATGTAATCTAAACACCTCCCTCATAAATATGTCAACAATTTGTATTGTTTGGTAGTTGTATTGTACTGTAATAAAGTGGGCTTCTTTGCTTAGCCGATCCACTACCACCATTACATAATCATTGTGTCTCTTCGATATTGGTAAGCCTTTAATAAAATCAGGCGATATGACTTCCCATTTCCACTCTGGTACAAGAATAGGTTGCAACAATCTCGCTGGATGTTGATGCTCCACCTTGAACTGTTGACACTCCATAAATTTAGTCAAGTATTAAGTGATATTTTTATGCATTCTGAGCTAGAAATGATCTTTTCTTATTTCTGTCAGCATTTTTTGGTAACCAGGGTGTCCAGAGATGAAATTAGATGATACTCATCCAAGATCAGATCTTTCAAGCTCATTTGATTAGGAATATATAGCTTTCATAGAAAAATCAATAATTGTTCATTATTGATATTATAATCTGTTTGTCTCCCCTGATTTTCCACATCTTGTGTTTGTTGCCATAAAAAATTATATTCATGATCTTTTTGCGCTGCCTCCTTCACCTGCTCTTGGAACTTAAATTCCACATGGTTAAATTAGAGTTCATATATACATAATGTAATTTTCTACTCAAGGCATCGACGGCATGGTTTTCCTTACCTTTAGAGTCTTGAATTTCGAAATCAAATTCACTTAGAAATGCATTCCATCTTTCCTGGCGAGCATTCAAGTCATCTTGATTAAAATAGCTAGTCATAATGTTATAATCCATTTTCAATACAAACCTTTTTCCCAGCAGATAATGCCTCCACACTTTGAGTGCGTGCACTACTTCAATCAACTCTAGATCATAAGTGAAATATCGTTGTTCATGATATTTCAGCTTTCTGGATTCATACACAACAACCTTTCCGTCCTATGACAATACTGCTCCCACCCCTTCTTTTCAAGCATTAGTGCAAATCTCAAACTCCTTGTTTGGATCAACTACCTTCAATACAAGAGCTATAGTCAACAATTATTTTAATTGTTAAACTTGTTTGGCACTTGCTAGTCCACTTAAACATTTTCCCTTTTCATTGCAAAGAAGTAATAGGAAAAGAAATTTGAGAGAAACCTTCTATAAATCGCCGACAATAGACATCCATTCCTGTGAAAGAACATATGTCTGCTATGCTTTTGGGTACCCTCCATTCCGTAATAGTCTTTATTTTTTTCGAGATATACCGATATGCCTTCAACATAAATTATATTTTTTAAATACTGAATCGATTCCTTATAAAAGCCACACTTACTAAATTTGGCATATAATTGATGATAACTCAACATATTTAGTACTATCCCTAAGTGTTCCTTATGTTCTTCCATAGTTTTTGAGTAAATTAATATATCATCAATAAAAATAAGAAAAAATTTATCTAAAAACCCATGAAATATGTCATGCATCAACCTCATACATGTTTTTGGTGCATTGGTTAATCCAAATGATAAAACCAAAAACTCATAATTCCCATAATGGGTACACAAGGCGGTCTTATATATATCCTCATCTTTTATCCGAATCTGGTGATATCCAAATCTTAGATATATCTTTGAAAATACATTTTCCCCTTTGACCTAATAAAAAAGGTCATCTATCTGATATTTTTTCTTAACATTCAATTTGCTAAGTTTCCTGTAATCCATACACATTCACATCATACCATCCTTCTTCTTTACGAACATCACTGGTGCCCGCTAGGGAGACACACACTAGGATGAATGTACCCCTTATATAACAATTCATGTAGCGGCATTTTTAACTCAATAAGCTCAAGTACACTCATTCTATATGGTTCTCGTGACAACAGTGTTGTCCCAGGCATTAATTCAATGGTGAAATCGATATCCCGCCTTGGAGGTAGTCCCAGAATTCTTTCCAGAAATACAACCATAATTTCTTGCACCACTGGTATGTTTTCCAGAATAGGGGTCATATATTTTGAATTTGCGATTCCCACCTGTATATCATAAATTTGACATCCTTTTCTAATGCATTTTCCCAACTGTAATGTAGTGATAGGGCACAACTGAATTGGTTTATTAATTCCTTGTAACTCCTGGTGAGTTCCATATTCAACCTTAAAATAGATGAATTTCTCTTTGCAATATACTAGTGACCAATTCCTTCTAACCAGTCTATTCCAAGAAATATATTATAGGAACCCAAGGGTAAAATATTCATCTCAACCTTTATATGTTGATTTCCTATTTCTAAAGAATAGTTTGAGACTTTAGTGTTAATTCTTCCATTTTCCCAAGTAGCCAATTGTACCAGCCAATGGCTTTTGAATTTTTTTCTTTGCAAGTGACAATTTTCAATGATTCGAGGATTTATATAATTTAAACTGGCTCCAGGATCAAATAAAATGGAAACATATTGGGAGTATAGTTTACCTTCTAGATATATCATTGTAGGATAGTAATCTGCTTGTCGATCCTCTAGTGTTGCATTGATTCTTGGTATATTTCGTGCAACATCCCTACTGTGGATAACTCTTGAAAATTAGCTAAAGTTTCACTTCTCCCATGGTGAGGGAAATTCTTATAATAATGTGCCTCACCACATCCCCAACATTACAACGAGGATTTCTGGATCTGCCCATGGTCTGGTTTGTTGGATGCTTCAGTGGGTAGCTCCTCTATTGGCCATTTGGGTTTTTGTTGATTTCTTCCATATTGTCCATTTGTTGGGTTTCTTGCAACATTTTTATAGTTTCCTGGTCTAATGCCTTTAAAATTTGAATTATTTTTATGCCGTTTCTTTGGAGGCCAACTCCTACCATTATCTCCTTTTACCTTGGACTATTGATAGCACATTTGTTCTTTTGGATCACCTCGTCCATAGTCTTTGGATTCACAAATTCGATACTCTCCTTCATGTGATCAGGTAGGCTACTCAAGAATCATTTTAATTTTTCTTTTTCATCTCTTAGTTATGGTATATACCTCAATAAGTAGGTAGATTTGGTTATGAACTCGTCCATTGACAGTTAACCTAGCCTCAAATCATGAAATTATCAAGATTTTTCATCGTAAAAGTGTTTCGTTAGGTACTTGTATTTAAAATACTACTGGAACTCATCCCAAGCCACATTCTGGTCCTTAATTCCGGACATGTTTTTAACTTCCTCCCACTATAATGTGGCTTTTTCCCACAATTGGTAAATAGCCAAGTGAGCTTTGAGTTTATTACTATATTCATAAACTTGAAACTATTTGTTCATGTTAATTATCCATGATTTTGCCACTTCTTCATCCTCTCCATCAAATGTAGGTGGTTTAATCTTCCAGAATTCAGCTTGCATCTCTACTTTCTTCTTTTTTCATTTCTTGTTGATTGGATAGATTTCCAGACTCAACTTCATTGTAAGCTTTTCTTTTGTTACTTCGTTGGGTATGTCTTCCTTCCAATTTATCATTAGTTTGTTTTCTTTCTTCGTCGTCTTCTCGAGTGACCCTTTCTGGGCTTGGTTATGGTGTACGTTGATTTTTCCTATCTTAGATACTTTTCAGAATCCTCTCTTGTTCTCGTATTAGCCTCTCATTTTCACTTCTCACTTGAACCATTTATTCCTGTAATTGTTGCACTGTATCCAGAAGCCTGTTGGTATGATGCTGTTGTTCCTCGAGTATTCTACTAATTTATTGATGTTGATTGACACTTAGCTACACCCACAATTCTGGGTTCATGTTTGGATTACTCTGGGGGGGAGTTTCCCCTGTAACCCTTAGAACTTGATACCCCAACCCCTTCCTCATTTAATTCTGTAACTTCCTTCTGCATGTCTCTATTCACAATTTTTACACACATTCATTGTTATTTAGTCGCCCATCTCGGTTCCAATGTGTGAACGTTGCTCTGATACCACTTGTAACATCTTATCATAATTTTTTTTTTAACTATGATTACTATGCCTGTATACATTATTACACAGTTGATTAAACATCTATAAATACTAAAATTTACTAATTGAATTTTTAAACTTTACTTTTTAATCCACCCATGGATTCCGCATGTAATTATTTTTCAAATTTTCAATGCTAAATATAAGGTATACATCGACTATGGTTTCAATATTATACACGATTCGGCTCATATATCATTACACTTATTATGGTTGATAATTATGTACATTGTTCAATTTAATTCGGGGTACAAAATGTTGATTGTGCATATCTCTCGAAATTGTGTCATGATACAAAACTATCCATCATGAATTTGAATCTACTATCACTACTTCATTTGACACTTGGTGCAATCTCCTTCATTCGTGCTTGCAGATTAATGACATGCATGGCGCCTGAGAGGGTTAAGGTATTACCCATACCCACAAACCCTAACTACCTCTGCCATTTTTGCAACTCCTCCTCCATGAGAGCTTTGCAACCCTCTTCTATTCCTCCATCGGTGGAGTGCTCACAGAATTTTTCCTGCAGATGTAGTTTAGCTCTGTCTCCCCTCTTCGTCCTCCAGGTGACAAAATTATTCAGTTTCTATCTTTTCAACAAGTAAAATTCATTTCTACCTTCTGCCTTTCTGTGCTCATGGCCGAGACATTTATTCCATTCTTTCCATGACAAGATCCTTCTACTACTTCTATTTTTCCTCCTCTAGTTTTCATATGAAGTTCTTAATTTTTTTTTTCAAGGTCAACTATGGTTCTTTGCCTCATGATCACTCCACTTCTCTCGATTGGGACTCCGTTGTTCATATCATGACGAGAATATGTAAGTGTTTCAACTTCTCCATGGTTATTTCTCTGGTTTAGTGTTTTTTGTTGAAGTATGAGGAAACATTACTCCTCTTGTTAGTTTCTTTCCATAGGTCCTCAGGCTTGACCTCTTGCAACTTATCAGGTAACTCTTCATGTTTAATTTAGTTGGCTGAGAATAATTCTTTTTTTTTTCTTTAGGATTTTCCCACAACATAGATTTTCTTTATTTGTTTACTAGTTCTACTGTACTACACGTATATCTCATCTCCCTTACTTGAAAATGTACCAATGCAGTCTTGAAATCTCCCTCTCAGCTTCTGACATGGGTTGCACCCTTCTAGGTACAACACGAACTTCTGAAGGGTAATTTATTTCTGGAACGTGATGTTTTATGAGTCCTTAATCAGACTAACCACTGTGCAATTATTTCTCATAGTATGGTTCAATTCTTGTGTTTAATGGGTCTCTTCCCTCGAAGGGTTGATCCCTGTATAAACTTTCTTATAAAAAAAATACATGCACAGACTCCAAGAGTTGTTTTTATTTGATAGTGAAATGTGTATATTTGAATCATGGTAGACATGCTTATTTGTTTCCTCTTGTTTATAGAACATAGCTCTTATCTATATTTTTTTAGTAATATCCCCATGGTTTCTTTGCGATCCCGGTGCCGATAAATTTTACTTGTGTTAATGTTTGTACTAAGTGCTATCTAACTATTAGCTATAGCATTTATTTCCACTTGATATGGGTTCATTCGTTATCCTGTGAGGGTTTTTCTATTTAATTTCTCTTATCTGTTGTGCGAAGCTAATTTGAGATTTATTGTAATTCTTTCACTGTTAATATATATAAATATATGTTGTTTTCATTTTCCGAGCATTCACTCCTACTCAGCGTTAAATTTTCTTGTTCTGTTCAAATTGATATCTTTACTTATAATATGTTTATTCCTTATGAATTTAGAAAATCAAAACTTACATTCATTTTTTCCTTTCCCAGTTTATAGTATATTTAGGCCGAGGGTCGGTTCAGGTTTTGGTTCATATCATCTTGAATTTCCTTTGTCAAGGTAGTTTATTTGACTCCTCTATTTGTATATTTAAAAGACTCAGTCTGCATTTTCAATAGGTCTGTTTGATTCCTCTGTCTCAGAAATTAAAAGAGGGTTTTCCTCTCTGCATTCTCATATTATTGACTCAGTTGTCTTCAAATTCATCTGTCCACTCCTATTTTCCACGTTTCCCTTCGGGCTTCAGTCCCAAGATCAAGCTTAGAAATTTAGACTTCGTAATATTCAACTAATGTTCATAGCCTACTGCTTTTAAGGATTGTGCATTCAACAATATGTTTAATATAGAGTCATTGTCAGTGCATGTACACCTTCTTAGCACAACATGTAATATATTCACATAAATAATGTAGATACATTTATTTTTCTTACTGTACATATCTACTAACAATTTATAATTAATGCACATTTACTATAACTTACAATTCTGAAACTCATGCGCATAAATAATTCGGTGAAAATATTTTCCATGGATCTGTTTCTTCCTTGACTAATTTGAGATTTAAATACTTATCTCTGTTTACCAAAACTAAGGGTGTCCTCCCAACCTTGAGAGAGGAAATTATGTCCTCAGCTCCCCCTGTGATCCTCACTAGATCAGACTCATTTAGAAACTTCTTTCTTTAATGTAGGAGGACCTCATGACCTTTTCCAGCCTCTTCTCCAATATTTGTTGCAGAGTTCCACTAGTTTAGACTAGCTCTGGACCACTCTCACCATACAGCCATTTGGCTGTCAACTTCCCCATTCATAGAACCCCTTCTCCTCACTAGGATTTCTATTTTATCTTTAAAGGAGAAAGTAAGTGTCAATAAATGCTATAGAACCCCTTCTCTTCACTGGGATTTCCATTTTATCCTCAGAGGATAAGGTAACTGTCAATGATTGCTTGAGTCTAACTACATTGGAGTCTTGGAAAAATTTACCCATTAGTTATTGAAACAAAATTGTAAAGTAATTTCTTTATTTAAAAGAAATAAATCTTGTTCAAAGACTGAGTAACAAACTTTAACAAACTTTTTAGTCTCTGTTTTCTAATAAATTCAAATGTATGTTTAAAAAAAAATTAATAACACAAGGAAATTAATCCCATTGTAATAATAAATCTATCAAGTGTTGGATCAAATCTCTTGAAATACAAACTTTTTAAAAATTGAATAGAGATTATTCCCATATTACAATCACACATAATAATTTCAAGCTTTTTTTTAATTAAGATTTGAAACAAGTAAAAAAATGATTTTTAATTCCCCTTACTTTCTTATAACTATACGGTTATATATAACCTTTATTATAATAATTTTATATCAAAATTATTATTTTTATTATTAAAGTAATGAAAAAAATAATAATTTTATCAACATAAATTTATATATTAATTTTAATAATAAATAATTTTATTCTAAATTTTTTATTTTTATTATTAAAAATCTTCTAATGTATGAATTGATTACAATGTATTATTTAGTTTTTTTCCACTTGAATAGACTATTTTTCATCTATCTCTCATATATTTTTATTGTAACATACACCGATAACTTCACAAGGAAATGTAAGTAGTTAAAACTTGTTTATAAAAGTTACCCATGAGTAACTATCCAAATCACTATTAAATATTCCTTACTAATCATTATATAGAATGTTCCCCAGTTCATAGTGTAACCTTAGTATAAGGATAGTAAGTTGCTTAACCATTAGCAACGTCTATTGTTGTATTTTAACATAAAAAACTGTATGACAACCTTGCATGCATTTCATTACTCATGTAGTCATCACATACGACTTTATGAACATCACAACAAGAAATGAATCAACATTATCCATTTGACACAATAATCAATCACATCATTGAACACCCATATACCCTGGAAACCCCGTAGGGTGAAAACAAACAAATGTTTAATTTTATTATTAAATGCTCGTGAGGGTTTTCAACCCTCACTCAATGGCTTATAAGGGAGACCATCCTTTAACCATCGTTTATAAATCTTACAAGGAAATATACAAATATCTAGCTTAAATCCATTACAATAAATATGATAACATTTACCCACTAATCTCCAAATCTTCTTATCTCTGTATCTTCATATCGTGGTGGCATGGATGTACCTACAATAGACCATCGTACATTGGATCATCCTGCAGCTCACACACATCTGCATGAACCATAATCATTTACCTGCCACCATGTTAAGCATAATAGTTCCTTCTCGTAAGTCACCATCATTTCTTGTCACTGATGTCATCAACAAGCTTTTATAGCATGATTAGATAAAGCCTTAATCAATAAATAACTAATCTTTAAGTGATCCTTCAACACTTATTCTTGTGCATACATGAGTTGTGAATACAATATCACACCATGCTTTCTTCTAACATCTCTACCTTAGCATGAGCAAGTAATTATAAATTCATGTCAAATCATCCCACATTATTATGACACTCCTCACACACCCTCACATTTGTACAAGAAAATCGACTACCACTGTCTAGGAAGGCCTCTAATGGAAAATGACACAATGTGCATTCGTGTTACTTAAACTTTAGCAAAAGCACCAACCCTTCAACTATTTCTTTTGGTGCTAAAGCTAACATGATGAATGTTGTTCCTATGCATACAATGCATAAATTTTCTAAAACAAATTCCCAAAAAAATACTTAATACAATAGAGCATGCAAACACATGTTTCCTTTTCGAGGAAATATAACATAATAGGCATGCAAAGACATGGTTTCTTTTCCATAAAAACTAAAGGAATTAAACATAAGAGTACATTTCTTATTCTCCAAATGTTATACCGACATTACCCATATATATATATATATATATATATATATATATATATATATATATATATATATAGAGAGAGAGAGAGAGAGAGAGAGAGAGAACCAAAACATTACTTTAGTTTTTGCATATGTAATTCATCTTCTTTCACAAAGAATATTTTCCAATGCAGGATAACAAAACATGTTATCATTTCCCACATACAAATGTTTATTCTTTCCAATTAAATCTAATACAAATATTTCATGAATATACATGATCTTATGTCAAAAGAAACTAACATAAACTAACATAATAGTTATGTTAGCATAAAGGTACTCACATATTTTTCCTAAGGATTAAGATAGCTCATTATTTCTTTTAGCCATGCAAAGAACATACCTCTATAACACATTGGTTATTATTTGTGCTTGCAAGAGAGATAAATCTCCCTCTTTGTGCATGAAAGAGAGATAACTCTTCCTTTAATGTAGGAAACACATATTCCCTTCTTAGAATTCTATCATCATGAATTATTGTTTTCATGTAACAGATTAGTTTTCCTTTTTACCATGGTATATCTCTAATAACATTATCTTTCTAAAATATTGACATAATAGCAATCTTTTCAAGAAATACATAGATTATGTATTTTACCTTGGTATATATTTCTAAAAGATTAACATAATAGCAATATTTTCAAGAACTTACTTGAATTCATTTCTGAAAAATTAAGACAGTAAGTTTGACTTTTACCATGGTATCTCTCAAAGAACAAAAGTCTTTTACTATGCAAATTTTTTGTTTTCTTTCAAAAACATAGGTAAAAGATTAATATGCAAAATATTTAATACTCTTTTATTTTATTTCAAGAATATAGTAAAATAAATTAGTATAAAAAAATATTTTACACTCTTTTATTTATTTCAAAAACATGATAAAATACTAATATAAAAATAATGTCCTTTCCAAAATGCTTATCTTTTATCCAACGTGTTGACCTTCTGCGCTCAACACCCATACGTTGGTACTGTAAATCTATGGAGATTTGGGTTGTTTGAAGAACAACTTCATAACACTGTGATTTCCAATAAGCAACTCGAATGCCTCCACCCAAATATAATACATACAAGTAACTCGGCCTTCCAATCAGTTCTTGACTCAGGCTATGACTCTTTATTTGGCTCTTCTAGTTATGGTTCTAGTTCTGGCTATGATTATGGCAGCTCAGGCTCAGCCTTAGGCTCACACTCATACTACTCTTCTAGAAGATGCCCCAGACCAATCATAAACAGTTTTCCACGAAGCTCTACTAGTAGTCTCATCCTTCGCATGGCTGCAACATTCTATCATTCTCCCTACAAGCCTCTTCTCCTGGATGAGGACGAGGTTTTGATGCCTATGTAGCTCCCTCGAATTCTCAAAACCTCTCCATATTAAAAAAATAAGAAGGATGGAAGGTAATCCTCCTCCAATTAGTTACCAAGATCCCAACTACATAAAACCCTAATGACTTCTTGAAAAAAACTAATTCATTAAATTAATAATATTTTTATCAAGGAAAAAGGTAAACACGTGGGTCTATGGATGTTACATACTCCCCCCCTTTAAGAGAACACCGTTGTTGGTGTGCTTCTCTCATTGAACCTTAAATTTATACTCATGATATAATAATATAAACAACCCAAATGGGGTCCTTCCCCTTCACAATGAAACACTTTCATTTCCTTAAATGCTATTAATTGAGACAATAATGTTTTTATCCGTAGTCATAAGCATGTATAGCTCAAAAAAAATATTCCATTTCCATTTTTAACCACTTATCCATTATTCAAATTCATAAGAATATAGAAAAAATCTCTATACAAACTTATCATTACTTACCAATTACTTATTGAAAGTAATAATGACTTTTACACAAGCTCTCTGAAAATGGTTGAACAACCCATCAACACTCCATGGAAGAGCCTGTAATGTATGACTAAAAAATTCAATCACATTAGTCACATTGTTTTAATCAAATGAAATACTTGCAACTATCAAACATTCATGCAATATCAAGAGATGTTTCAATCAGAGTACTTCCACAAGTACTCAGAGATCACCAACTCTCTAATCAATGCATCACGTGCACACTGTCTTAGCTCCAACTAAATACATCCACATAGTACTTCAAAAAGTACTCAAAGAGAACCTAGCTCTCTAATCGTACCAATGGTCAATCAATGCACCATGGGCATATCCTAGTCTTTGCTAAGACACTCAAACGAATTAGTAATAAAATAAATGAACTTATACATTCAGTAATTTATTTTACGAAAGCTAACCTCCTTTCCTCTTAATATCTACATAAGATATTTACACAATCATATAAAAACTCATTTCAATAAAACACATAACTTATTAATTAATTTGTTCCTCTATGAGAACCACAATGGTAAACAAAATACTCCTCCCAACCCATGGGAGTTGGTAACCACAACCAAATTGAGTCATTTTCACATCCAGACAGTCATTTGACAAAATACCATGCCAAGTCTAGTGTAGATTCCTCTTGGCAACATCATGCCTATTCCTCTGACAACATCCCGTCTATGAGGAATTTTGGGCCACCTCCAATAGGCTCCAAAATCAATAGAGTTTCCTCAGGCTTTTCCCCTTCACCATCTTGGCCAACTCTTTTCCCTAATGAGATAATATATCTCTAGGGAGAGGAAATCCGAGTAGGTAAGTGCCATCAACCCTTCCAGGAAGGCAATCACCGTTAACCCAAGGCCTTCTAGCCTTTCACAATTGTTGACAACTGTCTGGCATGTTAAATTTCTCTTTTAGCATTGTTTCCCATAGTAAATTACATAATGAAATTTATGCACATTATACATAAAGAAAAAATAAACTTTATGTACATCATACATCATACTTGACCCTCCACCTCGGTCTAATGATATCTAGATTAAAACATAACTAACATAAAAGTGTTTTACATTATTATTTTCCAAATAAAAAAATCATGCACATTGTAACATGATACTTTAACATTTACTGTTTCAACTTGCATTGAAATATTTACAATGTTTTACTTTCACAGGTTTTATGTTGCCATTAAGCCAACCATGCTTTATCTCTTTCTTTTTTCCATTAAGCTAACCATGATTAATCTCATCAACCAAACTAATCATAAATATGCATTGTTAAAAAATATTCACTTTCAAAATAATTTTAGTTTCATGAATAAAATGTTGTCATGTATACGATTATATACAAATATTCATTAATGCGTATGTGTCAATAATGATTAGGGTAAGAGTGCAAACATTTCCAATTCCCAAAATGTTCTGTTACCAACAAACTGACACATGAAGTAATTACCATAATCACTTGTTCACAAATTTCAAATAGCTTTAGTCAACATCGATTCGTGCATATAACTTCCGTTAGTTAGTCATTCATAACTAATCAATGTTATTAATAATCTTAATGCATCCATGACGACTCATTCAAAAATGAGTCAATCAACTAGTCATTATAGTCAAGTCTCACTACTTGACCTACTAAGTATTTTTTTTAACATCTAAAAGGCTTCATTCAATTTAATTTTAAAACACTCTAAGGACTTTCCTCACCCTTTTCATTCATGCATTAGTTTCGCACACCATCACCATACACATTCATCTTTTTCAAGTAGTGCATGGTAACTTTTGTTATGTTCACTAAATGTATGAGTAATATGTCAAATAAACACTATTAATAAATGACTCTCACTTTTAGTAGTGATTACTCAGGTTGTTCATAAATACAACAAAGGTTTTATTGTATTCTCACTTTCACTAGTGAGTATCGAGGTTGTTCATAATTCCAACAAAGGATTTATTGTCTTTCATCCTCCACAGGATTCCAATGTTATGAAAACCATTTTGCAACAACATTTATTACTCATTACTCTTTAATGTAGTTATAAACATGAATCACACATCTCATGTCAAGAGTATACTACTGCATATATCATTCAATATGTAGATTACTAGAATTATATATCAATCAATATGTAGTTTTCTAAAATCATACCGTAAATGATGTCCATTAGTAACATACCTCAATTTATTTTCTCTTAACAAATTCCAAAGGCGTCAGTGCTGCAACCTTTAGCTCTGATACAACTTGTAACATACATCGATAACTTCACAAGGAATTAAAAAAAAAATTATACAAGTTACCCACGGCTAACTATCCAAATCACTATTAAATTTTCCTTACTAATTATTAGATAGAATGTTCCCCAATTCATAGTGTAACCTCAGTATAAGGATAGTAAGTTGCTTAACCATTAGCAACCTCTATTGTAGTACTTTAACATAAAAAACTATATGACAACTTTGCATGCATTTCATTATTCATGTATTCATCACATACGACTTTATTAACATCACAACAAGAAAGGAATCAACATCATCCATTTCACACAATAATCAATCACATCATTGAACACCAATATACCCTGCAAACCCCGTAGGGTTAAAACCAACAAACATTTAATTTTATTATTAAACTCTTATGACAGTGTTCAACCCTCACTCAATGGCTTATAAGGGAGACCATCCCTTAACCATCATTTATAAATCTTAAAAGGAAATATACAAATATCTAGCTTAAATCCATTACAATAAATATGATAACATTTACCCACTAATCTCCATATATTCTTATCTTTGTATCTTCATATCCTGGTCGCATGGATGTACCTACAATGGACCATCGTATATTGGATCATCCTGCAGCTCACACTCATCTACATGAACCATAATCATTTACCTACCACCATGTTAAGCATAATATTTCCTTCTCATAAGTCACCATCATTTCCTGTCACTCATGTCATCAACAAGCTTTTATAGCATGATTAGATAAAGCCTTAATCAATAAATAATGAATATTTAAGTGATCCTTTAACACTTATTCTTGTGCATACATGAGTTGTGAATACAATATCACACCATGCTTTCTTCTAACATCTCTACCTTCGTGTGAGAAAGTAATTATAAATTCATGTCAAATCATCCCACATTCCCACATTATTATGACACTTCTCACACATGCTCACATTCGTACAAGACAATCTACTACCACTTTCCAGGAAGTCCTCCAATGGAAAATGACACAATGTGCATTCGTGTTACTTAAAATTTAGCAAAAGAACCAACCCTTCATATATTTATTTTGGTGCTAAAGCTAACATGATGAATGTTTTTCCTATGCATACAATGCATAAAATTTCTAAAACAATTTCCCAAAAGAATACTTAACACAATAGAGCATGCAAACACATGTTTCCTTTTCGAGGAAATATAATATAATAGGCATGCAAAGACATGGCTTCTTTCCATTAAAACTAAAGGAATTAAACATAATAATACATGTCTTATTCTCCAAATGTTATACCAACATTGGCTATATATATATATATATATATATATATATATATATATATATATAGATCAAGAAAACCAAAGCATTACTTTTGTTTTTGTATATGTAATTCATCTTCTTTGACAAAGAATATTTTCCATTGTAGGATAACAAAACATGTTATCATTTCCCACATACAAATTTGTATTCTTTCCAATTAAATCTAATACAAATATTTCATGAATATACATGATCTTATTTCAAAAGAAACTAACATAAACTAACATAATAGTTCTGTTAGTATTACTTGGTATTCACATATTTTTCCTAAGGATTAAAATAGCTCATTATTTCTTTTATCCATGCAAAGAACATACCTCTATAACACATTGGTTATTCTTTGTGCATGCCAGAGAGATAACTCTCCCTCTTTTTGCATGCAAGAGAGATAACTCTTCCTTTAATGTAGGCAACACATATTTCCTTCTTAGAATTCTATCATCATGAAATACTATTTTCATGTAACAGATTAGTTTTTCATTTTTACCATTGTATATCTCTAATAACATTATCTTTCTAAAATATTGACATAATACCAATATTTTCAAGAAATACACGGATTATGTCTTTTACCATGGTATGTATTTCTAAAAGATTAACATAATAGAAATATTTTAAAGAACTTGAATTCTTTTCTGAAAAACTAACACAGTAAGTTTGTCTTTTACCATGGTATCTCTCTAAGAACAAAAGTATTTTACTATACAAATCTTTTGTTTTCTTTCAAAAACATAAGTAAAATATTAATATGCAAAATATTTAATACTCTATTTTCTTTTAAGAATATAGTAAAATAAATTATTATAAAATAATATTTTACACTCTTTTATTTATTTCAAAAACATGATAAAAGACTAATATAAAAATAATTTCCTTTCCAAAATACTTATCTTTTATCCAATGTGTTGACCTTCTGTGCTCAACACCCATAAGTTGGTATTGTAAATCTATGGAGATTTGGGTTGTTTTAAGAACAACTTCATAACACTGTGATTTCCAAGAAGCAACTCAAATGCCTCCACCCAAATATAATCCATACAAATAACTCGGCCTTCCCATCAGTTCTTCACTCAGGCTATGACTCTGTATTTGGCTATTCTGGTTATGGTTCTAGTTTTGGATATGATTACAGAAGCTCAGGCTTAGCCTCAGACTCACACTTATATGACTCTTCCAGAAGATTCCCCAGACCAATCATAAACAGTTTTACACGAAGCTCCACTAGTAGTCTCGTCCTTCGCATCGCTGCAACATTCAGTAATTCTCCCTACGAGTGTCTGCCCCTAGATGAGGACGAGGGTTTGATGCCTATGCAGCTCCCCCGAAGGCTCAAAACATCTCCTTATTAAAAAAACTAAGAAGGATGGAAGGTAATCCTCCTCCAATTAGTTACGAAGATCTCAACTGCATAAAACCCTAACAATTTTTTGAAAAAAACTAATTCATTAAATTAATAATATTTTTATCAACGAAAAAGTTAAACACGTGGGTCTATGGCTGTTACATTTATATTATTTTTAATTATAGTACATCATATATATATATATATATTAAATTTAATTATGTATAAATATCATTATTAAATTAGAAAATAAAATTGATTCATATGTTATCATCACCCTGTGAGCATCACTCGATGCAATGAGTGCTAAGTGGACTATTAAAAAAAAATCATAAGAAATTAGTCAGTGACTAACTCTCATAGAAATTTTCATAGATGAATGACCTACTTAACCCAGGCAAATCCCAAAAATGATATCTAAGAAAATAAATATACTTATATAGCTAATATTATTCAATTTAATGTTTTTCTTATAATTTATGGCTAACACATCACATTTGGGAATAACATATATTTTAGACTTTCAGCTTAAATATTTGGCTCTATAAATTGTTTAAATTAACTGTAATTCTTATTTTTTTATTATTGTAATTTATGTACAATATTGCATTTTGATTTTGTTTTCAATATTTTTATTTTTTTAATAAAATTGAATATTATATTAAGTGTTGTTTTTTGTTTTTTTGATAAATATATTTTTTGATTATTTTATATGTGAATCATTCTTGCACAATAAACAATAGCTACGTGATAACAATGTGTAAAAAAACAAAAATAGTGACATTGTCACCAAGTAACTGTGATTAGATATAGTATCAAACTATTATTTGGGGAAAACCTTTTCAATTTCTTTTTTCTTTTCATTTTCAAATTAACCATAAATTAATTAAACATTTCATTCTCAAATTAACCATAAGTTAATTAAACATTTTGGATTATTATAGTTCATGGAAAACATAAATTGTAACGTTTCTCATCATTAAAAAAAAAAATTACTTTCACTTTAACAAGCTTAACCACTTGTATTTTCACATTTTACATATATTAAATATTTCACATATTCGAATTCAATACTACACCTTACATTATATGATCATAACACATATACGAAACAATCTCACACCTTACGTTTATAATTATAACACATATCTAATGGAATTCATTCCATCAAAAATTCCAATGTTCCACTTGTCCCGCTTGTTAGCCACTTGGCAACGTTTCTAACTTTCGACATAATTCTCGAATGAATATGTTTTTAATTGATTTAAGGCAGGACGCAAATCTCATGGTTCCATCATATTGGATCAAATTGTTAATAAATTCGATTATGATTGATTCAATGCACATGGGTTATGTTTGGATATTTGATATTATTGATTTGATTCTTAATGACTCCGTACAACCTACCCATATGATCAACAGTTGTATGGGAATTCACCATTGGATTGAAGGGTTTGGATTCGATGGTGGAGATTGGCGGAGGACCCGTTTATTGTATGGACCTCCCCAAACCCTAACCGTCTTTGTCATTTTCTTCTGCACGGTCGCCACATTTCTTTGTACCCTACGGCCAGACTCCGTCACCTGGTTTCCCTTGGCTCCATGCCAGCTCCGCTTGGCCTCCCTAGGGAATGTCTTCCCATGTAACGCCATACTCGATTGTTCTGGAATATTATTCAGTTCTCTTGGCTCTATTTCCATTTTCTTTCCAGTTTTTCTAGCTTCTTATTCCACCGTAGGTATATTCTCCTTCAAGTGGGGTTCTACCATGGTGCTCTTGTTGTCTAGACAGGTTGGTGCTTACCTTGAGATTTTCGCAAAGTCTACTTCTCCAATGAGCTCCTCCATCGAGTTGCACATGAGTTTGAGGTGCAGGTTTAAATTAAGCCACATTTTACGAAGTGTAGGTTAATTTGTCTCTGGTTAGGAAGTTTGATTCTTTTCTTTGTGACTTATTTACAGGGTTCCACCCAACGAATTTGCAAGATAGCTCTTGCGCTTAGGTACCAGTTTAAAGCTCCTCTTATTCGAGCCCTCTTTATTTGTGTTTCTATATTGTTGGCATGGTTTCTCACTCAAATCTTTCTGTGTCTTATTTTCTTGTGCAGGTGAGGTCCGACTCATCCATTGGAATCAAGCTTTTAGGTTTTGCATTGATACAAAAGGTTGAACCTGATTCCTTTAATTGTTTAAGAGGATAAATGTAACTTCTGGCTCAAAATTATGAGAGAAATTCTCTCTATAATTCATTGACTCTATGGTTTCCCTCTATTATTCTGAAAGTTGTAATTTACTTATGCATTGTATGATTTCGAGACTTTATGTTCTTACAAATCTTATTAATCCTTCTTTCAATGGAATGTTTTTTCTCTCTTCTGGATATATCAAGAAATGTGCACAATATATCCTAAATTTATTCACATAGTACGAAATGTATCTTTCTGAATCTTGGATATAATTCTATGTTAGTTTTATCTTGGCTCCGACAGACTCTTGTTTTCATTCTGCTATAGATTTATATATATTTGGTTTGTTTTACCACCGTTACTGATTCTGGGGTTTACTATACATGCTTTCACGGTTATTTACTTCCTTCTATTCTTTTCACATTCTACAGAAGCATCACACCATTAAATTAATTTGGTACAAAATTCATTACTTACTTCTTAATATATGTCTGGACCATTTTTTCTGTGTTTATCATAGAAGCAGTTAACGACCAACTCGGAGTTAATGGTTTTCTGAGTTAATATCCCTATAGTAATAATTTTGTTTATAAGCCCCACCGGTTTACAGTAAACAATAGTTCTTTTCTTATTTACAGAAATAAGTTAAAGTCACACCATTCCAAATATTTATTGTATTTCCTGAGTTCCACTATTCTTAGAAAAAGAACACAGACATAACATATTGACTATACTTCTAGTAGGAAAAATACTCCTTTTCATCATTAAATACCTAGACAGTGACAGGAAAATTAATAAATAACTAGACAACATGTCTAATACCAATTTTTCCAGTAAATGAATACTTATCTATTTTTCCAAATTTGTTGAGGTTTCCCACCCTACCTTGAGTGAGGAAATCACGTCCTCAACTCCCCATGTGATCCATACTGAGTCCAGTAGGTTGACAAAAATTTTCTAGAAGAGAACTCAAGGCCCTTGGGCCCAGTACTTCTTCTTTTCTAGAAATAGGGAATGTTGAGTGTGTTCCACTAGTCACCACCAGCTCAAGAATACTCCACTCTCTTCCTCCTTAGTCTTAGCACATAACCCCCCTTTCTCACTGGGATGCACCTTTTATCCCTAGAGGAGAGGTAACTGTCTTTAACTATTTCTGTTCAACTACTCTTAGTTCTTGGAATATTTTTACCATCAACATTTTAACTTTTTATGGAACCTCTATTCCATTAATTAAATTAAATTTCAGCCAAAAACATAATTTATTTTTGTTTATCAGATAATCCTTTTCTCAATAACATAAATGTTTTGTCACTTAAAATTAAATAACATAGTCAACTAGTTAACATTTAAAACATTTGTCATAACTTCCACTCCTGGAAGCAAACACTGTCCTCAGTGTTTCATCTTGGCTCAACAAATAATTTTGGATAAGCCTCACAAACAAATCCTTCATCTTCCCAGGTAGCCTCCTCTGAGCTAAAGTACTTCCATTCCACTTTAACCTGGGTGATGGCTCGCCTTCGGAGCATGATCTCTCTCCGATTGAGTATACGATGAGGTTTGACCAGAAATTTGTCATCCGGTTCGATCTGCATACAAAAAAAATCTGAATTAAACTATCATAAAAATTAGTTATTTTAAGGTAGGTTGCTTAATCTCATCCCACCTAAATAATTTTCCAATGGATTACATTTTTTGGGTCATGCACGTAGCGCTTTAGTAAGGATACATGGAACACATTGTGCACTTGAATATTGTTGGGTAAAGCCAATCAGTACGCCACAAGTCCCACCCTCTCCAATATCTAAAAGGGTCCACAGAACCTTGGAGCTAAATTGACACAAGAGGCCCACCTTATTGTGCTCCTCTTTTGTTTAATCCTTACATACACATGGCCGCCCACTTAAAATTCTTGATAAGTCCTCTTCTTATTCGCATACACTTTCTTCCTATCTTTAGCAGCTCCTACCTTTTACATGTTGGATATCCATATCAAACTCACTTAAGAATGCATTCCACCTTGCCTGTCGAGAGTTAAGATCAACTTATTTAAAGTAGCTAGTTAGACTGTTGTGGTCAGTTTTTCACACAAACATTTTTCCTAACAAGTAGTGCCTCCATATCCGGAGTGCATGCACTACCGCAGTCAGCTCTAAATCATAAACTGAATATCGTTGTTCATGCTCTTTCAATTTTCTTGATTCATAGGAAACCACCCTTCTTTATTGTGAAAGAATCACTGCCAACCCTTCTTTACAAGCATCGGTACAAACCACAAATTCCTTATCTGGATCATCTACTTTCAACACCATGTATGTGGTCATCAATTGTTTCAGCTTATCGAAACTATTTTGACATTCTGTAGTCCATCTAAATATTTTTCCCTTCATTTGCAACAATGTAATTGGAAAGGAAATATTTGAAAATCCTTCAATGAAACGTCAATAATATCCAGCCAACCCCATAAAGGATTGGATATCAGCCATATTTTGGGGTACTCTCCATTCCATGATTGTCTTAATTTTCTCTATATCAACCGTGATTCCCTCAGTGGAAATAACATGGCCCAGGCGCTGAATTTCTTCCTGTTCTGATACATTCCCAGACTCTGCCTCATTATATTTCATATTTTTGTTACTCCGCTGAGAATGGCTTCTTTCCATTCTGCCATTGGTTTTCTCTTTAGCCTGTTATTCATTTTCTTCTTGTTTTTCTCTTTCTGGACTGGGTTGTAGCATGCCTTGATTCTTCTTATCTAGCAGGATTTTAAGTATCCTCTCCTTCTCTTACATCAGGTGCTCATTGTCACTTCTAACCCAGACCATTTCCTCTTGAATATTCTGCACTGTACTTAGCAAAATACTGGTTTGGTGATGCTACTCCTCCAATAGTCTACTAGTTAGTTGGTGTTGATCAACACTAATCTGAATCCAAATTTCAAGATTCATTTTTGTTTGGGGTTAGGGTGTCTGTTGTGTCGACCCCCTTCTCATAATGTCTCCTTATATGCTAATCATTTGTTGTGCATCATTACAGACACAATTTTCATTTTATGTGACCCTTAGGGTCCCAGCGTGCGAACGCTGCTCTGATACCACTTGTAACGTTTATCAACATTAAACAAAAAAAATATATTACTTTCACTTCAACAAGCTTAACCACTTGTATTTTTTCACACTATACATATATTAAATATTTCACATATCTGAATTCAATACTGCACCTTACATTATATGATCATAGCACATATACGAAACAATCCTACACCATACATTTTATAATTATAACACATATGTAATGGAGTTCATTCCAGCACATATTCCAACGTTCCACCTCTCCCACTTGCTAGCCACTTGGCAGCGTTTCTAAATTCCGACATAATTTTGGAATGAATTTGTTTTTGATTGACTTAAGGCAGGACACAAATGTCACGGTTCCATTGTATTGGATTGGACTATAAATAAATTCGATTATGGTTGATTCAATGTGCATGGGTTACATTTGGAGATTTTGAATATTATTGATTTGATTCTTAATGACCCCGTACAACCTACCCATTCGATCAAGAGTTGTATGGGCTTTCACTGTTGGATTGAAGGGTTTGGATTCGACGGTGGAGATTGGCGGAGGACCCATTTAGGGTATATAACTCCCCAAACTTTAATTGTCTTTTTCATTTGCTTCCACTTGCTCATCGCGCTACCTTGAAACCTGCAACCAAACTCTGCCGCCTAGTTTCCCTTGGCTCCATGCTGGCTCCACTTGGCCTCCCCAGGGCACATCTTCATAGGTAACACCATACTTGACTATTCTGGAATATTATTCAGTTCTCTTGTCTCTATTTCATTTTCTTTCCAGTTTTTACAAGATTCTTGTTCCACTGTAGGTTATTCTCCTTCAAGTGGGGTTCTACCATGGCACTCTTATTGTCTCGACAGGCTGGTGCTTACCTTGAGCTTCTCGCAAAGTATACTTCTCCAATGAGCTCCTCCATCGAGATGTAGGTGAGTTTGAGGTCTAGGTTTAAATTAAGCCACATTTTATGAAGTGTAGGTTAATTCGTCTCTGGTTAGGAAGTTTGATTATTTGCTCTATGAAAAATTAAATCAGAAAATTCCAAAAAAAACATTAAAAAAAAAAATCAATTAATAACCTTGAAACTTGCACACTTCTTTATTGAATGCATCCCCACAAGTCTCAAACACAAGATCTGGTTTGAACTGGCGACCGTGACAGGAGTATATGTCAGATGGTAAGTTTGAATAAGGCTACACATAATCCATGACATGCAGAAACAAATTCAAACACAAGGGTGACTTTACGCACAATCCATGACATACAATAACTTTGGAGACCCCACGAAATGGTTTTCTAATTGTTGAGTCGTTAATATGGAATAAAGTGTTTTTTATAAGGTCCTATGTTTTGAAGGTATATGCATTATAATTTCCATGTATTTCAATTTTGTATTTAATATACTATAAAATAATATAATAATAAATATTATTTGAGAATTTATTATTCTAAATTTTATTTATATTAAATTTATAAAATAATATGTAAAAATTTATTAATATTGTTATTTATCGACTATTTATAATTACAATATTAAATATAAATAAAAAATCATTTAAATTTTTATCAAATATATTTTAATGTATAATTTTTATTTAATATATTAAAAGAAAATATTATTTGAAAATTTTTATTTATAATAAAAATTTAAAAATAATATGTAAAAAATTATTAATTTTAGATATAAATTTTAAAGATAATTTTATTTAACTAATTGATAGAAATAATATAAAAAATTCTATCCATTTTCATAAGAGTACTTGGCATTTTTTCTATGTTCATATATACAATAGGAATAAAAAAATCATTTCAATTTTTATTTAATATACTATAATATAGAAAATATTATTTGAAAATTTTTATTTATAATAAAAATTTAAAAATAATATCTAAAAAATTATTAAGTTTAGATATTAATTTTAAAGATAATTTTATTTAACTAATTGATAGAAATAATATCAAAATTTCTATCCATCTCCATAAGAGTATTTGGCATCTTTTCTAACATAGAGCATATGTTTTTCTTGTAATGTTAATTTCAAAAAAATATTTGTATCAAATAATTTTTATAAAATTGGAGTATAAGAATTTTTTTTATACTGTAACACATTGCAACATATTATTTAATTTTTATTATTGAAATATTTTTTTTTTCTATTTATCTATAAATATTTATAACTAGATTTCTAAACATAATAATGTCTTATGACAAATTTTATTAATCTTGAAATTGTTTGCAAGTTCTTTAATGTTTCAAAATATAAATAAAATTAAAATTAAATATGTAATATATAAGTAATAATTATATTGATTTTTTAAAACTTTGATTACTATGCTTGTATACATTATTACATAGTTTATTAAACATCTATAAGTACTGATATTTATTATTTCAATTTGTAAACTTTACTTTTTAATCCACCTTAGGATTCCTCATGTAGTTCTTTTTCAAATTTTAAATGGTAAATGTAAGGTATAGATCAACTATGGTTTCAATATCATACACGATTCGGCTCATATATCATTACACTAATTATGGTTCATACTTATGTACATTGTTCAATTTAATTCGAGGTACAAAATGTTGATTGTGTGTATCTTCCGGAACCATGTCACGATATACAGTTGTCCATCGTGAATTTGAATCTGTTGTCACCACGCCATTTGACAGTTGGTGCAATCTCTTCTATTCCTGCTTGTGGATCAACGACATGGATGATGATTGAGAGGGTTAGGGTATTTACCATACCACTGAACCCTAACTAACTATGTCATTTAGGTCACTCGTCCTCCGCGAGGGCTCTACAACCCTCCTTTGTTCCTCCATCGGTGGGGTGCACACAGTCTTTGGCTTACAGATGTAGTTTAACTCTATCTCCCCTTTTCATGCTATAGGTGTCAGAATGCTTCGGTTTCTATCTTTTCAATAGGTAAGTCTTCATTTCTATCTTCTGCCTTTTTCTGCTCTTGGACAAGACAGTTATGCCATTATTTGCTGTCAGGATCCTTATACTACTTCTATTTTTCCTCCTCTTGTTCTTAGATGGAGTTATTTGTTTTTTTTGCAAGGTTAACTGTGATTCTTTGCCTCCTACTCACTCCACTTCTCTCAATTAGGACTCCATTGTTCATATCATGACTGGAACAGGTATGTGATTCAACTTCTACGTGGTCATTTCTCTGGTTTAGTGTTTGATGTTAAGGGTATGAGGAAACCTTACTCCTCTTGTTCTTTTCATGCCACAGGTCCTCTGGTTCGTCCTCTTGCAACTTATTAGGTAACTCTTCATTTTTAATTTAGCTTGTTGAGTATAATTCCTTTTATTTTCTTTAGGATTTTCCCACAACATACATTCCCTTTGTTTTATTACTGGTTTTACTGTAATGGAGGTATGTCTCGGCTCCCTTGATCGAAATTGTACCACTGCAGTATTGAAATCTCTCTCTTGGCTTCTGACATGGGTTGCATCCTTCCAAGTACCACTGGAACTTCCGGACGGTTATTCCTTTGCAGAACTTGATTTTTTATGAGTCCTTACTCAAACTACGCACTGTGCAATTATTTCTCACAATCTAATTAAATTCTTGTGCTTAATGGCTCTTGTCCCTCGAAGGGTTGATCCATTTATAAACTCTCTTCTAAAAAAAAATACTTGCACAGACTCCGAGAGCTCATTTTATTTGATAGAGAAATGTGTATATTTGAATCATGGCAGACATGCTTGTTTGTTTCCTAATATTTACAAAACATTGCTCTTATCTATATTTTTTTTGGAATATCCCCATGGTTGCTTTGCGGCCTCGGTACCGATAAATTTCACTTTTATTAATGTTTGTACTAAGTGTTATCTAGTTTTTAGCTATAGTGTTCATTTCCGGTTGATATGGGTCTGTTCGTTACCCTGTGAGGGTTTTTCTATTTAATTTCTCTTATCTGTAGTGCGAAGCTAATTCGAGATTTTTTTGTAATTATTTCATTTCTAATATATATATATATATATACATATCTGTGTGTGTGTTCTTTTCATTTGTGGATAATTCGCTCCTACTCGATGTTAAATTTTCTTGTTCTATTGAAATTGATATCTTTACTTATAATCTGCCTATTCCTTCTGAATTTAGCAAATGTAACCTTACAGTTTTTGTTTTTCCAGTTGATAATATATGTATGCCAAGGGATAGTTCTTTTTTCGGTTCATATGACATTTAATTTCCTTTATCGAGGTAGTATATCCCACTACTCTGTTTCTATATTTAAAATTCAGTCTACATTTTCAAGAGGTCTGTCCAATTCCTCTGTCTCAGAATTCAAAAGAAGATTTTCCTCTCTGCATTTTCATACTATTGACTCAGTTGTCTTCAATTTCATCTTTCCACTCGTACTATCCAGGTTTCCCTTCGGGCTTCGATCGCGTAGATCAAACTTAGAAATTTAGACTTCACAAGATTCAACTAATGTTCATAGCCTACTAGTTTTAAGGATTGTACATTCACTAGCATGTTTAATATAGAGTCACTGTCAGTGAATGTACATATTATGAGCACAAAATGTAATATATTCACAAAATTAATGTAGAGACATTTATTTTTCTTACTGTACATATCTACTTACAGTTTAGAATGAATGCAAACTTACTGTAACTTACAATTTTGAAACTCATGCATATAAATAATTTGGTGCAAATATTTTCCATGGCTCTCTTTATTCCTTGACTAATTTGAGATTTAGATACTTATCTCTATTTACCAAAAATAAGGGTGTCCTCCCAACCTTGAGAGAGGAAATTACGTCCTTATCTCCCCACATGGTCCTCACCAGAGCAAACTTGTTTAGTAACATCTTTCTGTTTTGGAGGAGGACCTCAAGACATATGTCCAACCTCTTCTTCAATATTGGTTGCAGATTTCCACTGGTTTAGAGAAGCTCTGAATTGCCCTCAACATACATCCATTCAGATGTTAACTTCCCCATTCAAAGAACCCCTTCTCCTCACTTGGATTTACATTTTATCCTTATAGTTGTAGGTAACTATCAATGACTGCTTGAGTCTAACTGCTTTGGAGTCTTGGAAAAATTAAACCATCGGTTATGGAAAAAATAAGGTAAAGTAATTTATTTATTCAAAATAAATAAATATTGTTCAAATATTGATTAACAAACTTGTTAATATCTATTTTCTCATAAATTAAAATGTATATTTCAAAAATAATAATAACACAAGGAAATTAAACAAGTTGTTACATCTTCCCCCACTAGGGGTAAACACCGTCCTCACTTTTTTACTACATCCCAGTAATAATTCTAAATAAGCCTCTCACACAAATCCTTCACCTTACCAAGTAGCCTCTTTCGGGCTAAAGTGCTTCCACTACACTTTAACTTGGCTGATGGCTCGTCTCTGGAGCATTATTTCTCTTTGCTCGAGGATACATTGAGGCTCTACCAGAAATTCGTCATCTGGTTGGACCTGCAACCAACATAGGTCCTCAATTAGTTATTTGAACATTTATCTCTCTTAAGAGATATTAGTATCCAATTTAGCCTAACTGTATTGTTTTTCCACTGTATCACATGCTTTGGATCATGCATATATCATTTTAGTATAGATACGTGAAACACATTGTGTACCTGTATGTGACTAGGTAAAGCTAGCAGATAGGCCACCAGTCCCACTCTTTCCAAAATTTGAAAAGGTCCACAGTACTGGGGAGCCAACTTGGCACACGTAGTCCATCTTAAGGTGTTATTTTTGGGTCTAATTATAACATACACATGATAACCTACTTCAAATTCTCGATATTACCTTCTTCGATCGACATAAACCTTTTTTCTATCCTGGGCATCTCTCATATTATGACAGATCTTCTTTACTTCATACTCCATCTCAACCAACATTTCTGGTCAAGGCATTAGTTTGGTTTTCACACTACCCTAATGGATGGGTGTTCGACATTGTCTACCATATAATGCCTTGAAGTTACTCACTTTACGAGGTTCTTGGTACCCATTGTTATAAGAAAATTCTACTAAATGCAAGTAATCTTCCCACTTCATGGGTTATTGCATGACATACATACGTAACATATCTTCTAAGATTTGATTCACCCGATCAGTATGCCCATCTTTTTGTTGATGGTAAGATGTGCTAAATTGGATTTGTGTGTCGAGGCTGGTGAATAGTGCCTTCCAAAAAGCTGAGGTGAACTTCACATTTCGATCTGAGATGACTGTTTTCAGAATACGATGTAATATAAACATCTCCCTCATAAATATGTCAGCAATTTGTATTGTTTGGTAGTTGCATTGTACTGTAATAAAGTGGGCTTCTTTGCTTAGCCTTTGATAAAATCATCGTGTCTCTTCGATATTGGTAAGCCTTTGATAAAATCAAGCGATATGACTTCCCATTTCCACTCTGGTACAAGAAGAGGTTGCAAAAATCTCATTGGATGTTGATGCTCCACCTTGACCTGTTGACACTCCAGAAATTTAGTCAAGTATTCAGTGATATTTTTATGCATTTCGAGCTAGAAATTATCTTTTCTGATTTCTGTCAGCACTTTTTGGTAACCAGGGTGTCCGGAGTATGAAATTATATGATACTCATCCTAGATCAGATATTTCAAGCTCATTTGATTAGGAATATATAGCTTTCATTGAAAAATCAATAATTGTTCATTATTGATTTTATGATCTGTTTGTCTCCCCTGATTTTCTGCATCTTGTGTTTGTTTCCATAAAAATTTATATTTAGGATCTTTTTGTGCTACCTCCTTCACCTGCTCTTGGAACTTAAATTCCACATGGTTAAATTAGAGTTCATATACATAATGTAATTTTATACTCAAGGCATCGGCGGCACTGTTTTCCTTACCTTTAGAGTGTTGAATTTCGAAATCAACTTCACTTAGAAATGCATTCCATCTTGCCTGGAAAACATTGAAGTTAGCTTGATTAAAATAGCTAGTCAGAATGTTATGATCCATTTTCAATACAAACCTTTTTCCCAGCAAATAATGCCTCCACACTTTGAGTGCGTGCACTAATTCAATCAACTCTAGATTATAAGTGAAATATCGTTGTTCATGATCTTTCAACTTTCTGGATTCATACACAACAACCTTTCCATCCTATGATAATACCGCTCCCACCCCTTCTTTGCAAGCATTAGTGCAGATCTCAAACTCCTTGTTTGGATCGACTACCTTCAATACAAGAGTTGTAGACAACAATTGTTTTAATCGTTCAAAATTTATTTGGCACTCACTAGTCCACTTAAATATTTTCCCTTTTCATTGCAAAGAAGTAACAGGAAAAGCAATTTGAGAGAAACCTTATATAAATCACCGATAGTAGACATCCATTCCCATGAAAGAACGTATGTCTGCTATGCTTTTGGGTACCCTCCATTCCATATTAGTCTTTATTTTTTTCGGGATCTACCGATATGCCTTCAATATCATTTCCTTATAAAAATTCCTTATAAAATTCACACTTACTGAATTTGGCATATAATTGATGATAACTCAACATATTTAGTACTATCCCTAAGTGTTCCTTATGTTATTCCATAGATTTTGAGTAAATTAATATATCATAAATAAAAATAAGAACAACTTTATCCAAAAACCCATGAAAGATGTCATGCATCAACCTCATAAATGTTGTTGGTGCATTGGTTAATCCAAATGATAAAACCAAGAACTCATAATTCCCATAATGGGTAAGCAAGGAGGTCTTATATATATCCTCATCTTTTATCCAAATCTGATGATATCTAGATCTTAGATATATCTTTGAAAATACATTTTCCCCTTTGACCTAATAAAAAGGTCATCTATCTGATATTTTTTCTTAACATTCAATTTGTTAAGCTTCCTATAATCCATACACATTCACATTGTACCATCAATCTTCTTTACGAACATCACTGGTGCCCACCAGGGAGACACACACTAGGATGAATGTACCCCTTATCTAACAATTCATGTAGCGGCATTTTTAACTCAATAAACTCAATTACACTCATTCTATATGGTGCTCGTGACACCGTTGTTGTCCTAGGCATTAATTCAATGGTGAAATTGATATCCCGCGTTGGAGGTAGTCCTGACATTCTTTTCAGAAACACATCCATAATTTCTTGCACCACTGGTATGTTTTCCAGAATAGGGGTCTTATATTTTGAATTTGAGAATCCCACCTGTATATCATCAATTTGACATCCTTTTCTAATGCATTTACCCAACTAGGAAGTAGTGATAGGGCACAACTGAAGTGGTTTATTAATTCCTTGTAACTCCTGGTGAGTTCCACATTCAACCTTAAAATAGATGAATTTCTCTTTGCAATCTACTAGTGACCAATTCCTTCTAACCATTCTATTCCAAGAAATATATCATAGGAAACCAAGGGTAAAATATTCATCTCAACCTTTATATGTTGATTTCCTATTTCTAAAGAATAGTTTGAGACTTTAGTGTTAACTCTTCTATTTTCCCAAGTAGCCAATTGTACCATCCAAGGGCTTTTGAATTTTTTTCTTTGCAAGTGACAATTTTCAATGATTCGAGGATTTATATAATTTAAACTAGCTCCAGGATCAAATAAAATGGAAACTGTTTGGGAGTATAGTTTACCTTCCAGATATATCATTGTAGGCTAGTAATCTACTTGTTGATCCTCTAGTGTTGCATTGATTATTGGTATATTTCATACAACATCCCTACTGTGGATACCTCTTGCAAATTAGCTGCAGTTTCGCTTCTCCCACGGTGAGGGAAATTATTATAATAATGTGCCTCACCGCATCCCCAACATTGCAACGACGGTTTCTGGATCTGCCCATGGTCTGGTCTGCTGGATGCTTCAGTGGGTCGCTCCTCTATTGGCCATTTGGGTTTTTGTTGGTTTCTTCCATATTTCCCATTTGTTGGGTTTCTTGCAACATTTTTATAGCTTCCTGTTCTACTGCCTTTAAAATTTGAATTATTTTTATGCCCTTTCTTTGGAACCCAACTCCTACCATTATCTCCTTTTACCTTGGACTGTTGATAGCACATTTGTAATTTTTGGATCACCTTTTCCATAGTATTTGGATTCACAAATTGGATACTCTACTTCATGTGAGAAGGTAGGCTACTCAAGAATCATTGTACTTTTTCTTTTTCATCTCTTATTTATGGTATATACCTCAATAAGGAGGTAAATTTGGTTATTAACTCATCCATTGACAACTATCCTAGCCTCAAATCATGAAATTATCGAGATTTTTCATCGTAAAATTGTTTCGTTAGCTACTTGTCTTTAAAATACTACTGGAACTTGTCCCAAACCACATTCCAGTCCTTAATTCTAGGCACGTTTTTAACTTCCTCCCACTATAATGTGGCTTTTTCCCACACTTGGTAAATAACCGAGTGAGCTTTGAGTTTATTACTATATTCATAAACTTGAAACTATTTGTTCATGTTAATTATCCATGCTTCTGCCACTCCTTCATCCTCTCCATCAAATGTAGGTGGTTTAATCTTCTAGAATTCAGCTTGCATCTCTACTTTCTTCTTTTTCACTTCCTGTTGATTGGATAGGTTTCCAGACTCAACTTCGTTGTAAGTTTTTCTTTTGTTACTTCCTTGGGTATGTCTTGCTTCCTATTTATCATTATTTTGTTGTCATTCTTCGCCGTCTTCTCCGGTGGCCCTTTCTGGGCTTGGTTGTGGTGTACGTTGATTTTTCCTATCTCAAATACTTTTAAGAATCCTCTCTTATTCTCGCATTAGCCTCTCATTCTCACTTCTCACTTGAACCATTTATTCCTGTAACTGTTGCACTATATCTGGAAGCCTGTTGGTTTGACGTTGTTGTTCCTCGAGTATTCTACTAATTTATTGATGTCTGGATTAGTCTGGGGGTGAGTTTCCCCTATAACCCTTGGAACTTGATACCTGAACCCCCTCCTCATTTAATTCTGTAACTTCCTTTTGCATGTCTCTATGCACAATTTTTACACACATTCATTGTTATTTAATAGCCCATCTCGGTCCCAGCATGTGAACGTTGCTCTGATACCACTTGTAACATCTTATCATAATTTTTTTTTTAACTATGATTACTATGCTTGTATACATTATTACACAGTTGATTAAACATCTATAAATACTGAGATTTACTAATTCAATTTGTAAACTTTACTTTTTAATCCACCTATGGATTCTGCATGTAATTCTTTTTCAAATTTTCAATGCTAAATATAATGTATATATCGACTATGGTTTCAATATTATACACGATTCAGCTCATATATCATTACACTTATTATGGTTGATAATTATGTACATTTTTCAATTTAATTCGGGGTAAAAAATGTTGATTGTGTGTATCTCTCGAAATTGTGTCATGATACAAAATTGTCCATCATGAATTTGAATCTACTATCACCACTTCATTTGACACTTGGTGCAATCTCCTTCGTTCATGCTCGCAGATCAATGACATGAATGAGGCTTGAGAATGTTAAGGTATTACCCATACCGACAAACCCTAACTCCCTCTGCCATTTGTGCAACTCCTCCTCCATGATAGCTTTGCAACCATCCTCCGTTCCTCCATCGGTGGAGTGCTCACAGTATTTTGCCTGCGGATGTAGTTTAGCTCTGCCTCCCCTATTCATCCTCTAGGTGACAAAATGCTTCAATTTCTATCTTTTCAAAAATTAAACTTCATTTCTACCTTCCGCCTTTCTGTGCTCATGGCCGAGACATTTATTCCATTCTTTCCATGACAATATCCTTCTACTACTTCTATTTTTCCTCCTCTAGTTTTCATATGAAGTTCTTCATTTTTTTTTTCAAGGTTAACTGTGGTTCTTTGCCTCGTGATCACACCACTTCTCTCAATTGGGACTCCGTTGTTAATATCATGACTAGACTAGGTAAGTGTTTCAACTTCTCCATGGTTATTTCTTTGGTTTAGTGTTTTTTGTTGAGGTATGAGGAAAAATTACTCCTCTTTTTAGTTTCTTTCCATAGGTCCTCAAGCTCGACCTCTTGCAACTTATCAGGTAACTCTTCATGTTTAATTTATTTGGCTGAGTATAATTCTTTTTATTTTCTTTAGGATTTTCCCACAACATACATTTACTTTATTTCTTTACTAGTTTTATTGTACTACACGTATATATCATCTCCCTTACTCGAAAACGTACCAATGCAGTCTTGAAATCTCTCTCTCGGCTTCTAACATGGGTTACGCCCTTCTAGGTACAACATGAACTTCTGAAGGGTTATTTATTTCCGAAACTTGATGTTTTATGAGTCCTTAATGAGACTACCCACTGTGCAATTATTTCTCATAGTATGGTTCAATTCTTGTGTTTAATGGGTCTAGTCCCTTGAAGGGTTGATCCATGTATAAATTTTCTTATAAAAAAAAGACTTGCACAGACTCCAAGAGCTATTTTTATTTGATAGTGAAATGTGTATATTTGAATCATGGCAGACATGGTTATTTGTTTCCTCCTGTTTACAGAACATAGCTCTTATCTATATTTTTTTAGTAATATTCCCATGGTTGCTTTGCGATCTCGGTGCCGATAAATTTTACTTGTGTTAATGTTTGTACTAAGTGCTATCTAAATATTAGCTATAGCATTTATTTCCACTTGATATGGGTTCAGTCGTTACCCTGTGAGGGTTTTTCTATTTAATTTCTCTTATCTGTTGTGCGAAGATAATTAGATATTTTTTGTAATCCTTTCACTGTTAATATATATAAATATATGTTTTTTTCATTTTCCGAGCATTCACTCCTACTCAGCGTTAAATTTTCTTGTTCTGTTCAAATTGATATCTTTACTTATAATATGTTTATTCCTTACGAATTTAGAAAATTGAAACTTACATTCATTTTTTCCTTTCCCAGTTTATAATATATTTAGGCCGAGGGTCAGTTCTTGTTTTGGTTCATATCATCTTGAATTTTCTTTGTCAAGGTAGTTTATTTGACTCCTCTATTTGTATATTTAAAAGACTCAGTATGCATTTTCAAGAGGTTTGTTTGATTCCTCTGTCTTAGAAATTAAAAGAGGGTTTTCCTCTGTGCATTCTCATATTATTGACTTAGTTTTCTTCAAATTCATCTATCCACTCCTATTTTCCACATTTCCCTTCGGGCTTCAGTCCCAAGATCAAGCTTAGAGATTTAGACTTCACAATATTCAACTAATGTTCATAGCCTACTAGTTTTCAGGATTGTACATTCAACAGTATGTTTAATATAGAGTCATTGTCAGTGCATGTACACCTTCAGAGCACAACATGTAATATATTCACATAAGTAATGTAGATACATTTATTTTTCTTACTGTACATATATACTAAAAATTTAGAATTAATGCACATTTACTGTAACTTACAATTCTGAAACTCATGCACATAAATAATTCGGTGAAAATATTTTCCATGGCTCTCTTTCTTCCTTGAATAATTTGAGATTTAAATACTTATCTCTATTTACCAAAAATAAGGGTGTCCTCCCAACCTTGAGAGAGGAAATTACGTCCTCAGCTCCCCCCATGGGTAACTATCCAAACCACTATTAAATATTCGTTACTAATTATGAGATAGAATCTTCTCCAGTTCATAGTGTAACCTCAGTATAAGGATAGTAAGTTGCTTAACCATTAGCAACCTCTATTGTAGTAATTTAACATAAAAAACTGTATGACAACCTTGCATGCATTTCATTATTCATGTAGTCATCACATACGACTTTATGAACATCACAACAAGAAAGGAATCAACATCATCCATTTGACACAATAATCAATCACATCATTGAACACCAAAATACCCTGGAAACCCTGTAGGGTGAAAACTAGCAAACATTTAATTTTATTATTAAACGCTCGTGAGGGTGTTCAGCCCTCACTCAATGGCTTATAAGGGAGACCATCCTTTAACCATCGTTTATAAATCTTACAAGGAAATATACAAATATCTAGCTTAAATCCATTACAATAAATATGATAGCATTTACCCACTAATCTCCATATCTTCTTATCTTTGTATCTTCATATTGTGGTGGCATGGATGTACCTACAATAGACCATCATACATTGGATCATCTAGCAACTCACACTCATCTGCATGAACCATAATAATTTACCTGCCACCATGTTCAGCATAATAGTTCCTTCTCATAAGTCACCATCATTTCTTGTCACTGATGTCATCAACCAGATTTTATAGCGTGATTAGATAAAGCCTTAATCAATAAATAACCAATCTTTAAGTGATAATTTAACACTTATTCTTGTGCATACATGATTTGTGAATATAATATCACACCATGCTTTCTTCTAACATCTCTACCTTAGTGTGAGCAAGTAATTATAAATTCATGTCAAATCATCCCACATTATTATGACACTTCTCACATACACTCACATTCGTACAAGACAATCCACTACCACTATCCAGGAAGTCCTCCAATGGAAAATGACACAATGTGCATTCGTGTTACTTAAACTTCAGAAAAAGAACCAACCCTTCAACTATTTCTTTTTGTGCTAAAGCTAACATGATGAATGTTGTTCCTATGCATACAATGCATAAAGTTTCTAAAACAAATTTCCAAAAGAATACTTAATACAATAGAGCATGCAAACACATGTTCCTTTTCAAGGAAATATAACATAATAGGCATGCAAAGACATGGTTTCTTTTCCATAAAAACTAAAGGAATTAAAAATAAGAATACATGTATTATTCTCTTAATGTTATACCAATATTACCCATATCTATATATATATATATATATATATATATATATATATATATATATATAGAAAACCAAAACATTACTTTAGTTTTTGTATATGCACTTCATCTTCTTTGACAAAGAATATTTTCCAATATAGGATAACAAGACATGTTATCATTTCCCACATACAAATGTATATTATTTCTAATTAAATATAACACAAATATTTCATGAATATGCATGATCTTATTTCAAAATAAACTAACATAAAATAACATAATAGCTATGTTAGCATAAAGGTACTCACTTATTTTTCCTAAGGATTAAGATAGCACATTATTTCTTTTATCCATGCAAATAACATACATCTATAACACATTGGTTATTCTTTGTGCATGCAAGAGAGATAACTCTTCCTTTAATGTAGGAAACACATATTCCCTTCTTAGCATTCTATCATCATGAAATATTGTTTTCATGTAACAAAATAGTTTTTCCTTTTTACCATGGTATATCTCTAATAACATTATCTTTCTAAAAGATTGACATAATACCAATATTTTCAAGAAATACACAGATTATGTATTTTACCATGGTATATATTTCTAAAATATTAACATAATAGCAATATTTTCAAGAACTTACTTGAATTCTTTTCTGAAAAACTTACACAGTAAGTTTGTATTTTACCATGGTATCTCTCTAAGAACAAAAGTCTTTTACTATGAAAATCTTTTTTTTTCTTTCAAAAACATAGGTAAAATATTAATATGCAAAATATTTAATACTCTTTTATCTTCTTTCAAGAACATAGTAAAATAAATTAGTATAAAAAAAAAATTTACACAGATTTGGGTTGTTTGAAGAACAACTTCATAACAGTTTGATTTCCAAGAAGCAACTCGAATGACTCCACCCAAATATAATCCGTACAAGTAACTCGGCCTTCCAATCAGTTCTTGACTCAGGCTATGACTCTTTATTTAGCTCTTTGCGGTTATGGTTCTAGTTCTGGCTATGATTATGGCAGTTCAGGCTCAGCCTCAGGCTCACACTCATAGGAATCTTCCAGAAGATGCCCCAGACCAATCATAAACAGTTTTCCCCGAAGCTCCACTAGTAGTCTCATCCTTCGCATGGCTGAAACATTCTATAATTCTCCCTACAAGTGTCCGCCCCTGGATGAGGACGAGGGTTTGATGCCTATGTAGCTCCCCTAAATGCTCAAAACCCCTCTGTATTAAGAAACTAAGAAGGATGGAAGGTAATCCTCCTCCAATTAGTTACCAAGATCCCAACTGCATAAAACCCTAACGACTTCTTGAAAAAAACTAATTCATTAAATTAATAATATTTTTATCAACAAAAAAGGTAAACACATGGGCCTATGGATGTTACATACTCCCTCCCCTTTAATAGATCACCGTCGTCAGTGTGCTTCTCTCACTGAACCTTAAATTTATACTCATGATATAAAAATATAAACAACCCAAAGGGGGTCCTTCCCCTTCATAATGAAACACTTTCGCTTCCTTAAATGCCATTAATTGAGACAATAATGTTTTTATCCGTAGTCATAAGCATGTATAGCTCAAAAAAATATTCCATTTCCGTTTTTAACCACTTATCCATTATTCAAATTCATAAGAATATAGAAAAAATCTCTATACAAACTTATCATTACTTACCAATTACTTATTTGAAGTAATGATGACTTTTACACAAGCTCTCTGAGAATGGTTGAAAAACCCATCAACACTCCATGGAAGAGCCTGTAATGTATGACTAAAAAATTCAATCACATTAGTCACATATTTTTAATCAAATGAAATACTTGCAACTATCAAACATTCATGCAATATCAAGAGATGTTTTAATCAGAGTACTTCCACAAGTACTCAGAGAGCACCAACCCTCTAATCAACGAATCACATGCACACTGTCTTAGCTCCTACTAAATACATCCACATTGTACTTCAAAATGTACTCAGAGAGAACCTAGCTCTCTAATCGTACCAATGGTCAATAAATACACCATGTGAATATCATAGCCTCTGCTAAGACACTGAAACAAATTAGTAATAAAATAAATGAACTTATACATGCAGTAATTTATTTTCCGAGTGCTAATCTCCTTTCCTCTTAATATCTACATAACATATTTACTCAATCCTATAAAAACTCATTTCAATACAACACATAACTTATTAATTAATTTGTTCCTCTATGAGAACCACAATGGTAAAAAAAATACTCCTCCCAACCCATGGGAGCTGGTTTCCACAACCAAATTGAGTCATTTTCACATCCGGACAATCATTTGACAAAAGACCATTCCAGGTCCAGTATGGATTCCTCTTGGCAACATCATGCCTATTCCTCTGACAGCGTCCCATCTATGAGGAATTTTGGGCCACCTCTAATAGGCTCCAAAATCAATAGAGTTTGCTCAAGCTTTTCCCCTTCACCATCTTGGCCAACTCTTTTCCCTAATGAAATCATATATCTCTAGGGAGAGGAAATCTGAGCAGGTAAGTGCCATCAACCCTTCCGGGAAGGCAATCACCATCAACCCAATGCCTTCTAGCCTTTCACAATTGTTGACAACTGTTTGGAATGCTAAGTTTCTCTTTTAGCATTGTTTCCCATAGTAAATTACACAATGAAATTTATGCACATTATACATAAAGAAAAAATAAACTTTATGTACATCATACATCATACTTGACCCTCCAACTAGGTTTAATGATATCTAGATTAACATGAAGCATAACTAACATACAAGTGTTGTACATTATTATTTTCCAAATAACAAAATCATGCACATTATAACATGATACTTTAACAATTGCTGTTTCAACTTGCATTGCAATGTTGTGATGTTTTACTTTCACAGGTTTTATGTTGCCATTAAGCCAACCATGATTTATCTCTTTCTTGTTGCCATTAAGCTAACCATGCTTAATCTCGTCAATGACACTAATCATAAATATGCATTGTTAAAAAAATATTCACTTTCAAAATAATTTTAGTTTCATGCATACAATGTTGTTATGCATACGATTATATACAAATATTTATTAATGCGTATGTGTCAATAACGATTAGGGTAAGAGTGCAAACATTTCCAATTCTGAAAATGTTTTGTTACCAACAGACTGACACATAAAGTAATTACCATAATCACTTGTTCACAAATTTCAAATAGCTTTAGTCAAAATTTATTCGTGCATATAACTTTCATTAGTTATTCACTCATAACTAATCAATGTTATTAATAATCTTAATGCATTCATGACACGACTCATTCAAAAACTAGTCATTCAATGCCACTAATAATCTTAATGCATCCATGACAACTCATTCAAAAATGAGTCAATCAACTAATCATTATAGTCAAGTCTCACTACTTGACCTACTAAGTATTTTTTTTAACATCTAAAAGGCTTCATTCAATTTAATTTTAAAACACTCTAAGGACATTCCTCACCCTTTGCATTCATGCATTAGTTTCGCACACCATCACTATACACATTCATCTTTTTCAAGTAGTGCATGGTAAATTTTTTTATGTTCACTAAATGTATGAGTAATATGTCATATAACCGCTATTAATAAATGACTCTCACTTTCAGTAGTGAGTACTCAGGTTTTTCATAAATACAACAAAGGTTTTATTGTATTCTCACTTTCACTAGTGAGTACCCAGGTTGTTCATAACTACAACAAAGGATTTATTGTCTTTCATCCTCCACAGGATTCCAATGTTACGAAAACTGTTTTGCAACAACATTTATTACTCATTACTCTTTAATGTAGTTATAAACTTGAATCACACATCTCATGTCAAGAGTAGACTACTGCATATATCATTGAATATGTAGATTACTAGAATCATATATCAATTAATATGTAGTTTTATAGAATCATATCTTAACTAATGTCCATTAGTAGCATACCTCAATTTATTTTCGGTTAACAAATCCCAAAGGCGTCAATGCTGCAACCTTTAGCTCTGATACCACTAGTAATATACATCGATAACTTCACAAGGAATTTTTAAAAAATTATACAAGTTACCCATGGGTAACTATCCAAACCACTATTAAATATTCGTTACTAATTATGATATAGAATCTTCTCCAGTTCATAGTGTAACCTCAGTATAAGGATAGTAAGTTGCTTACCATTAGCAACCTCTATTGTAGTACTTTAACATAAAAAATTGTATGACAACCTTCCATGCATTTCAATATTCATGTAGTCATCACATACGACTTTATGAACATCACAACAAGAAAGGAATCAACATCATCCATTTGACACAATAATCAATCACATCATTGAACAACAATATACCCTGCAAACCCCGTAGGTTGAAATCCAACAAAAAATTAATTTTATTATTAAACGATCATGAGGGTGTTCAGCCCTCACTCAATGGCTTATAAGGGATACCATCCCTTAACCATCATTTATAAATCTTAAAAGGAAATATACAAATATCTAGCTTAAAGTCATTACAATAAATATAATAACATTTACCCACTAATATCCATATCTTCTTATCTTCGTATCTTCATATCCTGGTGGCATGGATGTACCTACAATGGACCATCGTATATTGGATCATCCTGTGGCTCACACTCATCTGCATGAACCATAATCATTTACCTGCCACCATGTTAAGCATAATATTTCCTTCTCATAAGTCACTATCATTTCTTATCATTGATGTCATCAACAAGATTTTATAGCATGATTAGAGAAAGCCTTAATCAATAAATAATGAATCTTTAAGTGATCCTTTAACACTTAATCTTGTACATACATGAGTTTTGAATACAATATCACACCTAACATCTCTACCTTAGTGTGAGAAAGTAATTATATATTCATGTCAAATCATCCCACATTCTCACATTATTATGACACTTCTCACACATGCTCACATTCGTACAAGACAATCTACTACCACTTTCCAGGAAGTCCTCCAATGGAAAATGACACAATGTGCATTCGTGTTACTTAAACTTTAGAAAAAGAACCAACCCTTCAGCTATTTATTTTGGTGCTAAAGCTAGCATGATGAATGTTGTTCCTATGCATACAATGCATAAAGTTTATAAAACAATTTCCCAAAAGAATACTTAACACAATAGAGCATGCAAACACATGCTTCCTTTTCAAGTAAATATATCATAATAGGCATGCAAAGACATGGATTATTTTCCATAAAAAACTAAAGGAATTAAATATAAGAATACATGTCTTATTCTCCAAATGTTATACCAACATTGGCTATATATATATCAAGAAAACCAAAGCATTACTTTAGTTTTTGTATATGTAATTCATCTTCTTTGACAAAGAATATTTTCCATTGTAGGATAACAAAACATGTTATCATTTCCCACATACAAATGTATATTCTTTCCAATTAAATCTAATACAAATATTTCATGAATATACATGATCTTATTTCAAAATAAACTAACATAAACTAATATGATATTTCTGTGAGCATTACTTGGTACTCACATATTTTTCCTAAGGATTAATATAGCTCATTATTTCTTTTATCCATGCAAAGAACATACCTCTATAACACATTGGTTATTCTTTGGGCATGCAAGAGAGATAACTCTCCCTCTTTTTACATGCAGGAGAGATAACTCTTCCTTTAATGTAGGCAACAGATATTTCCTTCTTAGAATTCTATCATCATGAATTACTATTTTCATGTAATAGATTAGTTTTTCCTTTTTACCATGGTATATCTCTAATAACATTATCTTTCTAAAATATTGACATAATACCAATATTTTCAAGAAATACACGGATTATGTCTTTTACCGTGGTATATGTTTCTAAAAGATTAACATAATAGCAATATTTTCAAGAACTTACTTGAATTCTTTTGTGAAAAACTAACACAGTAAGTTTGTCTTTTACCATGGTATCTCTCTAAGAAAAAAAGTCTTTTACTATACAAATATTTTGTTTTCTTCCAAAAACATAAGTAAAAGATTAATATGCAAAATATTTAATACTCTTTTATTTTCTTTCAAGAATATAGTAAAATAAATTAGTATAAAATAATATTTTACACTCTTTTATTTATTTCAAAAACATGATAAAAGACTAATATAAAAATAATTTCCTTTCCAAAATACTTATCTTTTATCCAATGTGTTGACCTTCTGTGCTCAACACCCATAAGTTGGTACTGTAAATCTATGGAGATTTGGGTTGTTTGAAGAACAACTTCATATCAGTGTGATTTACAAGAAGCAACTTGAATGCCTCCACCAAAATATAATCCATACAAGTAACTCGGCCTTCCCATCAGTTCTTGACTAAGGCTATGACTCTGTATTTGGCTATTCTTGTTATGGTTATAGTTCTGGCTATGATTACGGCACCTCAAGCTTAGCCTCAGGCTCACACTCATACGACTCTTCCAGAAGATGCCCCAGACCAATCATAAACAGTTTGACCCGAAGCTCCACTAGTAGTCTCGTCCTTCACATCGCTGCAAAATTCTGTAATTCTCCCTACGAGTGTCTGTGTAACATATAGACTAACCATATTATAAAAATAACATAAGTAAAAGTAATAAATAAATAAATAATTATTTCTACTTGCTGTCTATCCATGTGACTAATGATACTCTTGACTAAGTATCATCATAGCTTGATTAATCATTAAATCTCAAATTTCAAACCTTATTCTCATCATTAATATAACATTGGTTTAAATATCATACACACAAGTTTTATTGCTATGGAACTATATATAGTTGAGCATGCATATGAGCTTTTGTGTCTAACTTATATGTATATATATATTTTGGTTCTCGACATTATAGCCTAAGCCATATGTCTGTGTTAATAATCATTTAACATGCATTCAATCCAAAAAAATTATACATATCATATTATTCAAGTCGACAACATCATGGAATTCAATACGAATTAAATCTCAGCGTACGAAAGTTGTTTTACATCATGTTTATCCCGATCCCTCTACAACTGGCTTGCACTTGACCTGTACCGATTGGCATCTGGCATTCCATCTACCGTCGATCTAGAGCTAGATCGGGCGGTGAACGTGCATTAGGGTTGGCTAATGACTATGGTCCGTAACTACTTTTCGATTGTCATTCCTTCGCTTGATGGTTCTGGAGGTCTGGTCTGCGGCTCCAGGGTTTTATTCCTCCAGGCTTTGATTTCTATGGCCATTTCACTCCAGATGCAGCACGACACTTTGGAGATTACTCAGCCATTCCGAATGACTGTTAAATTTCCTCTGACGCAACTTGGCTCGTATGATTTTGACCTTACCTGCACTGTTTCTAAGCTTTATTATGTAGATGTATTTTCTGTTATCCATTCGTTTGCATCTAGTTATGAGTGTGGATATTGAGCTTATTTTCATTTTTCAATATGTGTGTATCCTTATTGAACCGATAGTATTCTCCAGCTCGGCTTGGGGTCACTTCATTCTGCTCAAATTTCTCTGGTAACTTCTTTATACACTTGCATAATTTTTTTTTTTTAACTGGAGTAAAATATTATGGCAAGAATCAGGGTTTGACTCTGTCAACTTGTTAATAAACACCTCTGTATCTTGTTTAACAGTTAATGGTTTATTTGCTTCTACATCTACAGAATTTTCCAACTGGAATTCAAGCTTTAGCCCCAAGATTCAGGGTCTAATCAAATTCATGCTCGCACTAAGAGGTAACCCTATCGATTTTTGGGTGATCTGAAATGCAACAGGGTTTTAGCTTGACCGCCATGATGTATTATCCTTTTCTATTAGGGTTTCTAACTGCGGCCCTAGGGTCTTTCCTCAAGGACCAATTACTACCCTCTACAATTAAGTTTTTCATTCTTGAATTTCTAAAGTCTCTGGCCCTTAAAGCATGAGGGTTTCATTTTTATTTCGGCCATGGGCCTCTTACTGTATAAGACAGATACTCTATTTTTTTTAAAGAATAGTAACTATATGATTTTCTCAGTATCAGTATTTTGTTCAATTTTCAAGATAGCCGGGGTTTTACACCTGCGCCATTAACTTATATATACATCTCTTCTGAGTATATTCGTGAAGCTATGTGTTGATTTATTTCATCATAGATAATGTTATCTTTCAAGTTTCCTGTTGTCATTCTTAATGTTATAATTCTACATTTAGTATTTACATTATTTTTACTTGCATGCATGCGTTGATGCATATCACCGATAGTGTACATAGTCTATGGTTTCCTTTGCATGTCTTCTATAGGATGTTTAGCTTCTATCCTTGATAATAATAAGAAAGGTTATCTTATTGTTTTCTATGGAAGAGTTTACATTACTCTATAGGTTGTTTTCTATGTCGCTTTTTCCACAGTGTACTCTCTGTTATCTATCATAATTCTTTTAACCGGTATGTTAACTTCTTCTCGATGTTTCAAAGTGTACTAGGAATAACAGTCCTTGTAAGTGACCGGGCCACTATAAGTCCATGTATTATCATAGAAATGAAGGATGACCGACCCAGAATCTGGTCACAGAATCTCGGTTAACATTCCTTTACTAGACATAGTTTATTCCATTCAAACAAGAAGAAGAACTAATAATTGCATAGAGAGAGTTTAAAATAAAAGGTATTATTTTACCTACTTAATAGAATTCCTCTCTCAGGCTTCCTTTCCTGTCTGTATAGTCTCCTAATGTAAATTTTTAACACATAGCAAACATTCAACTCTACAGTAATTCCAGTTTGCTCATTTATAATTAAAATAACCAGTAAAGACTACTAACAAAAAGATACAAAATAGATTTCCACTCATCTGTACACTTTTCTAACTGATAAGTGATTGCCTCCCTTCCACGAGTGAGGTGATTATGTCCTCCAACTCTCCCCGTGCTCCAAGTCTGAGTCTACGTTGAACACAAAAATCTGGAAGAGAATCTCGGGACAGTCCGATCCAATTCTCCCATTCCAATGGAACAGTCTCCTCTGTAAGTTTTTCCCTTCATGGATTTAATTCTCAGGATGAGAATTCCTTTCTCAATTCTCCAACAGAACCCCCAAAACTCCCTGAAATATCTTATTTATTCTAGATTTTCTTTGGATAACTGTGGAACTATTTTTCTGTTCAACTAAATCCAGATCTTGAATTTAATTTTACCATCAGTATTTACTTATGAAACTAATTTCACAAGTAATCTTTTATTCCAATACCAAAATTAATTTTTGTTCAAAATATTTTGTTTGTAACAAATAACAATAATGTTTAACAACTATTAACAACAACCTAAAAATTTGTCATCAACTAAGGCAGTGGTTACAGTTTCCCCCCTCTAAAAGAGAACACCATCCCTGGTGTTCTTACTCCATATGAGCAAAAAGTTTAGGATATGCTTCTCGCACAAAACTTTCATCCTCCCAGGTGGCCTCTTCCGGGCCAAAGTGCTTCCATTTCACTTTAACCTGGGCGATGGCTCATTTTCGGAGCATGATTTCCCTCCGGTCGATTATACTGTGAGGCTTGACTAGAAATTCTCCGTCTGGTTCTACCTGCACATAATAGACTTTGTATTAGTTTACATAAGTCTTTAACATATAATATTTTTAACTATTGTGCTTACCCACTACCTGAATGTTCTGCCAATGGATTATATGTCTCGAATCATGAATATATCGCTTTAATAATGATATATTGAAAACATTATGTACTCGGATATGGCTGGGAAGGGCCAACCGATACGCCACCAGTCCTACTCTTTCCAGTATTTGGAAAGGACCACAAACCTAGGAGCTAGCTTTGCACAAGAGAACCATCTTAACGTGCTCTTCTTTGGCTTAATTCTCACATACATGTGATCCCCCACTTCATATTCACGATATGATCTCCTTTTATCTGCGTACACTTTTTTCCTGTCTTGATCTTCTTTTAAATTCTATCTGATTTTCTTCACTTCTAACTCCATTTCTGCTATCACGTCTGGTCCTAGCATGAGCTTGGTCTCAAGACTATTCCAATTGATAGGAGTTCTGCACTGTCGCCCGTATAGGGCTTCAAACAGACTTATTTTTAACGATTCCTGATAACCGTTATTATATGTGAATTCTACTAAGTGTAAATATTCTTCCCACTTAGTCGGTTGCTGCATAACATACATTCTCAACAAGTCTTCCAGCACTTGATTTACACGTTCCGTTTTCCCGTCCGTTTATGGATAGTACACAGCACTGAAATTAATTTGAGTCCCTAAACCCGTAAACAATGCTTCCCAAAAAGCTGATGTAAATTTTACATCCCTATCTGAAATAACAGTCTCAGGAATGCCATGCAGTCTAAAAATCTCCCACATAAATAATTTTGCTATCTATACTGTCTTATATGTTTACTGAACTGGTATGAAGTGTGTTGATTTACTCAATGTTAGAAAATCATATATTATGGGTCGATGCAACACATAAAATATGCGGAAAATACAAGCACACGAAACACATAAAACCAGAGAGACACAGATATATGTGGTTCACCCAGTTTGGGCTACATCCACCCCGAACAGCCAGTCCTTCCTTTCTATTATCCGGCAAAAATGAAGAGACAAAACCTACAGCAGATCTGCTGTAATATCCTCTGTTCTCTCTCACAGTCTCCCTCTCTTTTTCTTTCTCCGAGAAAACACACATAATACACAGCCACAATACAATGCCCTCATATATACAAGGGGGTTGCCTTCTAGGGCAAAAAACCCTAATCTAAACATAACTTCTACCGTCAGATCATTTGCCTAATGAATGGCCCAGATTGACTAGAAATTACTTTACTTTTACAAGGCAATTTTACATCTATTTTTAGCTTCGGGGGCGCTGCCCCCGAACCCCCACCAGGGGGGGGGGGGGCTCCAAAAAGCGTTGCCGCACCCCCCTGGACGCCCCACGGCAGCGATTAATTTACGGGCAGCATTGCCGCCCCTTTTAAGGTGCAGGGGTCCAATGCTGTGATACAAAGTAAACAAGATAATCAGGCTCCACACCCAACACTCAATCGGTCTACTACTACCATTATTGAGTCATTACCTCGTTTTGATCTTGGTAGTCCAATGCTGAAATCTAACGAAATCACTTCCCATTTCCATTCAGGAATTGGTATAGGCTGCATTAACCCAGCCGGATGTCAGTGTTCTACTTTCACCTATTGGCACTCTACACACTTGTTTATATAGGTTGCTATATATTTTCTCATACCGGCCAACAGTAGTCCTTTCTTATTGCTGTCAACATCTTTTGGTATCTAGGATGCCCTGCATAATTTCTTCTATGATATTCATCAAATATTAGAGTATTCAACTCCATTCTATTTGGGATGACTATTATTTTCTTGAAAACCATCAATCCATCCTAGTTGATTTCATAATCTCCCAACCTTCCTTGTTCTTTATATTCCTGTGCTTGCTCCCACAAAAATTCATATTCAGGATCTTTTCCTGCTTCTTTTCTGATTTGATCTAGGAATCTGCATTCAACTTGGTCAACATGTAATTCATAGATTTTATGCAACTTTCTTCTCAATGCATCCGCAAACCTGTTTTCCTTTCCTTTTACATGATGCATGTCAATGTCAAACTCGCTCAAGAAGGCATTCCACCTTGCTTGTTGGGAGTTTAAATTAGCTTGTTTGAAATAGATGGTTAAAGTACTATGATCTGTCTTCAACACAAATCTTTTCCCAAGTAGTGCCTCCACACCCGGAGTGCCTTCACAACTGCAATCAGCTCTAAATCATAGGCTGAGTACCGTTGTTCATGATATTTTAACTTACGAGACTCATATCCAACTATCTTTCCTTCTTGCGATAAAATCTCCCCAACACCCTTCTTAAATGCATCCGTGAAAACTTTGAATTATTTATTTGGATCAGCTACACTTAACACTAATGCTGATGTTAATAATTGCTTCAGATTTTCAAATATGTCTTGACATTCCCTTATCCATTTAAATATTTTTCCCTTCCTTTGTAGAGAGGTAATAGGAAAGGCAATCTTTGAAAATCCTTTAATAAATCACCGGTAATAACTAGCGAGTCCCATAAATGATCGTATATCTGCCACATTTTGTGGCACCTTCCATTACATGATAGTTCTGATTTTCTCTGGGTCCACTACTATACCTTTTGCAGATATCACATGTCCAAGATATTGTATTTCTTCCTTGAAGAAATCACATTTACTAAATTTCACATATAACTGATGCTTTCTTAACATCTCCAGTACCATTAGCAAATGCTCCTTGTGTTCTTCCACATTCTTAGAGTAGAATAGAATGTCTTCAATGAAAATTAGCACAAATTTATCCAAATAAGGGTGAAAGATACTATGCATCAGTCTCATAAAAGTGGCTGGTGCGTTAGTCAGCCTGAAAGGTAGCACCACGAATTCATAGTGACCATATGTTGTGCGAAAGGCATTTTTATGTATATCTTCATCATTGATTTGGATTTGGTGATAACCTGATCTTAAATCAATTCTTGAGAATGCAGTAGCTCCTCTTACTTGGTCAAACAGATCATCAATTCGTGTTAAGGGATATCTGTTCTTAACGGTCAATTTGTTTAACTGACGGTAATCCAGGCACATTCGCATGGTTCCATCCTTCTTTTTAACAAATAACATAGGTGCTCCCCAAGGAGATACGCTTGGTCGTATATATCCCTTGTCCAATTATTCTTGAAGCTGCATTTTTAACTTGGTTAATTCTGGCACACTCATTCGATAGGGTGCTCTTGATACTAGTGATGCTCATGGCAGCAATTCATTTGTAATGTCTATATCCCTTGTAGGTGGCAGACCTGGTATCTCTTCTGGAAGTATATCTTTGAATTCCTGCACTACAGGAATATTTTCCAGCATAGGAAATTTTTCCTTAGATTCAGAGAAACCCACTTATATAACGTACAGTTGACATCCCTTCCTCATACATTTACCCATTTGGGAAGCTGTAATTGGGTGCAACTGTACAAGTTTCTTAATTCCTTGAATTTCCTGGCGGGTTCCATATTGATTTCTGTAGTAGATAATCTTCTCCTTGCAATCTACTAAAGTCCAATGCCTTTCCAACCAATCCATGCCAAGCAACACATCATAGGATCCCAAGGGAAAAATATTCAAATCCATAGTTAATTGTTGTCCACTAATCTGTGGTGCACAATTTGGTATCTTGGCGCCAACTTTTCTCTTGGCTCCAGTAGCCAGATGGACTAACCATGACTTCCTAAACTTTTGAATTTGCAATTTACAACTCTCTACCAATTTAGGACTGATATAACTTAAACTGGCTCCCGGATCTACCAAAACAAAAACAGTTTGAGTTAGCAACATACCTTCTAGTTCAATCATGGTAGGTTGGTAATCCGCTTGTTGATCCTCCAATGCTACATTGATTCTGGGTATGTTTCGAGCAACATCTCCCACTATTGAGGCTACCTGCAAATTATTTAACGCTTCATTTCTACCCCACTGTGGGAAATTTCGATAATAGTGTGCCTCACCACAACCCCAGCATTGTAAAGGTGGCTTCTGGTTTTGAGGTTGCTCCAGTTTACGAGAAGCTTCGACGGTTTTATCTTGTACAGGCCACCTTACCCTCTGATGGTTCTTACCAAACTCCCTACCGACTGAGCTCTTTTCTGTGCTTTTAAAATTACTGGTTTTGCCTCTTTTAAAACCATCACTACTCTTGTTTTCTTTCCTCGGCTGTCATCCTTTTCCTTGATCTGTCTTGGCTTTAGCTTGTTGATAGCACATTCTGGCATTTCTAATGGCCTCATCCATTTTTTTGGGATTTAAAAACTCTATACATTCCTTCATGTGAGTGGGTAAACTAATGAGGAACCTTTGTACTTTAGCTTTCTCATCCCTTAAGTAAGGTACGTAACGTAGTAATGAAGTAAAATTAGTGATAAAGTCATCCGTAGTCAATTGTCCGAGTTTCAAACCGTGGAATTCTCGAGATTTTTCATCATAAAAGCACTCTGTCAAGTACTTATCTTTAAAATACTGTTGAAACATATCCCACGTTACATCTTGATCTTCTATTCTGCGAACGTTCTTCACTTATTCCCACCACAAGGTGGCTTTCCCGCTTAACTAGTAAATAGCTAACCGGGCCTTAAGATTACTATTATAATCATATACTTGAAAATACTTGTTCATATTAATCAGCCACGCCTCAGCTACCTCTTCTTCCACTCCATCAAATGTGGGTGGCTTTATCTTTCTAAATTCACCTTGCAACTCTATCTTCTGCTTTTTACTTTCCTTCTGTTCTGTTACATTATCAGATTCGGCTTCATTAAAAATTTTATTTCGATTACTCCACTAAGACAAACTTCTTTCATTTCGGCCTATATCATGATCTCCTGTTTGTTGTTCATTTCCTTCCTGAAATTATCTATCAGTACTAAGCTTCTCGATTCCTTGATTTTTTTTATCTGAGAGACTTTTCAAAATTCTCTCCTGCTCCTACATCAACCTTGCATTATCATTTCTTACTCTTTCAATTTTTTCTTGCAGCTTTTGCACCGTTGTTAACAAAATGTTGGTTTGATGTTGTTGTTCTTCTAGCAACCTACTATTCTGTTGATGTTGTTCCACCCCCAACTGAACCCACATTTTGGGATTCCTTTCCTGTTGGGGTTGGGTCTCCTCAGCATTTTGAGGTGGCTACTGTAAGGGTGTCCTTCTCATTTGTCTTGTTAACCTTTCCATCTGAGTGCATTAGTAACACACAATTTGACGTTAGTTGAACCATAGGGTCCCAACGTTGTAACGCTGCTCTGATACCACTTGTAACATATAGACTAACCATATTATAAAAATAACATAACTAAAATTAATAAATAAACAAATAAAAAATATTTCTACTTGCTGTCTATCCATGTGACTAATGATACTCTTGACTAAGTATCATCATAGCTTGATTAATCATTAAATCTCAAATGTCAAACCTTATTCTCATCATTAATATAACATTGGTTTAAATATCATACAAACAAGTTTTATTGCTATGGAACTATATATAGTTGAGCACGCATATGAGCTTTTGGGTCTAACTTATATGTATATATATATATTTTGTTATTGACATTATAGCCTAAGCCATATGTCTATGTTAATAATCATTTAACACACATTAAATCCAACAAAATTATACATATCATATTATTCAAGTCGACAACATCATGGCATTCAATACGAATTAAATCTCGGCGTACGAAAGTTGTTTTACATCATGTTTATCACGATCTGTTGTGTAACCAACTTCAAAAATAGAAGAAAAGAGATATCAGCGCCTTAGAAATAAGCCACTTCGAGGGGGCAACCTCCAATACATTACATAAATGAATAGTTCTTGGATGATACAAATGAACAAAACCTCCTTCTATATATAGGAGTCCATGGGGCCACAATATAATCCTAGTGGGGCTACAATGTAATCCTATCCGACCTAACAATAATAATGTAAGGTCACAATAATAACAATATGGGTGTTACAGGGGTACAATAATAACAATAAGGGGGCTACACTATTAATATAGGGACTTAACATGCCCCTCTCCTTCAAACAAGTGTTATCCTCAACGCTTCATTATTTCTTGATGCTTCTGTATAAAATTCTCATCCTCCCATGTGGAATCTTCTACAGGAAAGTTCTTCCACTTGATGAGATACTCTGAAATTGATCGTACTTGTCGAGTTCTTGTTTTTGTGACTGATTCATAACTTCTTTCGATGTGATGTTGATATTCCTGTTGTTTCATTAGATTCTGCACCAAAGTTAGGTTATCCTTTGAGAGTTGGAGAACTTGTTGTTGATGCTCGATGTCATCTTCCACTAATTTATCATCCATATTAGTTATTATTTTATCCTTCAAACCATCCAACTTAGCCTCCATTTCTTCTTTTAAACCATCTATGTCATCTTCGGTTGCTCTTCGTAAGATCGAAATTTGTTGCACTTGGTACCATAATTTTGATATCTCATACTGCAATTCTTCCACTTCATGCATCATAGTATATATTTCTGAGGGCTTAATGGGTGTTGAATTCTTTTTAGGAGGCATTTCAAAATGAAATACTGAAATATATGCTCAATAAGCCCTTGGAATCACTTCAAACTGATTTTTCAAACAAGATTTATGCAATTCGGGAAAAACAATACACACCTTTTACTTGCTTTTGAGGAGCTCGATATTGGAATTGGATTATCTCTGTGATTGTGACTCTTAAATATCTGAAATTCAGCAATGAAATAGCCCTCTGAATTATATTTTTAATGCCACAGGTCTGACCTGATTTGGATTCTCCAAGACAAAGTTGTGTCCAATCTCCCACAATGACCTAATTCTGGACTGGTTCAGTAGAGCGAACTTGTACGACTTGCCACGTGTCACTGTTTTGTCCTTTGTCTCTGAAATTGATAGCTAAGAAACTTCAGTCTGTGTACTTGCGACCACTTTTTACGGCACTTCAATCCAATGCCCAGAGAGAGATTTATTGAAGTTTTCCCACGATCACCTCTTTGAGATGAAATTCAGGAGCCTGAAAAAGCACTACCTTCCACAGATCATATCTCCAAAAATATTGTGAACCAAGCTCTGAAATTTTTTGACGAATTTCCTCAGGATTTCAGCTTCGCACCATAAAAATTTCAGATTCGGAACCTTCGTAGAAAAATTATTATAGCGAAAATTCCACGATGACCTGTTTAGGAGCTTGAAACAAGGCCTAACTTCCACAGATGATATCTCCGAAAATATTGCGAACCAAGCTCTGAAATTTTTAGACAATATTCCTCAGGATTTCAGCTTCGCACCCTAAAAATTTCCGCTTCTGAAACTTCGTAGAAAAAAAGTTATAGCGAAAATTCCACGATGACCTGTTTGGAGCAGCGAAACCCTAGAATCCAAAGCTCTGATACCAAATGTTGTGTAACCAGCTCCAAAAATAGAAGAAAAGAGATATCAACGTCTTAGAAATAAGCCACTTCGAGGGGGAAACCTCCAATACATTACATAAATGAACAATTCTTGGATGATACAAATGAACAAAACCTCCTTCTATATATAGGAGTCCATGGGGCCACAATATAATCCTAGTGGGGCTACAATGTAATCCTAGCCGACCTAACAATAATAATTTAAGGGCACAATAATAACAATATGGGGGTTACAGGGGTACAATAATAACAATAAGGGGGGCTACACTAACATAATAAGGGGCTACACTAATAATATAGGGACTTAACACGATCCTTCTACATCTGGCTTGCACTTGACTTGTACCGGTTGGCATTTGGCAGTCCATCTACCGTCGATCTAGAGCTAGATCGGACGGTGAATGTGCATTAGGGTTGGCTAATGACTATGGTCCGTAACTGCTTTTCCATTGTCATTCCCTCGCTCGATGGTTCTGGAGGTCTGCTCTGCGGCTCCAGGGTTTTCTTTCTCCAAGCTTTGATTTCTATGGCCATTTCACTCTAGATGCAGCGCGACACTTGGAGATTACTCAGCCATTCCGAATGACTGGTAAATTGCCTCCGACGCAACTTGGCTCGTATGATTTTGACCTTACCTGCACTGTTTCTAAGCTTTATTATGTAGACTTACTTTCTGTTATCCATTCGTTTGCATCTGGTTATGAGTGTGAATACTGAGCTTATTTTTGTTTTGCAATATGTGTGTATGCTTATTGAACCGATGGTATTCACCAGCTTGGCTTGGGCTCACTTCATTATGCTCAAATTTCTCAGGTAACTTCTTTATACACTTGCATAATTTATTTTTTTTAACTGGAGTACAATATTATGGCAATAATCAGGGTTCGACTCTGTCTACTTGTTAATAAACGCCTCTGTATCTTGTTTAACAGGTAATGTTTTATTTGCTTCTACGTCTACAGAATTTTCCAACTGGAATTCAAGCTTTAGCCCCAAGATTCAGGGTCTAATCAAATTCATGCTCATGCTAATAGGTACCCCTATCGATTTTCGGGTTCAAACCCTAGATCTAAAATGCAACAGGGTTTTAGCTTGATGGCCATGATGTATTATCGTTTTCTCTTAGGGTTTCTAACTGTAGCCCTAGGGTCTTTCCTCAAGGACCAGTTACTACCCTCTACAATTAAGTTTTTCGTTCTTGAATTTCTAAAGTCTTTGGCCCTCAGAGCATGAGGGTTTCATTTTTATTTCGGCCATAGGCCTCTTACAGTATAAGACAAACACTCTATTTTTTTAAAGAACAGTACCTATATGATTTTCTCTGTATCAGTATTTTGTTCAGTTTTCAAGATATCCAGGGTTTTACACCCGCGCCATTAACTTATATATACATCTCTTCTGAGTATATTCGTGAAGCTATGTGTTGATTTATTTCATCACAGATAGTGTTATCTTTCAAGTTTCCTGTTGTCATTCTTAATGTTATAATTCTACATTCAGTATTTACATTATTTTTACTTGCATGCATGTGTTGATGCATATCACCGAGAGTGTACATAGTCTATGGTTTCCTTTCCATGTTTTCTACAGGGTTTTTAGCTTCTATCCTTGATAATAATAAGAAAGGTTATCTTATTGTTTTCTGTGGAAGAGTTTACATTACTCTGTAGGTTGTTTTCTATGTTGCTTTTTCCACAGTGTACTCTCTGTTATCTATCATAATTCTTTTAACTGGTATGTTAACTTCTTCTCGATGTTTCAAAGTGTACTAGGAATAACAGTCCTTGTAAGTGACCGGACCATTATAAGTTCGTGTATTATCATAGAAATGAAGGACGACTGACCCAGAATCTGGTCATAGAATCTCGGTTAACAGTCCTTTACTAGAAATAGTTCATTCCATTCAAACAAGAAGAAGAACTAATAATTGCACAGAGAGAATTTAAAATAAAAGGTATTATTTTACCTACTTAACATAATTCCTCTCTCAGGCTTCCTTTCATGTCTGTATAGTCTCCTAATGTAAATTTTTAACACATAGAAAACATTCAAATCTACAGTAATTCCATTTTTCTCATTTATAATTAAAATAACCAGTAAATACTACTAACAGAAAGATACAAAATAGATTTCCACTCATCTGTACACTTTTCTGACTAATAAGTGATTGCCTCCCTTCCGCGAGTGAGGGGATTACATCCTCCAACTCTCCCCCGTGCTCCAAGTCTAAGTCTACGTTGAATACAGAAATCTGGAAAAGAATCTGGGGACAGTCCGGTCCAATTCTCCCATTCCAGTGGAACAGTCTCCTCTGTAATTTTTTCCCTTCAGGGATTTACTTATCAAGATGACAATTCCTTTCTTAGTTCTCCAACAGAACCCCCAAAACTCCCTGAAATCTCTTATTTATTCCAGAGTTTCTTTGGATAACTGTGGAACTATTTTTCTATTCAACTAACTCCAGATCTTGAATTTACTTTTACCATCTGTATTTACTTAAGAAACTAATTTCACAAGTAATCTTTTATTCCAATACCAAAATTAATTTATGTTCAAAATATTCTGTTTGTAACAAATAACAATAATGTTTAACAACTCTTAACAAAAACCTAACAATTTGTCATCAACTAAGGCAGTGGTTATAGTCTGCCCCTGGATGAGGATGAGGGTTTGATGCCTATGTAACTCCCTCGAATGCTCAAAACCTCTCAGTATTAAAAAAATAAGAAGGATGGAAGGTAATCCTCCTCCAATTAGTTACCAAGATCTCCACTGCATAAAACCCTAACGACTTCTTGAGAAAAACTAATTCATTAAATTAATAATATTTTTATCAATGAAAAAGGTAAACATGTGGGTCTATGGATGTTACATTTATATTATTTTTATTTATAGTACATTATATATATATATATATATATATATATATATATATATATATATATATATATATCAATTGATATTAATTAAATTTAATTATGTATAAATATCATTATTAGATTAGAAAATAACATTGATTCATATGTTATCATCACCCTGTGAGCATCACTCGATGCAATGAGTGCTAAGTGGACTATTAAAAAAAAAAATCATAAGAAATTAGTCAGTGACTACCTCTCATGGAAATGTTCATAGATGAATGACCTACTTAACCTAGGTGAATCCCAAAAATGATATCTAATAAAATAAATATACTTATATAGCTAATATTATTCAATTTAATGTTTTTCTTATGATTTATGGCTAACACATCGTATTTGGGAATAACATATATTTTAGGCTTTGAGCTTAAATATTTGACTCTATAAATTTTTTGAATTTTACTTCTATATTTACATTATTTAATTTGATAATAGGTTAATTTAATTTATCAGAAAATGAATTTGAAAGTCACTGCCAACTCTAATTCTTATTTTTTTATTATTGTAATTTATCTACAATATTTCATTTTGATTTTGGTTTCAAATATATTTTTATTTTTTTATTAAAATTGAATATTATATTAAGTGTTGTTTTTTGTTTTTTTAATAAATATATTTTTTATTTTTTTATATGTAAATAATTCTTGCACAATAAACAATAGCTATGTGATAACAATGTGTAAAAAAAAAAAAAATAGTGACATTGTAACCAAGTAACTCTGGTTAGATATAGTATCAAACTATTATTTGGGGAAAACCTTTTCAATTTTTTTTTCTTTTCATTTTCAAATTAACCATAAATTAATTAAACATTTCATTTTCAAATTAACTATAAATTAATTAAACATTTTGGATTATTATAGTTCATGGAAAACATAAATTGTAACGTTTATCATCATAGAAAAAAATTTACTTTCACTTTAACAAGCTTAACCACTTGTATTTTTTCACACTTTACATATATTAAATATTTCACATATAGGAATTCAATACTACACCTTACATTATATGATCATAACACATATACGAAACAATCCTACACCTTACATTTTATAATTATAACACACATCTAATGGAATTCATTCCATCACAAATCCCAACGTTCCACTTGTACTGCTTGTTAGCCACTTGGCAACGTTTCTAACTTTCGACATAATTCTAGAATGAATATGTTTTTAATTGATTTAAGGCAGGACACAAATCTCACGGTTCCATCGTATTGGGTGAAACTGTTAATAAATTCAATTATGATTGATTCAATGCACATGGGTTATGTTTGGATATTTCGGATATTATTGATTTGATTCTTAATGACCCCGTACAACCTACCCATATGATCAACAGTTGTATGGGAATTCACCGTTGGATTGAAGGGTTTGGATTCGACAATGGAGATTGGCGGAGGACCTGTTTATTCTATAGACCTCCCCAAACCCTAACCATCTTTGTCATTTTCTTCCGCTTGGTTGTCGCACTGCTCTGCACCCTGTGGCCAGACTCCATCACCTGGTTTCCCTTGGCTCCATGTCAGCTCTGCTTGGCCTCCCTAGGGAATGTCTTTGCATGTAACGCAATACTCGATTGTTCTGGAATATTATTCAGTTCTCTTGGCTCTATTTCCATTTTATTTCCAATTTTTACAGGCTTCTTATTCCACCATAGGTATATTCTTCTTCAAGTGGGTTTCTACCATGGTGCTCTTGCTGTCTAGATAGGTCGGTGCTTACCTTGAGATTTTCGCGAAGTCTACTTCTCCAATGAGTTCCTCCATCAAGCTGCACATGAGTTTGAGGTGCAGGTTTAAATTAAGCCACATTTTACGAAGTGTAGGTTAATTCGTCTCTGGTTAGGAAGTTTGATTCTTTTCTTTGTGACTTATTTACAGGGTTCCACCCAACGAATTTGCAAGATAGCTCTTGCCCTCAGGTAACAGTTTAATGCTCCTCTTATTCAAGCCCTCTTTATTTTTGTTTCTATATTGTTGGCGTTGTTTCTCACTCAAATCTTTCTGTCTTATTTTCTTGTGCAGGAGAGGTTCGACTCATCTCTTGGATTCAAGCTTGTAGGTTTTTCATTGATACAAAAGGTTGAACCTGATTCCTTCCTTTTTCCTTTCAGGTATACCAAATCCTTATTGCATGTTTTACATAATTGTTAATAACAGAGGCCCTTGACCTGACCTTCAGAGTTGCTCGACATCATGCGTTTTTCTTAAAGTATAGTTTCAAGCTTGCATGCCTTGGTAGTATATATTTTAATTTCTTTTCGAAACAAGGGGCATTTTCCCAACTTGTGGACATCGTATTTTATGACTCTATCATAATTATATTCTGGTATTTAATTGTTTAAGAGGATAACTGTAACTTCAAGCTCGAAATTATGAGAGAACTGCTCTCTAGAATTCATTGACTCTATGTTTTCCCTCTATTATTCCGAAAGTTGTAATTTACTTATGCATTGTATGATTTCGGGACTTTCTGTTCTTAAAAATATTATTAATCCTTCTTTCAATAGAATGTTTTTGCTCTCTTCTAGATATATCAGGAAATGTGTATAGTATATCCTAAATTTATTCACATAGTACAAAATGTATCTTTCTAAATCTTGAATATAATTATATGTTAGTTTTATCTTGGCTCCGACATACTCTTGTTTTCATTCTACTATAGATTTATATATATTTGGTTTGTTTTACCGTCGTTACTGATTTTTGGGTTTACTATACATGTTTTCACTGTTATTTACTTCCTTCTATTCTTTTCACATTCTACAGTAGAAATACAACATTAAACTAATTTTGTACAAAATTTATTACTTACTGCTTAATATATGTCTGGACCATTTTTTCCATGTTTATTATAGAAGCAGTTAACGACCAACTTGGAGTTTGGGGTTTCGGCCCTCAACTCAGAGTTAATGGTTTTCTGAGTTAATATCCCTATAGTAATAAGTCAATTTATAAGCCCCACCAGTTTATAGTAAACACCAGCTCTTTTCTTATTTACAGAAATAATTTAAAGTCACACCATTCCAAATATTTATTGTATTTCTTGAGTTCTACTGTTTTTAGAAAAAGAACACAGACATAACATATTGAATATACTTCTACTACGGGAAATAGTCCTTTTCATCATTAAATACCTAGACAGTGACAGGAAAATTAATAAATAACTAGACAACATGTCTAATACCAAATTTTCCAGTAAATGAATACTTATTTGTTTTTCCAAATTTTCTAAGGTTGTCCACCCTACCATGAGTGAGGAAATCACGTCCTCAACTCCCCCCGTGCTCCATACCGAGTCCAATAGGTTGAATTTTTTTTTCCAGAAGAGACCTCAAGGCCCTTGGGCCCAGTACTTATTCTTTTCTAGGAATAGGGAATGTTGAGTGTGTTCCACTAGTCACCACCAGCTCACGAATACTCCACTCACTTCCTCCTTAGTCTCAGCACATAACCCCCCTTCCTCACTGGGATGCACTTTTTATCCGTAGAGGAGAGGTAACTGTCTTTAACTGTTTCTGTTCAAATACTCTTATTTCTTGGAATACTTTTACCATCAACCTTTTAACATTTTATGGAACCTCTATTCCATAAATTAAATTTAGTTTCAGCCAAAAACATAATTTATTTTTGTTTATCTGATAATCCTTTTCTCAATAACATAAATGTTTTGTCACTTAAAATTAAATAACATAGTCAACTAGTTAACATTTAAACCAGTTGTCATAACTTCCCCTCCTGGAAGCAAACACCATCCTCGGTGTTTCATCTCAGCTCAGCAAATAATTTTGGATAAGCCTCATGAAAAAATCCTTCATCTTCCCAGGTAGCCTCCTCTGAGCTGAAGTGCTTCCATTTCACTTTAACCTGGGTGATGGCTCGCCTCCAGAGCATGATCTCTCTCCGATTGAGTATACGCTAAGGTTCAGCCAGAAATTCGTCATCTGGTTCGATCTGCATACAAAAAAACTCTAAATTAAACTCTCATAAAGCTTAGTTATTTTAAGGTAGGTTTCTTAATCTCATCCCACCTAAATAATTTGCCATTGGATTACATTTTTTGGGTCATGCATGTAGCGTTTTAGTAAGGATACATAGAACACATTGTGCACTCGAATATTGCTGGGTAAAGCCAATTAGTACGCCACAGGTCCCACCCTCTCCAATATCTGAAAGGGTCCACAGAAACTTGGAGCTAACTTGGCACAGGAGGCCCACCTTAGTGTGCTACTCTATGGTTTAATCCTTACATACACATGGCCTCCCACTTCAAATTCTTGATAAGTCCTCTTCTTATTCACATACACTTTCCTCCTATCTTGAGCAGCTCTCAGATTTTGTCTGATTTTTCTTGCTTCTAATTCCATCTCAGCTAACATATCAGGTCCAAGCATCATCTTGGTTTCGGGGCTGCTCTAATTGGTAGGATTACAACATTGTAGTTCGTATAAAGCTTCCAAAGGGCTCATCTTAAGAGATTCTTGATAACCATTTTTATAAGAAAATTCTACCAAGTGAAATTATTCTTCCCATATTGTTGGCTACTGCATCACATACATACACAAAATATCCTCCAGAATTTGGTTTACCCGTTCATTTTTCCATCTTTCTAAGGATGGTAAGCAGTGCTAAAGTTAATTTGGGTTCCCAACCTGGTAAACAAGGTCTTCCAGAATGATAAAGTAAACTTCACATCCTAATGTGATATGACAGTCTTTGGAATACCATGTAGTCTAAAAATATTCCTCATAAATATATCTGATATCTGCATAGTTTTATAGGTATATTGCACATGTAAAAAATGTGTTGCTTTGCTCAACCTATAAACCACCACCATAATGGAGTCATTGTGTTTTTTTGATCTTGCTAAATCAGTGATAAATTATAGGGTTATAACTTCCCATTTCCACTCCGATACTGGGATAGGATGCAACAATCCAGCTGGATGTTGATGCTCCACCCTAACTTGTTGATACTTTAGGAATTTGTTCAAATATTCTGCAATATTTCTTCACATACTAGGCCAGAAATAGGCCTTTATAAATGATGTTATCATTTTCTGGTATCTTGGATGTCTTGAGTAATTACTGTGGTGGTATTCATTCATGATCAACTCCTTCAAACCCGTTCAATTAGGAATATATATATTTTCCTTAAAGGTTAACAATTGATCTTTGCTTATCCCATAATCAAGAGGTTTCTCTTTCTTCCTGGTTTCCTACACTTTCTTTCACAAAAACTGGTATTTAGGACCCTTTCCAACATCCTCCTTTATCCGATCCACAAACTTAAATTCAATCTAGTTATAGCATAGTTCATACACACAATGTAGTTTTCTTCTTAATGCATCTGACACCCGGTTTTCCTTACCTTTTACATGTTGGATATCCATATCAAACTCACTTAAGAATGCATTCTAGCTTGCTTGCCGAGAGTTAAGATCAAATTGTTTAAAGTAGCTGGTTAGACTGTTGTGGTCAGTTTTTCACACAAACCTTTTTCCTAACAAGTAGTGCCTCCATATTCGAAGTGCATGCACTACCGAAGTCAGCTCTAAATCATAAGTTGAATATCGTTGTTCATGCTCTTTCAATTTTCTTGATTCATAGGCAACTACCCTTCTTTATTGTGAAAGAATCACTTCCACCCCTTCTTTACAAGCATCAGTACAAACCTCAAATTCCTTATCTGGATCATCTACTCTCAACACCGGGTCTATGGTCATCAATTGTTTCAGCTTATCGAAACTATTTTGACATTCTATAGTCCATCTAAATATTTTTCCCTTTCTTTGAAACGATGTAATTGGAAAGGAAAACTTCGAAAATATTTCAATGAAACTTCAATAATATCCAGCAACCCCATAAAGGTTCAGATATCAGCCATATTTTGGGGTACTCTCCATTCCATGATTGTCTTAATTTTCTCTAGATCAACCGTGATTCCCTCAGCGGAAATAACATTGCCTAGATATTGAATTTCTTCCTGTTCTGATACAGTCCTAGACTCTTTCTCATTATATTTCCTATTTCTGTTACTCCGCTGGGAATGGCTTCTTTCCATTCTGTCAATGGTTTGCTCTTTAGCTTGTTGTTCATTTTCTTCTTGTGTTTCTCTTTCTGGACTGGGTTGTAGCACGCCTTGATTCTGCTTATCCAACAGGCTTTTAAGTATCCTCTCCTGCTCTTGCATCAGGTGCTCATTGTCACTTCTAACCCTGACCATTTCCTCTTGAAGCTTTTGCACTGTACTTAGAAAAATACTGGTTTGGTGGTGCTGCTCCTCCAACAATATACTAGTCAGTTGGTGTTGATCAAAATTGATCTGAATCCACATTTCAGGATTCATTTATGTTTGGGGTTGGGGTGTCTGTTGTGTCGACCCCCTTCTCATAATTTCTCCTTGTATGCTAATCTTTTGTTGTGCATCATTAAACACACAATTTTCATGTTAGGTGACCCTTAGGATCCCAACATGTGAATGTTGCTCTGATACCACTTGTAATTTTTATCAACATTAACCAATAAAAAAATTTACTTTCACTTTAACAAGCTTAACCACTTGTATTTTTTCACACTTTACATATATTAAATATTTCACATATCTGAATTCAATATTGCACCTTACATTATATGATCATAACACATATACGAAACAATCCTACACCATACATTTTATAATTATAACATATATGTAATGGAATTCATTCCAGCACATATTCCAACGTTCCACCTGTCCCACTTTTTATCCACTTGGCAGTGTTTCAAACTTTCGACATAATTCTGGAATGAATATGTTTTTAATTGATTTAAGGCACGACACAAATGCCACATTTCCATTGTATTGGATTGGACTGTAAATAAATTCGATTATGATTGATTCAGTGCGCATGGGTTACATTTGGAGATTTCTAATATTATTGATTTGATTGTTAATGACCCCGTACAACCTACCCATCCGATCAAGAGTTGTATGGGCATTCACTGTTGGATTGAAGGGTTTGGATTCGATGGTGGATATTGGAGGAGGACCCATTTAGGGTATAGACCTCCCCAAACCTTGAATTTATTTGTAATTTTCTTCCGCTTTCTCGTCGCGCTGCCTTGCAACCTACAGCCAAACTTTGCCACCTAGTTTCCCTTGGCTCCATGCCGGCTACGCTTGGCCTCCCCAGGGCACGTCTTCACAAGTAGCACCATACTCAACTGCTCTAGAATATTATTCAGTTCTCTTGGCTCTATTTTTGTTTTCTTTCTAGTTTTTACAAGATTCTTATTCCACCGTAGGTATATTCTCCTTCAAGTGGGGTTCAACCATGGCACTCTTGTTGTCTTGACAGGCCAATTTTTACCTTGATCTTTTTGCAAAGTCTACTTCTCCAACAAGCTCCTCCATCGAGCTGTAGGTGAGTTTGAGGTCTAGGTTTAAATTAAGCCACATTTTACGAAGTGTAGGTTAATTCATCTCTGGTTAGGAAGTTTTATTCTTTGCTCTGTGACTTATTTACATGGTTCCACCCAACGAATTTTCAAAAGAGCTATTGCGCTCAGTTAACAGTTTAATGGTCCTCTTATTCGAGCCCTCTTTATTTATGTTTCTAACTTGCCACCATGGTTCCTCACTCAAATATTTCTGTCTCTTATTTTCTTGTGCAGGTGAGGCCCGACTCATTCCTTGGAGTCAAGATTATAGGTTTTGCATTGATACAAAAGGTTTAACTGATTCCTTCTTTTTTCCTTTCAGGTACCGAATCCTTGCTGCATATTTTACATAAGTGTTAAAAACAGAGGCCCTTGACCTGGCCTTCAGAGTTTCCTGGCATCATGTGTTTTTCTTAAAGTATAGTTTTAGGCTTGCATGCCATGGTAGTATATATTTTAATTTCTCTGTGGAACAAGGGGATTTTTCCCAACTCGTGGAAATCGTATTTTATGACTGTCATAATTATATTCTGGTATTTAATTGTTTAAGAGGATAACTATAACTTCTGGCTCAAAATTATGAGAGAATCGCTCTCTAGAATTCATAGACTCTATGGTTTCCCCATGTTCTTCCGAAAGTTGTAATTTACTTATACATTGTCTTATTTCGTTACTTTCTATTCTTAAAAATATTATTAATCTTTCTTTCAATGGAATTTTTTCGCTCTCTTTTGGATATATCAGGAAATGTGTACAGTATTTCCTAAATTTCTTCACATAGTACGAAATGTATCTTTCTGAATCTTGAATATAATTCTTTGTTAGTTTTATCTTGGCTCCGACAGACTCTTGTTTTTGTTCTGCTATAGATTTATATATATCTGGTTTGTTTTACAACCATTATCGATTCTGGGGTTTACTCTACACGCTTTTAATGAAACATTCCACAAACATATGTGGGGTATTATAATTATGTTAGATTAACTTTTCAATTGAGAAAGGAATTAAATAAAAATTCATGACCAACAAACCCAATAGTTACAAGTATTATAGTTGGCCAATAGTTGTGGCTATCATCATTTCAATGAAGACAGTCATCCAAGCCATATTTGGTTTCAATAGTGAATGCAGATTTAAAATATTCATAACCTAAATTCGTAGTTAAAATGATAAATAAGAGTACTCCATCCTAAACAAGAATACTCCATCTTAATTCCTCATGGTAAGCCAACAAAACCTTAATACCGATGAAAAATAAAAAATACTAATAGCGACTTTGGAGAAGTGAAATGGACTGGTAATATTTAGGAAACAACCCTTACAAATATTTTTTATGTGAACCATTAAGGATAAAGGAAAGTCTTTATATTATTCCAAGATTGATTTCATTCCGAGAACCTACAAAGGTACAGTCTAGAAAAAATAAATTTTCAATTTTAGTAGTATATAAAAAGAAAGAGTTTTAAATTATAACAATGCCATGAAGCCATACTTAATCTTAATAACACATGTCATGGTCAGCCTAATGAACATTTTATAAAATTTCAGGCTATATGATTAGGTCATTGATCCATAAGCTAGTATTATAACCAAACTATAACTATAACCATATATATATATATATATATATATATATATATATATATATATATATATATATATTCCAATTCAATGAAAGGTTCTGAAAAATGAAGTTAGGGTTTCAGACTGTCATTCAATGACCTGTAAAGTGCAAGGAGGGAGGGTTAGTAAGAACTCAAAATGAGAGCAAGCCAAGTCTTTCTCTACTAGAATTTGAATAGGTCTACTAACATGAGGCCAAAGCATACAAGACATTAATAACACAATGAAATGCATTTAGGGATTACCTGTGTCCAAGAATATATCAGGTTCGTGATCCTCTTGAATGTTGCAAGGAGGATGTGTGTAGGAAATCTAGTAAATGGAGTATTTATTTCTATAAATATGAAACCAACGAGTATGAATAAATTCCACAAATATATTAAAGCCTTGTAAAATACACTAAAATTGTATAAGTGCATCGAGAACCTGAAGGATGAAAAGTGGAAGCATAGGAGTTGCAGTCGTAACCACAATAAGGAAAACTAAGCTCAAACATAACATAATCGCGAAGCCCCTTTTGAGGAACCTTCCTACAATGGAAATAAAAAGATAAGAGCTTTGTTACTTGAACACAAGCAAGAGAGCAAGAATATGTTAGGAAATTACAATTAACGAGATAGGCACCCTGGTATCGGTAGGCTCGTCGGTTGAGGGGGAAACCCCATTACATGTGACCTAAGGGAAATCCAATTTCAACAGAAAAATTTGAATGGTAACGTACCATAACAACAGTCTAGGATTGTCAATATGTAGTTTGAGATAATCTCGACACCGGTGAGAATGTGAACCTAAGAAGTACGAACCAGTTCAACAAAACAAATGACAAGTGATGGATGGATAAATTTACCTGTACCCACAATGAAAATCATTAGAGCCTCTTTGTATAAATTGGGAGCAAGGTTAGAGAATCCACATCAGAGCTTGTTCAAACAGGGCAAGGGTTACAAATGAGGGAGAGAGAGGAGATGAGGGTGTACAGGGAAGTGACCCCAAAATGGAAGGTTCTATTCCATTGTGTTCATTTACAATAGTTTACTCATCTAGTTGAGTTTTTGTACTCAATTTTATGGTCTGAATCTATGGTAGTGTCAATTTTTTTAATAGTTTCTCTGGACAAAGGTTATGAAATACCAACACCCCAAGTATGATCATGAAGTGATAATTATGGTTCGCCATTTTCATTGCATCTAACATTGACTAGGGGCTGATGATTGGAGAAATACTAAGGTCAATTAGGGTTGATGCAAAGTACTTTACAACAACTAGTAGTGTGCAAATGACTGGAAGTGTGGATCAGAAAAGGGGGAAGTTACCCTTAACCGATTTGAACAACCTAGAACTGTCCAATCTAACATATGAAGAATCAACAGTAAGAAGGTTAAAAAATCATCAAGGTCGATAATGTTCTATCCACCAAATAATATGAAAGAATGTTCCTACTATAAGCTTTATGCATAACCTCTGTGGGTGTAAACCAAATAATTTCATACCTATGCATGAGAATATAGAAATAACCCATTATGAAATTACTTCCACCGATGCAGTAAAATCCAATGTTTAATGTTTCGGTTGAGAAGGGTTTGGACCTTACTTTTCATAGTTGGTAATTTCATTATTAATGAATGAAATTGTCATTATAACTTAATAATGTAGAAAGTTGAAATAAAATAATGTAAATTTAAAAAATGGGCCTTATAGTGTAAACGAATGTTATAAGTGTGAATGGATGCTACAAATGGTTTCAGAACCAAAGGGTTCAACAATGTGGCATGTTAAGAGAGAAGAAAAAAATTGTGTTATGTTTCATAATGGGAAGTATGACAATCCCGTTTACAGGATCAGGTTCTGCACCCTTACTTAAAGCAACCCTTGAAAGGATGGTTGTCGTTAAATGAAGAATCTTAGACCATATGCCCTACTAAGTTGAAACAATGCCAAATGGACAACAAAAATCACTAATTATGAATTGGATATGAAAAATAAAATAAATTAACTTTTATGTTATCTAGCCAAAAGGTAATGGAAGTGAAACTAATTCCAAACTGTGAATTAAGTCATCAAAATACTAATTGAGTTATTGTTGAGGCCACCTGAGCAAATGGGTGTTTAGAAAATTCTTTAACAACGCATGATAATTAAGAAAGTATATTATGCCATTGTTGTGTGATAAGATAAGGAATCATGGGTACAAGAGTAAATAAGTTTAAGTGACATTTCTTATACTAAAGATATGTTGAAAAGAAAATAAAAGGAGAATATACATAGAGTACGTGTATATGGAAATTAGAAAAGGGAACTTTAAAGGAATCAAGAAATTTTTAATATATAAAGTAAAATATATGGTATACTGATATAGCTAGGGAATCCGTTTGAATGTACCTAAGGATGGATTTTGTCAAAGTTAACTCAAAATATAGGACATTTATGATTATTGAATGGAATTATCTTAGGTAGTTGGTAAGTTTGGTTAGAACCATTCACCAATTAAGCATTAGTAAATGACATAAAAAATATCAATAATGATGACTATTAAAGATAAAAAAACACAAGTTAACAGTATAACCAAGACGTAGTAAATCTATTACAAATAAAACAACTTGGTACAAAATTTATGACTGAAGAAAACAGACTAGTAACTGAATTAATGAACTTTATCGCTAAAACCCCTTTCATAAAGGGTGTTCTAGAAATATATGTCACACAATAGAATAACTCGCACCAACCACTAGCATAAAGTTTTCAAATGTCAAGAAATTAAGAATTTGTTCTTTTTAAAAGGGAACAATGAATTAAGGTAATTTGTGATAAAATAACATAAGGACTTGTGTTGGGAAAAGAGCCATATATTTGAAAGTTTTGAGTTGGAAGTGATAAGATAAAGTTATTTTGATTATTTGAAGGAATTATATAAACATAAAGCACTTAGGAATAGTGATGTTGATATTCATGAAGATATTTGTATTAATGGGGAGAAACATTGGAGTCATACCTAATAATAGGGTAATATTCTAAAAGAAACTTAGGTTTCTTTTACAAAAAAAAAAAACCCTAAAAAAAAAAATTGTACAGATTCATAATATCAAACTATAGAGCGACTCCCTAATTGGTTGAAAAGGATAAGTTTCATCAAGAGAAATATGATAAGATAATTGTTTAAAGATTGTTAGTGGTAATTCCAATATTTCCAAGTTAGTACAACTTGATAAATAGGAATAGATGTAGGTTAGATTCCATGAGAAATCTAGCAGAATTGTAGGAAATGTTCCTAGTAAGGCCAAATGATACATTTGTATATTACAAAGTAAAAGCTTTTAACCTGGTCCATTTTGGTTTAATGCTTTCTCTTTAAAAGGTTTGGAACATAGTATGAGCTATAAAAAAGGTACATTGGAAATATTTCTGTGTGTGTGATAAGATATGCATGACCATCATTGTGCATATCAAGTACCTTGGGGAGTTTTTTGCCTCGATGAGAATTGCAGGATTGATGTTGGAGATAGATGATGAAAATAAAGTGACTAATAGGTAACCAAATGAGATAACTAAGTAAATGTAGTGCATAGTCTGAATAAATTTAGAGTTTGAGTAAAGTGAATGCTGGTAGAATTTTGGTAAAAGCATTACCTATACCTGCTGACATGGAAATGATAGTGTGCATGAGTCAATGCTACCCTAGATAAATACCCTAAGGAGTTTCAATACGAATTCTATAGAGATATGTAAAGTTGGTTAAATGATTGATTAGAATGAATTTATACTTTAAAAACCAATATGTCAAGTTAATCACACTCACATGATATGTTGAGAAAGTTAACAAACAGAATGATGCAAGCGGTGAAGAATTCCCTAGACACTTCAATCGGTAGTTGTGGAACAAAAAAAAGGAAGAGAATTAAGAGAAAGTATTGTTGTAAGATTTGGTGATGTGAATTTCTTGTTATCTTCAATGATTTTAAGTATGCATATATTATTCTAAGTTGTGCTCTTGATTTTTCATAATAATTTCTTTTAATAAGACCTTGTGCTTTTATCTTCAATGGCACTGGAAACGAACAAGACCAAGGACATTATCTGAATTATAAATTATTGATAAAAAATTCTACAGATAACTAGAATGCATGATTAGGATCACTTAGGTGAGGAAAAAAATAACCCCTGTCATGAAAATGATGAGATCTTATGACACTCGATATTATGAAATTGAGATGGTGTTTAAGGGCAAGTCATAGAATGGGCATGATTAGGTTCACCTAGGTGAGGAAAAAAATAACCCATGTCATGAAAATGGTAAGATCTTATGACATACTCGATATTATGAAATTGATATGGTGTTTAAGGGCAAGTCATTGATTGCAAGCCATGAAGGGGTCAAGGATAAAAACAGAATATTCCTTGAACCTTAAAACAACAAACAAACAAAATAAATAACAAGTGTGATTATGTAAAACTAATATTTATTATCCCTATTGAGGTAAGAATGTTTTCTATTTAGTATTAAATTTTTGACGTGATCTTATGGGTCAAATGTATTGATGAGTTGAAAATAATAATAATAATAAAGGGAACTATAATATGATGATGTGGTGAGTATGAGAACAATCAAATCTATATGCACACCCAAAGGAAAGAAATTGCATCACTATACTGAGAAGAAAAATTATGTAGCAGCCTAGATCCATCTTATCTTTGGATCTATCAAGCGCCGAGAGGGATCAAATATCTCTAAGTGTAGACCTCTTTTTTGAGTGCAAAATTGAGGAAAGGTTTGCACCTCGAGAGATTTGATCCCTCTCGGCACTTGATAGATATGAAGTTAACATGGATCTAGGTTGGTTTCAGTTGTGTGCGGCCAAGAAAAATCTATCAATAATATGAGGAACATATGATTAATTTTATCAATAATATGTAAATAAAAATAATATTAATATAGCCATTTTAAATATGCTAAATATATCTAAGATTTATCGAGTCATTTTAATCTTAAATTTTCTTAGTTACCTCAGTTTGTTGAGATGATAAATATTGTAAAATAACTTTAATGATGACAAATCATGAAATAAAATTTTTGAATGAAAAGTGACAATGTAATAATATTGAATGATAGAAAATGTGAATAATAAGAATGTTGTCAATTACAAATATTCTTCATTGTTATCAATCTCAAACTATTTTATTGTACTATTCTTATTGTCACCCTTGTTAGTTTTCTCATATTTTCATATTTATTATATGAAAAGGAAATTTGGAATCGTAAACCATTTAAATATTTAGTTGGAGACATTGTACTAAACATCATACTTTGTATCTCTTGTTGTCAAATATTAATAGGTTTAATTACTATAACACAAAGATCAATGCACATTGTCAATAATTTTTTGTGCTTACACACAAATCAATGCACACTATTAATCCAATGACTTTAAAATTAATGTGCCATCATAAATCCAATTATATCAAATCATAATTCAACATATACACGAAAATAAATGCATCTAATGCAAGAAATCAAATAGGATTAGAAAACAACATTTACACTGAAATCAATGCATCTAATGCAAGTAATAAAATAGGATTAGAAATCAACATTTGCACTCAAATCAATGTATCTAGTGCAAGTAGGAAAATATGATTAGAAACCAACATCTACACTGAAATAAATACATCTAGTGCAAGCAACCAAATAGGATTACAAATCATCATCTACACTGCAATCAATGCATTTAGTTCAAGCAATCAAATATGATTAGAAATCATCTACATTGAAATCAATGCATCCAATTCAAGCAATCAAATATAATTATAAATCAACATCTACATTAAAAAAAATTCATCTATTGCAAGAAATCAAATAAGATTAGAAATCACCATCTACACTGAAAGCAGTGCATTTAGTGCAAGTAATCAAATAGGATTATAAATCATTTACATTCAAATCAATGCATCTAGTGCAAGTAATAAAATATCATTATAAATCAACATCTACACTAAAATCAATGCATCTAGTGCAAGCAATCAAACAGGATTAAGAATCACCATCTACACTGAAATCAATGCATAGAGCGCAAGAAATCTTCTTCCCTCTCTCCCCCCCTCCATATATATCTATATCTCCCTCCATCTCTCATTCTTTGTCTCTTATTCACACCCTGTGAAACACACTATCTCTCTCACTCCATATCTATCAATCTATTTGTCCCTCGCTCCTTTTCTCCATCTATCTCTTCTTTAACTTCACCTTCCATCTATATCTCTATCTCCCTATATCTCTCTATATCAACCCCAAAACATACACTCGTTTTCTCCCATTTATATATCTATCAGTACCTCCTACTATCCTCTCTCCATCCTCCTTATCATGCCCTCCCTCTCTCTCTCTCTCTCTCCACCTTTCACTCTCTATGTATTTATTCTTACCTCCCTCTCTGTCCCCCCTCCATCTTCATCTCTGTTTCCCTACCTCTCTTCACACTCTCTCTTCCTTTCTCTCCAACCTCGCTCTCTCTTTATCTTCACCTTCCAAATTTTTTACTATATGCCTCTATCTCTCCTTCTCCCCCCCTTCTCTCCATCTCCCCTTGTTTGTCTCTTTATCTTACCCCCAAACATACACACTCTCTCCCCATATATCCCTTGTCACTCCCTCTCTCCCCATCCAGCTCCTTCTCTTTATCCCTCCCACTCCCCCCTTTAAACTCCATCTCTCTATCCCTCCCTCTCTCCTCGCTCCATATATATATATATATATATATATATATATATATATATATATATATATATCCATCTCTCCTTCCTTGTCTCTTTATCACACCCTGTGAAACACACACACTCTCTCTCTCCACATCTATCAATCTCTTTGTCCCTCCCTCCTTGTCTCCATCCATCTCTTATTTATATTCACCTTCCATCTATGTCTCTATCTCCTTATATATCTCTATATCAACCCCAAAACATACACTCTCTTTCTCCAATCTATCTATCTATCAGTCCCTCCTCCTCTCCCTCTCCCTCCTGCTATCCTTTCTCCCTCTCTCTCTATCCTCCTTATCCATCCCCCTTCTCTCTCTATCCATATTTCACTATCTATTTATTTATTCTTACCTCCCTCTCTCTACCCCTCCATATCCATCTCTCTTTCGCTACCTCTCTTCACTCTCTCTCTTCCTTTCTCTCACATGTCTCTCTCTCTCTATATTCATCTTCCAACTTTGTTACTATATAACTCTATCTATCCTTCTCTCCAACCTTCTCTCCATATCCCCTTGTTTATTTCTTTATCTCACCCCCATACATACACACTCTCTCTCCATCTCGCCCTTGTCACTCCCTCTCTCTCAACTACTCACTGTTTATGTCTATCTTCTTCCCTCCCTCTCTCCCCATCCAGCTCCTTCTCTCTATTTCTCCCTCTCCCCCCATCCAACTCCATCTCTCTATCACTCCATATTTTCTCCTATCTCCCTCCCTCTCTTCTCCTCTCTTTCAAGTCCCCTCTCTTTTCCTTCCCCTCTCTCCATTTCTCTTCTACCTCCCTCTCTCTTCCCCCATCACTCACTCTCTCTCTCTCCCCCTATCACTCTCTTCCTCTCTCTCTCTTTATCTCCTACCTCCCTCTATTTTCCCCCTCTTGCCTCTCGCCCGCTCTCTCTCTCTCTTTTCCATTCAATCCTCTCTCTCTTTCTCTACCCTCCAATACTATCTCTTCCCACACCACTCCATCTCTCTCTCCAATAATGTTACTATATCCTTCCCTTTCTCCTTCTCTCTCCTTATCTCCCCCCTTGTATCCATCACTCATTCTATGTCTCTTTATCTCAGCCTTAAACATATACACTCTCTCTCTGTCTCTCTCTTGTCACTCCCTCTCTCTCCAATTCTCACTCTATATTCCTTTCTTCTTCCCTCCCTCTCTCCCCCTCCAACTCACTCTCTCTATCCCTCCATGTCTCCTCCTCCTCTCTCTCTCTCTCTCTCTCTCTCTCTCTCTACTGATGAAAAGATATCCTGGGGTATCACCAAAATCCCTTCTCATGTAGAAATTCTCGAACCTGGGCCTGTGGGTTATGGCCCATTAAGCCTTATCGGAAGCGTTTTAAACTTTTAAACCTTTTAAAAACCACAATCGTGGATCTTCATTAAATATCAAGCCATCCCTTTTATTGGACTAAGTGACCATTGCAATTTTTGAAATATAGGCATCAAGGTTTAAAACCCTCATACCATACAAACACATGGGAGTATTATATAAATTCTATTCCAATCCACTTTATACAGGTCTCAAAATATATACCATCGCCTCTATAAATATCGGCGATCACACTCCACACAACTCCGATTCAAGGTAAATCTCCATTTCTCCGATCCGATCCACTTACCACAGCTTTGATGCGAACAATTGGCGATCGGAGATCGCAATTTCAATATGCTTCCATCTTTAGACTCTTCACGTTTCTGATGCGATTCCGATCAGAAATCGGAAATCGCTATAATTCAATATCGCCTTCTGTAGCCTTTGACTACCAATCCTCCGACCTGTATACTCTTTTTTTTAAAACAATCAAACCTGTAAACAAACAGTTCGACCTCTATATATATTCAATCAGTTAAGGCACAAAATTGAATTCCCAATTACAAATCTAAAAAACGCATCAATCCTCACGAACAACTAAACGATAATTTAGAATGCCATCGATCTTTTAAGTGATCGATGTCGATCAACAAACTCACAATACGGGACTTAACTTATTTATAAAATACACCCTGGCGTACACACCGCTTGAACACACTTTTATATATATTATACAGAACAGTACAAGCTAAGGCATTCCAGCCTTAGAGCAGGATCGTTGTCGATTACATTCTGTTCACACACAACGCCTATCTATTTCTCTGGATATATATCACGCTCTCAAATCTCTGTCTTATATACATAAGAATGTTAGATCGGAAGGATCTATAAGATCCGATCCTTATTTTCCTCAAACGAAAGCTCCATAATGCATGCACACAGATATTATATCCGTCAAATCATCATTAAATCTGTTTTAGAGCAGATTTTCCTCCCTTTTTTCAGCTCGACTGTCCACGTCCTCCTCGCTCCACTTGGATTCTTCTTTGATTAAGAAGGGGGTAAGATGCTCCTACATCAGATTCCCGAGGTAAAAAAAATTATGACCTCCTGGTCATATACTTCTCCTAGTCCTTAGCAATTCTACCCACTGTATTCCTTCAGTGGAACTGCTTTCATGATCTTCTGTGAGCTGCAACCAACCTCTGCAGTAACAGTCTCCTTTTGTTACATGATACCTCACCAAGCCCTCCGCACTCGGTCTTTTGGAATCCTTCTGGTTCTCTCCTCTGGAACTAATTGAGCACACCTTGCTCTAGGTTGCTGCAAATTTTCTCACCTTCTGCTGCCGCCATCTGCACGACAGTAAGATCATAAACTCTACAACTTTAACACAACTGTACCTCTTTCCCCTTCTGCTTGCATTCTTCCTTCTCTTCGCAGGAAATCCTTTCCCACCTCTGATACCACTTGATGAAAAGAGAACCTGGGGTATCACCAAAATCCCTTCTCATGTAGAAATTCTCAAACCTGGGCCTGTGGGTTATGGCCCATTAAGCCTTATCGGAAGCGTTTTAAACTTTTAAACCTTTTAAAAACCACAATCATGGATCTTCATTAAATATCAAGCCATCCCTTTTATTGGACTAAGTGACCATTGCAATTTTTGAAATATAGGCATCAAGGTTTAAAACCCTCATACCATACAAACACACGGGAGTATTATATAAATTCTATTCCAATCCACTTTATACAGGTCTCAAAATATATACCATCGCCTCTATAAATATCGGCGACCACACTCCACACAACTCCGATTCAAGGCAAATCTCCATTTCTCCGATCCGATCCACTTACCACAGCTTCGATGCGAACAATTGGCGATCGGAGATCGCAATTTCAATATGCTTCCATCTTTAGACTCTTCACGTTTCTGATGCGATTCCGATTGGAAATCGGAAATCGCTCTAATTCAATATCGCCTTCTGTAGCCTTTGACTACCAATCCTCCGACCTGTATACTCTTTTTTTAAAAACAATCAAACCTGTAAACAAACAGTTCGACCTCTATATATATTCAATCAGTTAAGGCGCAAAATTGAATTCCCAATTACAAATCTAACAAACGCATCAATCCTCACGAACAGCTAAACGATAATTTAGAATGCCATCGATCTTTTAAGTGATCGATGTCGATCAACAAACTCACAATACGGGACTTAACTTATTTATAAAATACACCCTGGCGTAGACACCGCTTGAACACACTTTTATATATATTATACAAAACAGTACAAGCTAAGGCATTCCAGCCTTAGAGCAGGATCGCTGTCGATTACATTCTGTTCACACACAAAGCCTATCTATTTCTCTAGATATATATCATGCTCTCAAATCTCTGTCTTATATACATAAGAATGTTAGATCGGAAGGATCTATAAGATCCGATCCTTATTTTCCTCAAACGAAAGCTCCATAATGCATGCACGCAGATAATATATCCGTCAAATCATCATTAAATCTGTTTTAGAGCAGATTTTCCTCCCTTTGTTCAGCTCGACTGTCCATGTCCTCCTCGCTCCACTTGGATTCTTCTTTGATTAAGAAGGGGGTAAGATGCTCCTGCATCATCTACCCTCCAATTATCTCTCCTTATCCCTCCCTCTCTCTTTCTGTCTCTCACACCTCCATCTTTATGTCTCCCTCTCCCTCTGTTACCCTTCTCTACCTCTCTCACTCCTCTCCCTTTTTCTCTCTCTTTATTCCTCCTCTACCCTCTCCTTTAGTTTATCCCATCTTTCCCTTGCAACTTCCCCTATTTCTACACCTCTATCATATGTCTTAGTTCTTCCCTCCGATATATATCTAGAGTTAATATATATATCATGGTATATTAATATATTTTATAATATAAAAAATTTAATATTGTATTAATCCAAAGTTATTAAATTTAATAATATTAAAATTATAATATATTAATACGAATATTAGATTAAAAATAATATTATTATTAATATTAATAATAATAATTTAATATTAATGTTAGGGTTAATAATGTTTTTTTCATGGTATTAATAATAATTTGGTCCATGGTATTTGGGGAATGGACCTCATATATAATTAGATGATTTCTATTCCTATTTGATATATTTTTATATATTTACCTTAGCTCTTTATACCTCTTTTACATTTATTTATTTACCATACATCTTTTATAAATATGGTATTTGGCCCATGGTATTTGTCCCATGGTATTTGGCCGATTGGGTTCACCTAAATAAAACCTTTTTTTAGAGTTTTTGTAAATATAGAAGTTTATGGAGTAAATATAAAAAAAAAAAAAAAAATTATTTATTTACCATACCTCTAGTTTATTTATATTTTTATTTATTTACCATACCTCCAGAGTGAGTATAAAAAGAGGTTTTATTTATTTACCATACCTCTAATTTATTTATATTTTTATTTATTTACCATATCTTTTTTTTAGTGTTTGTAAACCTCTTCATATTTTAATAAATTTAATTTTTTAATTTTTATTTGTATGGTTTTGTAAATTATTGTTTAATCCAGCATTATTTATATTTTATTTTTAAAATTATTTAGTTTTTATTTTTATTTTGACTTCCGACATACTTACACATCGGGGTCATACTGGATTGTAGAATGCTTCTCTCGACGCAACAAGTTTAATGAACCCTCTATAGTGCAGGAAGACAAAGAGACAAAATTGAAAGAATGCGACAAAGTGATTTCCTAGATCGTGCTAAAGGATAAAATAAGGTAGCCTAGGATAAGCATAACTAAGTAGATGTGCACAAGTAGACAAGAAGATAGCCTCCAAGAAATTTACTCATTTTTTATTTATATGAATGCAACATTTGAAATTAAATATTATTAGTTATTGATAAAGTAAAAAGAATTCAATGCTACGAGTGAGAAGCTTACCAAGATGTAGTTAAATCTTTTCAAGTGAAGCTAATTAACCCTTTCTCTGTACATAAATAGTAATTTATAGTGTTTATAATAAAATTTGAAATGATTATATAAATATATACTTAAGTAATGAATGTTGGAAACTAATGAAAACCATAATTACTCTGGATGTATGTCAAATTAGACAAGGAGTTATGGGCTTCCAATGACAACTGTAATGATTGTGGATGTAGGTCAAATCAGACAAGGAGTTATGGGTCCAACCTCAATGGCCATAAAATAAAATGAGTTCTGACAAAATGGAATGAGAATGTTGATGTTTATTCTCGAATGGAAGTTTAAATGGACAGTGATATTATAATTATCTTTAAAAAAATCATTGGAATAGGTTAGTCCCAAAATTTAATGGAAATTTTTTTGGAAAAATCCATGTTTTTGTTATAAATTTATACTCAAGCCTACCACTATGGCGAATAGTAGGTGTTGAAAATATTAAAGTCACCTGCGTACCCTGTGCAAGTAGAAACAGAGTACAAGGAGCAAAGGATATTGCTTGCACAACACTGTGCATTCAAGAGGAATGAAAAACCGTAAGGAGGAATTAAATATTGATGGGCAGCAACCACCATTGCAGAGATGAATTTATGTTTGTATGGGCGTAGCTGAATTTTCAGATGAAATGAAGAATTTCGTGGTTAAACCACAAAACAACAGAGTTTTATTAAAGACAGTCTTTTCGGGCTTTTAAGTCCTCAACAACCAAACAAGAAGAAGTTTTTTGTTCAACATGCCAAAGTCCTTTTAAGTTTTGAATTGGGCCACGTCATCAGTGGTCCCCACCACTTCATCGCCAATTGAAATTTTTATTTGAAGTGTCTTGTTGATATGAAGGAGTTCCGATGCGATGCGATGTTGCGACATCGTACATCGCACATCGCAAAGGAACGATGCTTATCCGCCTTCTGAAATGTGTTATCGCCAATTGAATGTTTGCGATGTGATGTGGTCCCACCACAATCACTCATCGCAAGTATTCCACCCTCCACTTATGTCTTCCGCCGATGCCAATGTTGCAATGCGATGTGGTCCCTACTACAATCGCTAATCACACAACGCAACATCACTTAACCATTCCGCCTACCACATATGATTTGTGCCGATGCGATATCGCCGATGTCGCTCATTGCTAATCGCAAATCGCAAATATTCTATCGCCATCCGCCCAGATCGCAAGTTCAAAGTTCATTCCGCCAAACCATTTGTTCCGCCGATCGGCGATTGCGATGTGGGCTCCACCCATATATCACGCAAAAGAAACTTTAGTTTAAAGTTTTTTGTTTATTTCTTAGTTTTATGTTTTTTCATTCTGCCACGCCATATAAAAGAGTGAGGCTTAAAGCAAGTTTTGTGTTGTATTATGTAATAGTAATGTTGTATTGCTTTGTAAGCCCACAGGTAGAGAAAACACAGAAAGACCAGAGAGAGCACCTTTTGTGTGTTTTGAGAGACAGAGAAGATCAGTGAGCACTGCATCTATAGCAGTCAGTCCAGTTTTTGTAAATCCCTCAGAGGAGGAAGAAATCTATCATTTTGTAATAGTTTTAGTTATGTTAATGAAATAGAAAAGTTTTATTCTGCAATCTCTGTCCAGTTGTTCTCTGTGTTAGAAGGAGAGTATTATTCTATCAGTATTTGTTCTGGAATTATCAGAAATTCCAACATGGTATCAGAGCTTATCCAGGCTCTTTGAAGGTTTCAAAGAAGCTGAAGGAAGAAGACTATTTGTTGCAACAGTTCTCCATCAGTGTGAAGGCTCAGGAGAAGTTAAAGTCCAGGTATTTCTCAAAAAAATAGAGTTTTTGTTTTGTTTAAAAGAGGAGTCCTCAGAGACAGAGTTTTTCTTTTAAAAGAAGGAAAGATATTTTTTTTGAAAAACAAAGTCAAGTTTAGTTTAGAGTTCAGTTTATAAGCAATGGTTGGACCAAGAACCAGTATGAGTGTTGGAAATACTTAGCTCCCACAATTTAATGGGAAGAAATATGATTATTTGGCCATTACCATGAGAGCCCTGTTTGCCTCACAAGACTTATGGGAATTTGTTGAAGACAGTTTTGAAGAGCCAGTTGATGAACAAGAGTATAATGCCTTAACACAGGCAGAGAAGGATCTATTGAAGTGAAATAGAAAGAAGGACTCTAAAGCCCTCTTTTATATCTATCAAGCAGTTCATGAAAGTGTGTTTCCAAGGATAGCAACAGCTAAGAGATCTAAGAATGCATGGGATACTCTTAAGATAGCCTATCAAGGTATGGAGAAAGTGAAGACAGCAAAACTACAATTGCCGAGGAGAGATTTTGAAACTCTCTGTATGAAAGAGTCTGATAACATAGACTCATTATTCACACATGTGATTGGGATAGTCACACAGATAAGGTCCCATGGAGAAATACTTGAGGAAATAAGGATAGTGAAGAAACTATTGAGGAGTATACCCTCAATGTTTGATGTTATTGTTATGACCATTGAAGAGACAAAATATCTCTCAAAGTTCACATTACATGAACTTCATGCATCGCTGATGAATCGTGAACAGAGATTGGAAAGATCAGTAAACCCATCTCTAGAGCATACCTTCAAGACCCAGATGCCTTTTGGAAGAGGAAGAGGTCAAGACAGAGGAAGAGGAAGAGGCAGAAGCCAAAACAAAGGAGGAAGGAATAACCCTTCACATTCACATGGAAGGAGCAACAATCAGAATCAAAGCCACGGCCAAAGAAACAACCAACAAGGTGGACACCAACATGCTCATGGACAAAGGTATGAAAAATCAAATGTCCAATGTCATACTGGGCACTATGCCAATGAGTGTAGGAAAAAGAAAAATGACATGAATACTAGGCAAAATGCTAATGTAGCAAGAGAAGAAAAGAACCCAAGGAATGTGATGTTAACATGTAATGTAGCACGAGATATACAAGATGATGTATGGTTCTTAGATTCAGGCTGTAGTAATCACATGATTGGAAACATAGCAATGTTTGCCAATCTTGATGAAGAAGTTAAATTTGAAGTAACCACATGAACTGATACTAAGATATCTGTCAAGGGAAAAGGAAGATTTAGTATCCATGCAAGAAATGGAGAGCAGGAATTTGTGCCAGATGGTTACTATGTTCCTGGTTTGAAATGTAATATTTTGAGCGTGGGGCAGCTCATAAACAAAGGCTACAATGTATTCTTTAAGAATGATGTGTGCACAATAATGGACATACCTCCAAGCAAGAAGATTATTGCTAAAATACAAATGACCAGGAATAGAGTGTTTCCACTCAAGCTCAATACCGATTTGAAGGGAAAAGGAAAGAATGTAGCAGCTGTAACTCAAGAGGTCTTTCAGAAGGAAGTGAAAGATGAGAACTGGTTATGGCACTTAAGATTTGGACATCTCAATTTCGGAGGATTAAATTTTTTTCATAGAAAAGGAATGGTAAGAGGACTACCATTGATTAGGAAACCAGACAGCCTATGTGAAGGCTATATCTTGGGAAAACAACACAGAGAAAACTTTCCATCAGGAAAGAGCATAATGGCGAAAGGACCCTTAGAAATTATCCATTCAGATTTGTGTGGGCCGATGAAAACAGTATCAGTTTCAGGAAGCAACTACATGCGGACCTTCATTGATGATTTCACAAGGAAAGTATGGGTTTATTTCTTAAAATATAAAAGTGAAGTCTTTGAAAAAAATTTCCACTTTAAAGCTCTAGTAGAGAAACAGAGTGGGTAGCATATCAAATTTCTTAGAACTGATAGAGGAGGTGAGTACATATCAAAAGAATTCCTGCGTTTTTGTAGAGAAAATGGCATACAAAAACAGTTTACAACTCGGTACAGACCGCAACAAAATGGAGTTGTTGAAAGGAAGAATCGAACCATGATGGAAATGGTGAGAAGTATGTCAAAGGCGAAACACTTGCCAAATGAATATTGGGCAGAAGATGCAAATTGTACAGCATACATCTTGAATAGATGTCCAACAAAAGCTGTAATGAACAGAGTTCCAGAAGAAGCGTGGAATGGCAGAAAACAGGGAGTCACTCGCATGAGATTTTTTAGGTGTGTGACTTATGCACACATTCCAGATCAGTTGAGGAAGGAGTTGGATAGTAAGGGGGAGAAGTGCATCTTCCTTGGATATTGTGAAGAATCCAAGGGATATATATTTTATAACCCATCCGCAAAGAAGTTTGTTATAAGCAGAGATGTTCAATTCATTGAAGAAGAAGCATGGGATGGAAGCATTGAGAAAATATTCAATGTTAAAAGCTATTTATCTCATAATGAAGATGAGGAATATGTGGCTGAAAATAACACCTCATCGGTAGCACCACCTCGACCAACACAAGGACAGCAAGGAACACCTTAAGCAGGAGTAAGAATACCCTTGAGAAGAAATGAGAGTGCTTCTCCAAGCACACCACATAGAGAAAATTTGAGTGCTACTTCAAGAACAAGTACACCAAATGAAAGAGGAACAAGATTCAGAAATTTAAATGAAATTTATGAGCAAGAGACAGAAAATGAAGGTATGAACTCCTTATTTGCTTTGTATTGTCATGTTTACGATCCTATTCATTTTTAAGATTCTATAAAAGATAGAAAATGGATAGAAGCTATGGATGATGAAATTAATGCCATATAGAAGAATAAAACATGGGAGTTGTTTGATCTCCCAGAAGGTAAAGAAGTTATTGGAGTAAAATGGGTCTACAAGACCAAAAGCAATGTTGAAGGTAAGATAGAAAGGCACAAGGCCAGACTTGTTGTTAAAGGATATAAGCAGCAGCATGGAAGAGACTATGAAGAAACTTTTCCACCAGTTGTAAGAATGGAAACCATGAGAGCAGTGTTGTCCATAGCAGCAGAAAAAAAATGGAAGGTTTACCAAATGCATGTAAAATCAACATTTCTAAATGGAGTGTTAATGGAAGAGGTTTATGTTGAACAACCTCTAGGCTATGAGAAAAAGGGCCAAGAGCATAAATTTTGCAGATTGAAGAAAGCTCTTTATAGGCTGAAGCAAGCACCAGGAGCATGGTACAGTAGGATAGATTCCTATCTACTGGAAAATGGGTTTGAAAAATGTGAAGGTGAACCCACATTATACATCAAAGAAAAGGATGGTAAGATGCTCATTTTTGTGTTATATGTTGATGATGTGATATTCACAGGTAATGATTATTACCTCATTGAAAATTTTAAAACAGTCATGAAAGAAGAATTTGAAATGACTGACATGGGATTGTTGAGATACTTCTTAGGAATAGAAGTAGAGAAAAATGAAAATGGGATTTTTATCTCACAAGCAAAATATGTTAATGAAGTATTGGCAAGATTTAATATGCAAGAGTGCAAAGCAGCAATTACTCCCACAGTAATGGGATTGAATTTGAGTAAAGATGACAGCAGCAAGGATTTTGATCCTAGTTTGTATAAAAGCATAGTTGGTAGCCTCATGTATTTGACTGCAACTAGGCCAGATATTATGCATGCTGTTAGTTTGATTTATAGATTTATGGAAAGGCCAAAAGAAGCACATTGGCAAGCAGTGAAGAGAATCCTGAGGTATGTGAAAGGAACTAAAAGGTATGGGATTTTGTATGCTACTTCAGAAAATTCTAAGTTAATTGGATATACTTACAGTGATTGGGCTGGAAGTATTGATGACAGGAAAAGTACTTCTAGTTATGTTTTGCATATGGGTCCAGGAGCCATTTCATGGGCTTCTAAGAAACAGCCTATTGTAGCATTATCTACAGCAGAGGCAGAGTATGTGGCAGCTACAATAGCAGCATGTCAAGTAGTATGGATGAGAAGAATGTTGAGGAATTTGTGTCAAGAACAGGTAAAGGGCACAGTGATTTATTGTGACAATAGCTCAGTTATTGCATTATCAAATAATTCTGTGTTTCACAAGAGAACGAAGCACATAGATGCCAAGTTTCACTATATGAGAGAATTGGTGAACAATGGAGAAATTGTTTTACAGCATTGTAGAATAGAGGAGCAGTTTGCAGACATATTGACAAAGCCATTGGGGCAGAAGAGTTTTGAATATTTAAGAAAATTCTTGGGTATGACTGATAAAATAGCAGCTGACTTTAAGGGGGAGTGTTGAAAATATTAAAGTCATGTGCGTACCCTGTGCAAGTAGAAACAGAGTACAAGGAGCAGAGGATATCGCGTGCATAGCACTGTGCATTCAAGAGGAATGAAAAATCGTAAGGAGGAATTAAATGTTGATGGGCAGCAGCCACCATTGCAGAGATGAATTTATGTTTGTATGGGCATAGCCGAATTTGCAGATGAAATGAAGACTTTTGTGGTTAAACCACAGAACAATAGAGTTTTATTAAAGACAATATTTTTGGTATTTTAAGTCCTCAACAACCAAACAAGAAGAAGTTTTTTGTTCAACACGCCAAAGTCCTTTTAAGTTTTGAATTGGGCCATGTCATCTGTGGTCCCCACCACTTCATTGCCAATCGCAAGTTTTATTTTAAGTGTCTTGTTGATATGAAGGAGTTCTGATGCGATGCGATGTTGCGACATCACACATCAAACATCACAAAGGAACGATGCTTATCCGCCTTTCGAAATGTGTTACTGTCGATTGAATGTTTGTGATGCAATGTGGTCCCACCACAATTGCTCATCGCAATCTCTCATTGCAAATCTTCCACCCTCCGCTTATGTCTTCCGTCGATGCCGATGCTGCGATGCGATGTGGGCCCTACCACAATCGCTAATCGCACATCACAACATCACTTAACCATTCCACCTACCGCATATGATTTACGCCGATGCGATATCACCGATGTCGCTCATCGTTAATCGAAAATTGCAAATCTTCTGTCGCCATCTGCCCAGATCGCAAATTCAAAGTTCATTCCACCAAACCATTTGTTCTGCCAATCGCCGATCGCCGATTATGATGTGGGCTCCACCCATATATCGCACAAAAGAAATTTTATTTTAAAGTTTTTTGTTTATTTCTTATTTTATGTTTTTTCATTCTGCCGCGCCATATAAAAGAGTGAGAAAGCTCGTAGGCTTAAAGAAAATTTTGCATTGTATTATGTAATAGTAATGTTGAATTGCTGTGTAAGCCTGCAGGCAGAGAAAACAAAGTAAGACCAGAGAGAGCACCTTTTGTGTGTTTTGAGAGACAGAGAAGATTATTGAGCATTGCGTATGTAGCAGTCAGTCCAATTTTTGAAAATCTCTCAGAGGAGGAAGAAGTCTATCATTTTGTAATAGTTTTAGTTCTGTTAATGAAATAGAAAAGTTTTATTCTGCAATCTCTGTCCAATTGTTCTCTGTGTTAGAAGGAGAGTATTATTCTCTTAGTCTTTGTTCTGGAATTATAAAAAATTCCAACGGTAGGTTCTAGAGAAAACTAGGCCCTATCTACTCAATAATACGCTAGTATTAAAAGAGTTGAATAACTCAAAATTGTTGCAACTGAAATTTAAAAAGATAGTGGAAAACTAAAACATTCCACAAACATAAGTGTGCTAGTATAATTATGTTACATTAATTTTTTTGTTCATAAGATAATTAAATAATGATTCACGACTAACAAACCCAATATTTATGGGTCTTATCGTTGGCCAATAGCTATGGATATCATCATTTGAAGGAAGATGACCGTCCAAGCCATATTTGCTTTCAATAGTGCATACAGATTGAAAATATTCAGAACCTATATTCGTTCTTAAAATGATAAACAAGAATACTCCATTTTAATTCCTCCTCATTTGCCAACAAAACCTTAATATCAGTGCAAAGAAAAAGATATGAATAGCCACTATGCAAAAGTGAGATGAACTATTAATATTCGGCTGACAACCCTTACAAATATTTTTTATGTGAACCATTAATGAGAAAAAAAAAGTCTTTACATTATTCCAAGATTGATTTCTTTCTAGGAACCTATAAATGTACAGTCGAGAAAAACCATAACTCTTTAATTATAGTAGTATACAAAAAAAGAGATTTAAATTGTAGCAAGGCCATGAAGCCATACTTAATATTAATAACACGTCTTTGTGAGTCGAAAGAACATTTTATATAATTTCAGGCTCTATGATGAGGTTGTTGGTTTGCAAATTAATATTATAACCAAAATATTATGAAAAACGAAGTTAGGGTTTCGGGTTGCCATTTAATGACCTGTAAAGTGCAAAGGGGGAGGGTCATTAAAAACCTGATAACTCAATTCAAGAGCAAGTGAAGCCTGTCTCTAATAGAATCCCAACATGTCCACTAAATTGAGGACAAAGAATACAAAATGCTAATAAAAAAATGGAATGCATTTACGGATTACCTGTGTCTGAGAATAGAGCATGGTCGTGATCCTCTAGAAGCCTGCAAGGAGGATGTGTGTACAAAATATAATAAATGGAGTATGTATTTCTATAAATATGAAACCAACGAGAATCAATAATTTGCACAGATAGAGTAAATATTCATAAAAGACACTAAAATTGTATAAGTACAACGAGAACCTGAAGAATGAAGAATGGAAGCATAGGAGTTGAAGTTGTAACCACAATAAGACAAACCAATCCAAAACATAGCATATTCGTGAAGCCCCGTTTGACAAAACTTCCTACAATTCAAACAAAAAGAGAATAGCTTTGTTACTTGAACTCGGGAAAGAGAGCAAGAATTGATCATGAAATTCGAATTAACAAGATGGGCACCCTAGTAATGGTAGGCTCGTCAGTCGATGGGGAAACCTTGTTCCCTAGACCTGAGGAACATACAATTTCAACATACCAAGACGAAGGATAACGTACCACAAAAACACTCCAAGATGGCCAATCTGTAGCCAGAGATAATCCTGACAAGAGTGATAATGTGAACCTAAAAAGTTCAAACCAGTTCAACCAAACACATGATAGGTTATGGATGGAGAAATTTAACTGTTCTCACCATCAAAATTGTTGGAGCCTATTTGCAGAAATTGGGACCAAGATTGGAGAAGCCACGCTAGAGCTCGTTCGGGCAGGACAAGGGTTGTAAATGAGTGAGAGAGAGGAGTTGAGGGTGTACATGGTAGTTACCCCAAAATGAAATTTTCTATTCCATTATGTTCATTCACAGTATTTTACTCATCTGGTTGAGTTGTTGGACCCGATGTTGAGGTCCAAAGCTTGGTGTTGTCAAGTTTCTTAATAATTTTTCAAGACAAAGGTTCTGAAATACCGACACCCCAGGTATGATCGGGAAGGGTTAATTATGGTTCTCCCTTTCCGTTGCTGCTATCATTTACCAGGGGCCAACGATTGGATAAATCCTAAGGTCAATTAGGGTTTATGCAGCGCACTTTGCAGCAAATAGTAGTGCCCATATGACTTTATTCAACGCACTTTGCAGCAAATCCTAATGGATCAATCAATATCATATTCCCTCTTGTTATTATCATTGTACAAGGCCCTAAACATGCCTTATTCATTTTCCAGAATTTTTTTCTGAAACCACATCAATTGAACCAGTTTTAGGATCAATGGTCCCTGGTCTCCTACTAAATAAATTTCACCTACAGGTTGCTCGACTATGCCCTCTGCCAAAAAAATTTACAACCATTTACCTCAAATAAAACATTCAGATCCTATCCTATCAATCTTTGGATTTTCCATCTCTTATCCTTTTATCCCATCCTCCCATCAAAGATGCACCTAAAACCCTAGATTGGTAATTGGATAAGAACTCCCACCTTACCCCACTCTTCTATATATTTACAACTTTGCATATGTAAGGGGTTTGATTTTGAAGAGTGATTGTACCCTTATGCTATTGTTGTGAGGGGTTTCATTTCATGCATTTAGGGTGATTGGAGGTGCACATTATGACAAGGAAAGGATGAGTTAGCCTTGAGAAACTCTTCTACAAGATCAACACCAATTTATGGTTGTAACTCCTTCCATTTATATTAATGAAAATGATTATCTTTTTTCCTATATGTGATGGAGTTATTTCATATATTTCATTACCATTTTGATCTATTGAGTAGAGTACTTAAATGATATTACATAGATTCTGTAGTTTCTTGACTTGTTTAATATGACTGTGCAGGTTTTAATTTTGGCAATCAGAACTAGAATTGGCATAAAATCATGAATATAGTACAAAGCGTTCAATAAAGTCTCATGACTTATCATGAGAAACAAGGATACCAAACTAAAAGGGTTTCATTACTCTCACCCTCACTAACAAAAAACATTTTTGCAGTATCTATCAGACCATAATAAAAATTGAACGAGTTATCAAACGAAGTGGTTTTAGATTCAATGACAATGCTCTGAGTTGAGAGGTATATTAGAATGTGGGAAAGGTAATCAAGATGGGGAGTTTGTGAGGGTAGTAGGGAAACAATTTCGCATAAAGAGTATATGATGATTCTGGACCTGTGGTGGAAATCATGTCTAGAATTTTGAGGAGCACTACAGATTTAAGAAAGAGGGAAGGAATAGAAAGAATATCAAATATATCACGGGTGACATCAACTGTAAATCGTGAGGAGGAGGATGTAGTTTATGTCCATGGTCTTCCATTAGATTAAAAGGTGACGAACCACCCACCGTAAAGGAAATTAGAAAACCTGTGGCTTGGTTCAGTAAGAGATGCATCAAATCTGTCACAGACGCTTAGTTGTACTAGAGGAAATGGTTATTGAAGCTCAAAGGCTAATGAGATACCATAATTGCATCAGATAATTTAATGAAAGATCAAATTGGTTTAATTAATTTATAGTTATGAGTAGTTTTTTTTTTAATAATTATTATTATATGGAGTATAAATATTTATTTTTTACAAAATATTTTGGAGTAACATATACATATAAATTAAATGGTTGGTAAATGTCAATACACACAAATTCATAATAAATATCAAAATACTTACTCTCACTTTACTAAAATTAAAAAATAAAAATCCATAATAAGCGTCAATGCTAGTAAATATAACTAAAAGTCAATCCATAATAAATATTAAAATTAAAAAAAATCTTAAAAGCTAAATAAATTATTACTTTATTTTGAATTATTATTATTATTATTATTATTATTAATTGTAAAAGATATATATATATATATATATATATATATATATATATATATAATTCACACATGGAACACCTAGTGACCACCTCCACCCCCACCACCATGTTGCCACACGGCTTTGCAATCCCTCTCATCTCCACCACCATGTTGGCACGGGAATTTGCACTCGCTCTCATCGTAATATTAAGTTATTGGACAAACAATATTCAAGAACAATTGATTCTGACCTTCAAAAAAAAAAATATTTTTTACAAAATACTTTGGAGTATCACATACATATAAATTAAATTGTTGGTAAATGTCAATACACATAAATCTATAATAAATATCAAAACACTTATTCCCACCTTATTAAAATTAAAAAAAAAATCCATAATAAACATCAATCTATAATAAATATTAAAATTAAAAAAAATCTTAAAAGCTAAATAAATTATTACTTTATTTTAAATTATCATTATTATTATTATTATTAATTGTAAAATAAAAAAATATATATATAATGTATACATGAAACAACTAGTGACCACCTCCACCACTATGTTGTCACCCTTTTGCACTCCCTCTCATCTCCACCACCATGTTGGCACGCGACTTTGCACATCGTAAGCGTATATTAAATTATTAGACGAACAATATTCAAGAACAATTAATTTCGACCTTGAAAAAAAAAACAGCTTAATTCTAACTCTTAATAAAAAATAATAACAATAATTGAAATTTGCAAGTCATTATCCACCTAAAATTAAAATATATATGCCTATTGACCAAAAACATATTTTACTTTAATTTTATTATAGGTTTAAAAATGTTTTGAAAAACATATTTTTATGAGTAAAGTTCACTTCTATCTCTATATATGATATTTTGGTACGGCCAATTTATCCGTAACTTTCTCTCCTCCCCTCTCCCCGTCATATCGGGCATTTTTTTTGCTACGGCAAAAACCTTTACCCTTACCTAAAATCTTAACTTCTTACTTTGATTTTATTTATAATTATAAAAAAAAAAAAAATATTTTCAAATATATAATTAATATAAAATTAATTTTAAAATATTAAGAAATAATGGCAGACTGCACTCTCCATCTTAATATGGAAGATGTTGTAATGTGTTGTAGTGTAAATATTTTTACTTGATCAAAATAATAAAAAATAACTTTATGGTATTCATCTAAGATATGAGAACCTATGGTATTCACTTGGAATATATCTTTCTTAAAGGGGAAAAATAAATCAACTTAGATCTATTTTAAATATGGATCTGAGAAGCACCAAGAGGGATCAAATTTTTTGATATGCAAATGTCTATTACAATGAAAAGAGATTTGATCCCTCTCAAAGAAAAACCATGTGTTGTAAAAAAAATAGAACCACAAACCAGAAACCATAAACCATAAACCATAAACCATAAACTGACTATTTTACCTCTATATGTTTTTGTAAGCTCGGTAGGACTACATCTTTGTCATCATGTCCAATATATATCACCCTGATCCCTGTGGGGAATTGAACTGGTGACTTCACATCAAGGAGTTCCTTAACAGAGAACCGATCACCATATATCCAAGACACCCGTGGACTACCTCCATTTTATTTTAACTATTAATTCTATTTTTTATTTTATTATTATTTTTTTAATTTAATTTTTTTTTTAATGTAATTTGACCTAGTCAAAATGTTTACACTACCTTACATTACATATTTATCATATTGGACTACATAGAGCTCTTTCAAAAACAATAGATATAGAGGTTGTTCATGTAATAGTTCAAAAACCTAATGATCACCATCATTTATGCATAAAACCCAGGCAAAAACAACAAGGTTAACTTAATATTGTATGCACTTAAATCATGAATGTAACACAATTCATCTAGTTCTGGGATTGGTGACCTCTCGCGAAGTCCTGGTTACCGGGTGCAGGCCCCGGACGTGATGGTTGACGCTATGAGATTCATTTCACTAGTTTCAACCCCACTTCTTCACCCCTGTGAGCACCACCTGATGCAATGAGTGCTAAGTGGACTATTCAAAAATCATGAGAAATTAGTCAATAATGACTACCTCTCATGGAAATGTTCATAAATGAATGACTTACTTAACACAATTTAATCCCAAAAATGATATCTAATAAAAACTTTCTTTATATATATATTCAAAAACATATTTTCTATTTCACAATAACTACCCTTTGTGCATGCAAACATGCCCTTTTTATTTTAACACACATACCCTTTCTTCAATGCACATAATCCTTTCAAGAGCACACATGCATTATTATTCTTATAATAATTTCTTGAAAAGAAAGCATGAGAAACTTCCATGTAGAAAGATAGAAATTTGAGGTTATATTGTCTTACTCAAAAAACATTATGTATAAAAACTCATATTGCTAGTTGATTGTTAATGACACCTACCCTCTTTCCTCACACCTTAGTACCCTTTGTCCACGAGTACTTGTTCCTCGTGTTCCTAAAAGACAAATTATTTTTGTTGACCTATGCCCCTCTTTGATAAGAGATCCACGTCCTTGTTTAACTCCATATATACATGGTGGAAGGTGACACTCCTGAAAGGCGATGATAGATGATACCTATAGTGTTGACTTATCATTTAACTAGTCAATGCAAATTATTGAATCTCCAAAGAATTTTAAAGAGTTAATTTCTTTTCTTTTCGCAGAGATAATATGCCCCACTATGCGGGCATTTGTACCTTCTCCACTTTCCAAAAAAATATATAATTGTGATTGTATGACAAAAATATAATTCCCATACTCCCCCACTGTGACAATTTTGAATTCCCATAAAAATAAGCATTTGGAAAAGAATTAGCAAGTTCATGGGTCTAGGTCTGGATCATTCTAGTATTTTTTTTTTCTCCTTTGGACCAGACTATGTGAAGTAAGAAACTACTTAAGTGAAACTCAAATGGAAATAAAAGGCCTTCCCCTAGAAAACTGTTTGTTCTTCTCCATGTGCACCAAAAGAAGATGAAGAATGGAAGTGCTTTGTAGTCGCGATGTATGCAAACAATCATCCAATCTTACAAACAATTACTGATAAAGACCTAAACCCAAATTGAAATAATATCAAAAAGATACAACAACCCTTCTCAAATACTTTTAGCAAAAGAAAAAAGTTAAAATAAGTCTTAAATTGATTCCTCTTCACATTTACCAAAGCCACCATTGCTTCTTCAAATTATGCAATATAATAATACAACCGTTAAAAAAAACTAAATAAATATTTTGGGTTTCAATAATGCTTTCCAAGTCCACATATTTTTGAACCACCACATTCTATCATCATAACTAAATGAAATAGTAATAACTAAATAAAATAATAATAAAACAATGGCATCCTTTATCGATTCCTCCCAAATTACCCTTTCCATTCTCTATTAAAGTAACAAAATACCTTTTCCATTAATGTCAAAGTGCAGTAACACGAAAGTACATTAACATTGAGAAGGCAACTAGATGAAGCTAGTCAAAAGACAACTATCAAACGTCTCCTTTTGCATCATCTTGAGATTTTCAAAAGGATTTATTTTAATGCAATAATTTAATTAGTTGGTATGGAATTTAATAATGATTTGGTGATTGGCCACTATTGAGCATCTCTACGATGCCGCCTGTCAATTGGTTGATAAAATTCAGAGACTTGAAAAGCCATTATGACCAACCAAATGTCCATATTCTGTGCTCCAATGGAGGAAGGGCTCGTACACAGAGGAAAAGTGGATAAAACTATTAAAAAAACAACCACTAAACGTATTAGCTGGTATGGAATTTAATCTTCATTTAGTAGTTGGTTACTTTTGTGCATCTTTACGATCCCAGCTGTCAATTCGCTGAAAAAGTTCAGAGAGATTTGAAATTTAATATTGAAAAGGAAAAGATGTAATAATACTCGCGGTTGGTGCGGTTGTTTTTGGTTTTATTTTTTTTAATAATAAAGTGAAAAATAAATGGTGCATAAAGATTTAGTTCTGTGGATGTTCATATGATATTTTTGGTATAAAGTCACATTGTTTTATTTTTTTAGAATTTTTGGTTATATGTGGCAAAAGTAAAATAGAGATCAGTCCATAGAGGTGGTCTTTCTTTCTCATTATCTCCTTTGTACAAGGAGGTCGGTGGGTTTCATTGGAGGTCTTTTAGCAATGTCTTTTTTTGGATTGTTTTAAAAGTGAGGTTTACGCTTTTTTGTTTAAATAGTGTGAACAAAGATATCGTTCTTCTTTGGGTCTTGCTCTTTGGATAGCTATTATATTTGTGGGATTTTAAATTTTTTGAAACTATTGAGTGATCAATTGGGTTCATTTTGAGGAGTAGATCTAAAAATTTTTTGAATTGGATAGAACTCCAAGGATCATGTTCTTATCAAGTATTTTTGGTGGATAGCAAGAGAATATGGGTCTTGAATGGAAATATTAAAGCTTTGATCAAATCATTAGATTGTCGAATGATTCCTTTTAGGATTACTCTCCCACATGTATGAGACTCATTTAAGAGCTTTCCCCAAAAAGTCTTTTACCATGAGGAAATGGTTCAAAAATGAAGATGGAGGCAATAGTGAGGATAAGTGAGATTTATGGACACTCCTCTTTATTTTAAAGGTGCGAATAAGGACCAACAAGTTGAGAAATATCTTGCTATAAAGTTCATATTGTGCATTGGTGAGTTGACCCGAGAAAATGCATTGCCTATTAAATAGTTCAAAGGACCAACAAGTTGAGAAATATCTTGCTATTAAATAGTTCAAAGGACCAACAAGTTGAGAAATATCTTGCTATAAAGTTCATATTGTGCATTGGTGAGTTGACCCGAGAAAATGCATTGCCTATTAAATAGTTCAAGGGACTCAACGCAGAAGAGAGACCTAACCAGACTCTCCCATCTTTAGGATATTTGATTCTTCTATATTATTTGGTCTAAGTACTAATTTTGATGAGATTTAATGATAGTGAAAGAATGCATGTTAATAAAAAAACCCCAAAAGACCATCTTATGAAATATGAGATGAAGTAACCAAGATTTAGTTGGACTAGTGTAGATTTTCTAAAGTGCAATTCAACCACTAATGTGTAAGAAATATAGTTAAATAACGTTATTATTTATTAAAAACGATTACTTTAGATCTACAGAATGAAAATTTAGAAAATTGTATTAATTGAAAAAAGGAAAAGGGTTAGTCTAGTTTCAAAATAAATATATGTTAGTTAATAAAGGAAGGTGAAGCTAATCTAACAAGTGAATAAATATGTACATGTTCCATGTAGTGACTCAACACATAGATTCTTAGCACACATGTCCATTAAAATCATCCTTCGGAATAATCCTTATGCGGAACCCAAGGAACACTATTAATTATGGAAAATGAGACTAAAATATTATATACATTGTAAAATAAATTAGTGCCCATAAAATTTATTAACCAAATAAACTAATATTAGAAAGAGAAAATTAATATAATTTAAAATGTAGAAGAAAATTATTCTTCACAGATAATAGTTAAGAGATAGGAAACATTTATTAGTGAAATATTGACATTGAAATTGGCTTCTCAGTAGTAAGAATGGACAAAAAAAGCTATCACAGTAGACGTAAGTTCATTCAATGCAAAATTTCCCAAACCATACTCCTTTGGAAGTAGACCATTTACACAACATTATAAAAATACCCTCCTATCAAGAATTTGGCATGGTCTAAACATGAAAATGAATTTGGTTCCCAATGTGACATGTGATTGTTAGGAAGAGTCTAAAACAACTAGGGGAAGTCAAGTAGTCATGTTAGGTATATTAGCCACATTGAATTCCTAGGTCCTTTGGATTTTTTACATTGTCCATTCCTAATCAAAGCACATATAACACATTATTGATTCAAAATTTTCCACACCTTGAGTGGTGATGTCTTATCCTTATTCTATGACCTTACAGAAAAATGTCCATCAGTGAACCCTCTCATTGATGGCCTTTAGCTACTCTTTTCTTCCACTTCTAGGTCACTGTATTTACCCACTCTTGCATTTTATTTCCATTGTTTGACTACCACTCTATCTTTCTTCTACCTTGTTACTTTGCTCTCTAATTGTTAGGAACAAAAGAAAAATACAAGTCATCACATGTTCCAAAGTTAGGGCATGAAGGTGATGGAGTAAGTACTAACAAGATCACAAGAGGAAGTTCAACAATATTAAATCCAATTCTCAACATTGGAGTCATGTGACTTAGTAAACATCTCCCAAAACCTTTCCCCCCTAACCCTTGAGGTCACAACAAGGGAAATATTAATGTAAATACACTCTTTGGAAGAGTGCATGTCCTTTTTCTTGATACAAAATCACTAAAATCTAATATTGTGACTCTCTCTTCAAATATGTGGTTTAAGTTATGGAATTGGGACAATAGTTCCCTCATACCATTCTTTTGTGGACATGAATTTGGTGCTTCTATTGTGGCATGAGGTGATAAAATCCCACAAATTTTTACATATCAAGGGGGTATACTTGACCTCCACACCTTCCCATTTCGTTTGATTTTTCCAGAGTTCCATCAATATAACTTAAAAATATTCCTAGTCTTACCCAAGAGAAGCTTTAGACTAGATGCAATCCTCTTGTAGTGGATTGACATATTCGAAGAGAAATTTGTGGATTTAGCTAAAATTAACATATTGGAAGTTCACTGCAATTAATTAGACACTCTAGAGGGAAACGAGCGAGATATTGCGGGACCTAAACTAGCATTTCTAGGCTATAGTTATGAATTTTGGAGTACATCGTGACCCACAAATCCTATACTAATATATCTAATCAAGTAATCTCTAGTAAGATGAATATCTACTCTTGAATACTTCCCAATCGATAAAATCCTACCTCAAGTTGAGTAATAGGATATGATCATGTAAATTTTCAATTCGATAAATGTGCTTGGCATGGTCATTTTTTCCTACAAATGCTACAGAGTTCATCTTTCCTTTAAAATTTCCGAATACATGGGAGATATCCTAGATGAATTTCAATCAATTCATGTCATGCTATTAATGATATTTTGGTTCTCAATTATTTTTATTGACATGAGGTTTATGATACTGATTCTTATGAAAATGAATGAAAAGGGTTTTCCAATTCGGATATGTTTATGAGAGACACCACATGAAGTCGAGAATAATGCGCCAAGTTTCATATCATTGAATACATAGGGACATGGAAATGACATCACACTAACACATTGTTGTCTGTGCACGTGGGAATGGAGGCACTAAACTAGGAAGGAGAAAAAAGTCATTGATATATTAGAAATATTTTAATACCTAGGAAAGTGTTTATTGCACACATAGACAATGAAGAGACAAGATTTGATTCACCGAGGGAAGAAGATACAAAATGGATTGGTGTTAGGTGGAAAATTAAATTCCATGTGTTGATGACACATCATAATAGTGATGATTTAGGTTTGGTGCATCAAAGGTGGAAGATAGGAATGTTTCCTAAGAATTTTGATATGAAAAACATTGCTAGCCATATATATGGATGAATTCCATTGGTACAATCGATTCTAAGTGATAGTTGACCTCCCAACCAGAAAACATCTGCATACCCTACACATGGATGACCAAAAGAATATTAAAGTAATTTTTTTCAAAAAAATACTATTCAAAATAGTGGAGGATGATATAACAATGGCATCATTGCTAACCATACGCATGAATGCGAAGAGAAGAATAAAAAAATAACTCAATTGACATAATTGATGTGCAAGAAGATGAACACCCTAGTAAAATGTTATGTCATCTATCGAAATGGAGAAGTAGTGAGAAGTCAAGGATAAAGGAGTTTGTTAGGTCCCTATATTACTAGTGTATTCCCTTATTATGTTAGTGTAGCCCCCATTATTGTTACTTATGTACCCTTGTAACCCCCATATTGTTATTATTGTGCCCTTACATTATTATTTTTAGGTGTTAGGTCAGCTAGGATTATATTGTGACCCCATGGAATCCTATATATAGAAAGGAGGTTTTGTCATTTGTATCATCCAAGAATTGTTCATTTATGTAATTTAAAGGAGGTCCCCCCCTTGAAGTGGCTTATTTCTAAGTCGTTGATCTCTCTTTTCTTCTATTTTTGGAGTTGGTTTCATAACATTTGGTATCAGAGCTTTGGATTCTAGGGTTTCGCTGGTCTAAACAGGTCATCGTGGCATTTTCGCAATAATTTTTTTCTATGAAGGTTCAGAAGATGAAAATTTTAAAAAGCGAAGCCGAAATCTAGAGGAACTTCCTGTAAAATTTATAGATCTTGGTTCACATTATTTTCAGAGTATGATCTGTGGAAATTAAGGTTTTTCAAGCTCCCAAATTTCATCTCATAGAGGTGATCGTGTGAAAATCGTCATGACTCTCGCTATGAGTATTAGATTGGAATTCTGTAAAACGAGGTAGTAATTACACAGAATGTAATTTCGTTTATATCAATTTTAGAGCCAAAGGAGGAAAAAATGAAACATGGAACGTCGTACAAGTTCGCTCTACTGAACTAGTCCATAATTAGGTCATTGTGGGAGATTGGGTATAACTTTTCCTTGAAGAATCCAAATCAGGTCAGACCTCTAGCATTTGAAAGAAGATTCAGAGGGATAATACAGGGCTGAATTTCAGATATTGAGGATCCTAAATCACAGAGATAATTTAGTTTCAATATGGAGCTCCTCAAAAAAACGAAAAAGGTGTGTATTTGTTTTTTAAAATTGCATAAAATTTGTTTGAAAAAGAAGTTTTAAGTAATTCAAAGGGCATATCAAAATAATTTTTATCAGTATTGGGTTCTATAATGCCTCCAAAAAATAATTCCATATCCATTAAGCCCTCAGAAAGCTATACTATGATGCATGAAGAGTAAGAATTGTGGTATGAGATATTAAAATTACGGTACCAAGTGCAAAACATTTTGATCTTACAAAGAGAAATTAAAGATGACACACATGGTTTAAAAGAAAAAATGAAGGCTAAGTTGGATGGTTTGAAGGATCAAATGAAATATAATATGGATAATTAAGTAGTGGAAGATCACATCGAGCATCAACAAAAAGTTCTCCAACTCTCAAAGGATAACCTTACTTTGGTGTAGAGTCAAATGAAACAATAGGCAGATCAACATCACATCGAAAAAAGTTCTGAAGCAGTCACAGAAGAAAGACCTTGACAAGTACTATCAATTTCAGAGTATCTCAGCAAGTGGAAGAACCTTCCTGTAGAAGATTCCATATGGGAGGATGATAATTTTATACAGAAGCATCAAGAAATAATCAAACGTTGAGGAAAACACCTGTTTGAAGGAGAGGGGCATGTTAGGTCCCTATATTACTAGTGTAGTACCTTATTATGTTAGTGTAGCACCCCTTATTGTTATTTTTGTACCCCTGTAACCCCCATAATTTTATTGTTGTGCCCTTACATTATTATTGTTAGGTCGGCTAAGATTATATTGTGGCCCCATGGACTCCTATATATAGAAAGGAGGTTTTTTCATTTGTATCATCCAAGAATTGTACATTTATGTAATTTAAAGGAGGTTTCCCCCTCGAAGTGGCTTATTTATAAGGCGTTGATCTCTCTTTTCTTCTATTTTTGGAGCTGGTTTCATAACATAGTTAGGAGATCAAATTCATGGTGGTAAATAAACATCCAAAAGAAAAAACACCGTGACCATCAATGTGCATGGTTGGTGAATATTTGGGAAAAAAAGGTCATCGAAGGGTGAAGCACGATTGAGCAAAGATCAACAAAGGAAACTATATTGACCCTACATGTGGAAAATCAATGATGAGTCAAATAATTGGGAGGTTTTCAAGTGGACTAAGGGAAAGGTTTATAAACAAAGAAGAGTCACTAGCCTAATAAACGACTGGCTAACAAATCACTAGATTTGAAGTTAAAGAGAATTGATCACTTGTGTTTCTTCTACACTAGAGTAGTTAGAGTCAATAATAGACACAAATATGGAGCGATTATGTGAAGGTTACTTAGGAACATATTAAAAAATATATATATTAGGATCTTGTTGATTAGTTCAAACATAAAATAGAAACCAAACGGGTGCTTGAGAAAATGAAAATGTGCCATACTTTTCTTGGATTTAGAGATGCTTCAATGCAGTAGAGTAAGTGAAGGTTGGATAAACAAGTTTAGATAACTATGTTGTGGAAGGGTATGTGAAGAAAGCTAACCTTACATCGATCTATTATCCTCACACATGTTAGATGAATTTATGGTTGGATGCGTTTAGAGTAGGATTCCAAGGAGACATTGGCCAAATCATGGTAAGATAGGTCCTAAATATCCCTTGCACTATGATAAACAATAGGGAATTTTGGAAGAAGGTAGATTCAGAAAAGGAATTAGGGCTATAATTTTATACATAAATCAAGTTCCAAAGGTGCAATCAATGATTTAATGGAAGACTAGTAGGACTTATCTAGCATTAGTTGTAAACTAGTTTGATGTAGATCTTGAGTGATCTAAGTCAATTCCGTTTTAAGACTTAAATAATTGTACAATTACAACAAATCATATTAGGGAAAAGGTGAAATCCAAAATGACTGTTCTTTGATTTAGAATAGATTATCTAGTTAATAACACCCTTTCAAAGCTATCATAAATAATCAAGAATATTTATTCTCTTGCCCAAGCTTCTTGTGTTGATTTTAGTTGATGTTTCAAGGAGTTTCTACTCAAAACAAAGGTTAAATTTGACAAGTGCTTACCCATTTTTCATTCCCTTTCCTTTTCCCCTTGATATGTAAGTTATATTCTATCCCTTCTCTTATATTTAATATTAGTTATATTATTAACCCTATTTATATTTAGTTTTATAGTGTCGACATATTATGACTATTTAAATATTTTACTTCTATAGTCATTGCAATAAGTGCTAATCTAGTTCCATAACTATGTTAGAAAATTTTAGAATCATATTTTGCGTCAATTGTTTAGATAATTTATATTATATTGTTTATCATTCAATTTCCAACGTTTTTGTATCACACAAATTGATCATGTATGCACTCAAACAATATGCATATGTAAAATGTTTGGCATTGCAACATTTCGATTAAAAATAAAAATAAAGAATGAGATACTGTAAATAAATGACATGACAATGTTCTAGAATACCATCCCACATATCAATTGGAGAAAACAACTCATACATTCATAGAAAGTACTGAAAAAATTAGAAATGTACTCACAATGTACTTGGTAGTGGAGTTTAATTTTCTACTTCACAACTACTACATTTAATGAATTATAGTTCCTAAAAAAATATGAATCAACAAATTAACTTATTTAACTGCTTTTTTTAGATTTATATACCCCATGCAAAATTATGAATATTATAGAATCTAAAAATAATTCTTCTCTTAATTTAATGAATTATACTTCCTAACGAAATATGAATCGACATGGTAACCTACTTATATAGAGTTCTTGCTATTTTTTTAGATGTATATATCCCATACAAATTGTGAACATTATTGAATCTAAATAATAATTCTTCTCTTAATTGCACAAATAGGGAATGCAAATTTCAACATTATAAGATACCAAAAACATTTATAAATTGTTTCTTATTGTTCTTTTGGAATTTAAATTTATGTTTTTTTACATTATGCACTTTTTGAGGAAAATATATGGTTTCAAGCTACATATACATATTGTTACTTTTTTAAATTTCAAAGTTGTCCGTTACACTGAATTTGTAATTTTCCTCGTTAAATAAGTAATCTTATTGTTTATTAATAATCTATGTTTTTTATTTTATTTTATTTGTAATTTTTCTCGTTAAATAAGTAATCTTAATGTTTATTAATAATCTATTTATTTCATCTCATTTTTTATTCGGTATTATGATGTTGTGGTCCTTAAATTATCAACTAATATAACCTCAAACCTACTTTTAATTTCGTCCTACCTTAAATATGAAATCAATATAAATTTGTATGCATTAAGTTGACTTTAACATTAATATGTTTACTTTGCATTCTTCATAACATTAATTCATACTGTTTACGTTCGGGAACCGTTTACACTCGTTAAAAAAAGCGAAGCGGGAACACGAGACCGTCCTCGCTCGACACCAAATTCTTTATCCTCAGAATTTTCTCACGAAACGCTCATTTTGTATGGGTTTTGTTGTGATGGGAAGGATCGGATTCAGTTCATACTACGGTTGTAGCACATGCGTTGGCCACTGTTTGTGGGTCTTCGAACGTTATCCATTGAGCATGCACTGATCCATGCAGTTTTTGATCGTGCTGCAGTTGGAATTTCTGCCCGGTTTTTGGTTTCGCCTCTTTGAGCGGCTTCAGACCAAGGTTATAGCTAGAGCAATGTATAGGTAAAGTATGGGTTTATCAATTTACATTAATTATATTTATTAATGTGATTGTGATAGTTTTATTATAAATATGAAGTAAAGCATTCTTATTTGAAAGCAACTCTCCTAGTTGCTATTGTGTCCATGTCTAAGGCATTGGATCAAATGTTAGACGATTGAAATGTTTTAGGCTATTAAATTCACAAGTAAATAGTTATATATATTTTTTATAATGTTAGTTTTTTTTTTATATATAAATTAGATTGAATTTAAGTTTTGGTGACTTTTAAGTTAAAATGTTGTTATTAAAAAATTGTTATATTTTTATATGTAAATGTAAATAGTTTTATATATGTTTTTTTAAAGTATTCGTTTTTTTTTTTTTAATAAGTTAAATTGAATTTGGGTAATAAAATAAAATAAAAATAAACTATAAAAATAGCCCATGGTATTCATGTGGAATATAATTTATTTAAAGGGGGGAATTAAGATGGCCTAGATCAATCTTAACTCTAGAATTTTTCTTTTTTCTTTTTAATAAGTTAGATTGAATTTATGTAATAAAATAAAATAACAATAAACTATAAAAACAACCCATGGTATTGACCCATGGTATTCATGTGGAATATAGTTTATTTAAAGGGGGAAATTAAGATGGCCTAGATCAATATTAACTCTGGATCTACCAAGAGCCAAGAGGGATCAAATGTCTTGATATGCAAACCTCTTTAAGAGTGAAAATATCTAAACTAACTATTTAATAAAATTATTTTTCATTGTTTATAACCATTATTATTTTAAATTTTTACTTAATAAAATTTATCTAAATTTTCATACATCTAAATATACATAGTTTTTCTTGTTCTATATTATTTTTGTTACAACTATTTTATTATTCAAAAAATACATGGTTTTTTTGTTATATATTATTTATGTTACAACTGCTTTATTATTAATGGGTAGTATTTATTAATATATAAAAAATGAAATTAATAAAGATGAATGTTCATAATTCTCATTTCTTAATTAAAACCAAATTTACCTTTAATAAATTAATTGTAATAGTTTGTAACTACATACATACTCTTTCAAAAAAAAATTGTTAATGAATATCATTTTTTTCTATTAAAAAAAGCCTATATACATATCTTTAATTACTTAATTGTGGCTAAACAACTGACATGTTTTTTACTATGTAATCATAAACTAATTTCACATTATATGATGTCAAACTTACTCAAATTTTTATTCTGAAATTTTAAACAAAGCTTTTACCAGAATAATTTTAGCTTTTACAAATTTTATTTTTTTTTCAATTCCAAAGAAAACTTACAAAAGAAAAAACCCAGTCAGTCCTTATTGTACATTATAGTTTAAAAAATTGACACTGTGTGATTAACAATAGGGTAAGTTGAGATAACCCTAAAGAGATTTTTGTACATGTTTTATCATAACATTTCCCTCCATCCAATATATATTGGCGAGTCTTCTGAAGAGGGAGTTTATTCTAGTTTATAACCGGATCCACAATCAAAGAAATGGCTAGGGATTTCACAAGTTATTTGTTTGTAACCTCATCCACAATCAAAGGAAAATTAGATTGAATTGAGGTTTTGGTGACTTTTAAGTTAAAATGTTGTTATTAAAAATTTGTTATATTTTTATATATAAATGTAAATAGTTTTATATATGTTTTTTTATAGTATTTATTTTTTTCTTTTTAATATGTTAAATTGAATTTAGGTAATAAAATAAAATAACAATAAACTATAAAAACAGACCATGTTATTGACCATGGTCTTCATGTGGAATAGTTTATTTAAAGGAGAAATTAAGATGGCCTAGATCAATCTTAACTCTGGGGTATTTGTTTTTTCTTTTTAATAAGTTAAATTCAATTTAGGTAATAAAATAAAATAACAATAAACTATAAAAATAGCCCATGGTATTGACCCATGGTATTCATGTGGAATATAATTTATTTAAATGAGGAAATTAAGATGGCCTAGATCAATCTTAACTCTGGATCTACCAAGAGCCAAGAGGGATCAAATATCTTGATATGCAAACTTTTTTTAGAGTGAAAATATCTAAACTAACTATTTAATCAAATTATTTTTAATTGTTTATAACCATTATTATTTTAAAAATTTACTTAATAAAATGTATCTAAATTTTCATACATCTAAATATACATATATTTTCTTGTTCTATATTATTTTTGTTACAACTATTTTATTATTCCAAAAATACATGGGTTTTTTTGCTATATATTATTTATGTTACAACTTCTTTATTATTCATGGGTAGTATTTCTTAATCTATAAACTAGCAATCGCACCATATGTTGCAAAGGAAACGTTGTAAAGCAGTAGCAAATGAAATAGTAGTATAGAGTAAGTTGAGTTTTAAGGTGGTGAAGGAGTTGGAGCTTAAGAATATGCATCATTTTGGGAAGTCTTTGGTAGCTAGATGCATATGGAGGCTCATATCAAAAGGGTCTATGAAGCTAAGTTATCTTCTAAGAGTACAATGAACCTAATTCATTAGAAGACCTTCCAAAAATACTCATAATATAATTTGTTGATATGTTGGAAGGGCATTGTCCAAGACTTGATGAAGAAGTTAAGTTTTAAGGTGGTGAACGTGTTGGAGCTTAAGAATATGCATCATTTTCGGAAGGCTTTGGTAGCTAGATGCATATGAAGGATCATATCAAATAATGGCCTATGAAGCTAAGTTATCCTCTAAAAATACATTGAACCTAATTCATTAGAAGACCTTCCAAGAATACTCATAATATAATTTTTTGATATGTTGGAAGGCCATTGTCCAAGCCTTCCATCTTGTGTGGAATTTCCTACCGTGGGAAGTTGTTAATGGAGAAAGAGTAAAGGTAGGAGCTAATCCTTTCTGGGGTTGGAAATGGAGAAGATTATAAAGTCCTTGAAAACAAATATAACTTAGATTATACAACCTCCCTAGAATCCTAATGTAACACATATATATACAGTTTCAAAATTTAAACATATTAAATTATGAAACTATACCAAAAACAAAAAACAAAGAAATTAATAGTCCCATAAACTATTTTTTGTGTCGTAAACAATAAAATATCATTCATTTATACTATTACAACCATTTTACCGAACCATTTCAAATGAATTGATTACCTAACCATTTGAAGTAAACTCAACTCATAAATACCCTTTCTATGAGAAAATTTTACATACATTTCTATAATAGACTTTTAAATATAAAGAATCTACACTACCAAAAAAACCGACAAATAAAATTCCAATGTAAACATTTAAAATGTGTGGACCCACTTTCTTATTTTCAAACCTAGTAGATGGAAATCGTTTACACATGGCAATTCAACATTTATTCGATCACTGTTCACCGCAAATAACAGACCGTCAAGTCCACACAAATCACAACCAAACTTGGCACAAAGTCAAACACGCTTATCAAGGCAAGAATCTCCATGCTTAGATTATTATTCAAATGGGAGAGAGAGGTCACAGATTCAATTAGCGACAGATGGGATCGGTATCTATGTGAATCGTGTTTTTTTTTTCCTTGCAGATCGTGGGGTCCCCCGGGAATTGAGTAGATTTTTTACTCTGCCTCACCTGCATCAATCTCAAAAAATAGCAGGGACTCTATATAAAATACATATATACATTCAATCAATGATAGAAAACAACATGCAAATTTCATACCTTGAAATTGGCGAAAGCATTTGGTGTTGTCCTCACTGAGGATAAATAGTTCCCCATATTGAATTATAAAGTTCATAAATCATGCAAATTTCATACCTTGAAATTGACCAGGGAAATAGTTTTTGTCCTCACTGAGGGAAAATAGTAATATAATAGAAACAATTCTTATATTCTTTTACTATGAAAGAATAGATTAGCCTACCACAGGGCAATAGATGCAAGAGAGTAATTCTTCATGCAAATGAATCAAGGATTGCATTCAACTTTGACCACACCAACTCATACTCATAATTGGATTTGTGCCCATGGAATTTCCAAAAGATAGTATTTTCACCCTAGAGTACCAAACACCCTTCACCTAATCTTTTTACTTATTAGAAAAAGTAAAATAAGAAAATATATTTTATTAGATTTTGACATAAATTTATTCGAATTACAAATTGAATTATAAAATTAGACAAAACTTTATAAAATTCAAGACACAAAATCCATGTATACAATTTAGAAAAACACATTTTAATAAAAAAAATCATTACAATTTCACCTAAACAGTTTAATTTGGCTTTAATTTGGCCAAAAACTCTGTAGTCCATAATAATAATTAATCACATACTGGCCAATAGTGAAATTTGATACAAATAAAAAATTTTACAAAATGATACTCGCCAATTTTCGAAGCCAATAATTATACAAAATAGCAGAGGGTCATTTCACATAGCAATGAATCAATTGCAGGAAAACTAAACACATCACACTCGTACAAAAACAAGTTTGTTGGATATCAATAAAGGCGAACCCTGTAAGAAATATGAGCTTCAATTACTTTTGAAATAAATAAAGTCATTAAAAAATAAAAAATTTATGAACTATTATTATAATTAGACAGAAAGAAAAACAAAAAAATATAATTAAACCTGAATAGTCCTTTAAAATGGAATCCCTGGATTCAAATAAGATAAAAGCAGAGCCACCCGGTCCCTGATAGTTCAAAATATTAGGGTCGCAAAAGTAATTTAAACATAATTCCTCTCTGCTTATATTTCAGACGTTTCAAAAATTTTAGAAATAAAATGTATGTAAAGAAAGAAAAAATGATAGGCACACCTCATTTGTCAATTGAATTTTTCCAGGTTTGATATTTCCAAACTTCTTAAACTCCTTTTCAAGCCAAGATGCAGAAATGTTGGGAGGAAAATTCTCGATGTCTACTATTGGCCCTATTCCTCCTGCTTCAAAAGTTGCCAACGAGAAAGTCATTTAAGATTAATGCCACGACTTATAGTTCAAATTCAAAAAACACATTTATCTTAAAAATAATATAACGATTCTTTTAAATATATGGAATCAAATAATATAATGATATCTATAAATATATGATACAAAAGATATACTAATTTCGAATGAAGTGGTCTAATGGAAAATCAGTTGGTTGAACATATGTTTGAATCACAGTAATGTAAGGACTATTTTATTTGAGAATCTTTCAAACTAATTAAATTTATTAACCTTTTACATTCAGTTTATCAATAATCACACCTGCCATAAATAGGACATAAATATAGGATAGAGAAGCTATATTGATAGCAAATCAATTGGTTGAAAAAATATTTTAATCACACTAATAACAAATATCTCAATTACATTAGTATAAGAATTATTTTATTAGATAACTTTTTAAATTAACTAAATTCAACATTCTCTTATATTCTTTTTTTTTTTTTTAAAGCAAGACTGCAAAAATGATATACAGAATTTATAGAGGTGCGATGATGCCGGACATGACCATTATGTTACCAATTTCCCTTCATGGGAAACCATAATGTCCCGATCGAAGCATGAGGTCCAAAAAATCTTGGTGGTAAAAAATGTTTTGATAGAGTATCTGTTTAACATAAGTTATCAATACAATGAATTCACCAACATCCATGTCCCCAATTGATCTAGAAATGCACAGACCACCAGACCAGCATCGTAAAGGACCAACCTGAAACAGCACAATACAACATTTGGCAATATGCTTAGCCAAGAAAAGTCAACAAGAAATTAAGTCAAGAATAGGAGAAATAAGAAGATGACATCTTCCATGTGTCATGTAAAGTGAATTAATCTTTCAGATGGTTATATATACAATTGTGTGATTACCTCGGCACCAGCAATGCCCCGGGTTCGAATCACCGCCATGCTCTGCCAAAGTGCAGTCTAAAGGAGGAATGTTTTCTCCATTGTCAACATTTTAAGAGCATCAAGCCGCCCTGGTCGCGGAGGTTCTCGGCAGAGGAATGTCATGTAACAGGACTGAGACTGAGCAAGACGAGTAGGGGCAAGAGCCAGTGCATGTGCAGCGTCCACTTGAAGATGGTCATAAATATTTGTGAGCTGTCATGCACGGGATAAATCTTCAAGGGAAAACTATCAAGATGGAGCCTGAGGAGGAAGAAATTCGTACTTACCACAATTATTTGCACTTCAACCATCGTTTTGGCCCCTCTGTATGTGCTTTCTCGTCTGTGAGACTCTCGTCGAGTTCTGTAATGGTGCAGTAGAATGGAGAGAAATATTGAGGAGAGGTTTTGACCTCGAGTTCATGCGGTGTGGAGGGATATGGGTGGAAATCCACCATTACTAACCAGATCCTTGATTACGATTATTTTCCGGACCTGAGCATTCGCAATGGCGACCAGTTTTTAAAGAGCAGTAACTACCAACAACCCCTTATTGGAATTCTGTTTCATGCCATTTTCAATTATGTGTCCCCTCACCCAGCCCTGCTGAACAAGTCCACAATTTCAGAATTAAAACCTCCAGCAGCAGCAGCATGGCATAATCTGTCCAATCCCTCCAAATCATATGCCTCCGTTGGTGAGGAACCTCCTGCTAAGCTTCCAAGATTCTCTGGCTGCTATACTCTTGAATACATTCTTAAGAAACGACCATGAGGTGCTGCTCTTGGCCTGCAGACCATACGTAGCAACGAGAGCTCGACGAGGAATTTTTCACCGACTGCAGACTGTAGACAGAGCAACTTATTTTGATTTTCGTTTCTCGTAACTAATTAAAAATTGTAACTATTTTTAATCCTTCGGTCGATATGATTTGAATCGTCTAACATTACATTCAAGGGTTAATAATGGTACACGTAGAAATTTAGGAAAGTTGTTTTCAAATAAGTACACTTTACAGCGTAAAAATGAAAATAATAAAGATGAATGTTCATAATTCTGATTTCTTTATTAACACTAAATTTACCTTTAATTAATTAATTGTAATAGTTTGTAACTACATACATACTCTTTGAAATTTTTTTTGTTAATGAATATCAAATTTTTTGTGTTAAAAAAAAAAACTATATACATATATTTAATTACCTAATTGTGGCTAAAAAACTTACATGTTTTTTCCTTTATAATCATAAACTAATTTCACATTATATGATGTCAAACTTAAATTTTTATTCTGAAATTTTAAACAAAGTTTTTCACTACATAATTTTATCTTTTATAATTTTTTTATTTTTCAATTCCAAACAAAACTTACAAAAGAAAAAACCCACTCGGTCTTTACTGCAGATTATAGTTTTAAAAAATTGACACTATGTGATTAACAATAGAGTAAGTTGAGACAACCCTAAAGGGTTTTTTGTACATTTTTTATCATTAATTTTCCCTCCATCCAATATATATTGTAGATTCTTCTAAAGAGGGAGTCTATTCTAGTTTATAACTTGCTCCACAATCAAAGAAAATGGCTAGCGATTTCACAAGTTATTAGTTTGTAACCTGATCCACAATCAAAAGGAATGGCTAGGGATGTCACAAGTTATCATTCACATATTGATTTATTGAAGTTCTTAGCTAAAATGGATCCTATTAGATGCATGATGGCCAGAGACACTAAAAAATTCAAAATAGATATTGAAGTTCTAAGTTGAAATGGATCATATTAGATGCATGGTGGCTAGAGACACTAAAAATTTTAAAATAGATAATTTTTATGACATCCATATTGTCTACAAACCATCCAAATTTCCCACACTATATGATGTCAAACTTACTCAACTTTTTATTTTGAAACTTTAAACAACGTTTTTCACTACATAATTTTATCTTTTAGAATTTTTTATTTTTCAATTCCAAACAAAACTTACAAAAGAAAAGACCCATTCAATCCTTACTGTAGATTAAACAAATTGACACTATGTGATTAACAATAGAGTAAGTTGAGACAACCCTAAAGGGATTTTTGTACATGTTTTATCATAACATTTCCCTCAATCCAATATATATTGTAGAGTATTATGAAGAGAGAGTGTATTCTAGTTTATAGTGTGATCCACAATCAAAGAAAATGGCTAGGGATTTTACAAGTTATTATATTATAGTCTTAAAGAATTAACACTATGTGATTAACAATAGAGTAAGTTGACACAACCCTAAAGGGTTTTTCGTACATGTTTTATCATAACATTTCCCTACATACAATATATATTGTAGAGCCTTTTGAAGAGGGAGTCTATTCTAGTTTATAACCTGATCCATAATCAAAGAAAATGGCTAGGGATTTCACAGGTTATTAGTTTGTAACCTAATCCACAATCAAAGGAAATGGCTAGGGATGTCACAAGTTATCATACACATAGTGATTTATTGAAGTTCTTAGCTGAAATGAATCCTATTAGATGTATGATGGCCAGAGACACTAAAAAATTCAAACTAGATATTGAAGTTATAATTTGAAATGGATCATATTAGATGCATGGTGGCCAGAGACACTAAAAAATTTAAAATAGATATTTGTTATGACATCCATATAGTCTACAAATCATCCAAATTTCCCACATTATATGATGTCAAACTTACTCAACTTTTTATTCTGAAACTTTAAACAAAATTTTTCACTACATAATTTTATCTTTTATAATTTTTTTAATTTTTCAATTACAAACAAAACTTACAAAAGAAAAAACCCACTCAGTCCTTACTGTAGATTAACCAAATTGACACTACGTGATTAACAATAGAGTAAGTTGAGACAACCCTAAAGGTTTTTTTGTACATGTTTTATCATAACATTTCCCTCAATCCAATATATATTGTAGAGTATTCTGAAGAGAGAGTGTATTCTAGTTTATAACCTAATCCGCTATCAAAGAAAATGGCTAGGGATTTTACAAGTTATTAGTTTGTAACATGATCCACAGTCAAAGAAAATGGCTAGGGATGTCACAAGTTATCATTCAAACAATGATTTATTGAAGTTCCTAGCTAAAATGGATCCTATTAGATGCATGGTGGCTAGATACACTAAAAAATTCAAAATTGATATTGAATTTCTCATTTGAAATGGATCATATTAGATGCATGGTGGCCAGAGGCACTAAAAAATTTAAAATAGATATCTATTATGACATTCATATTGTCTACAAAACATCCAAATTTCCAATATTATACAACAATTTCCAACAATAATCGCTCAATTTACTCTCCAATTTTTGAAACCCCCACCCATGTTAGGGAGATCACGATGTAAAATCAAATGTTCCTCTGGTATTTTTAAAGGGTTCATAAACAAAACAGACAATGAGAAAGTAAATATTGTGGTATAATAACTGATTTTTAAATCATTGTGACAAAAAAATCATCACATTAGCTCACAAAATATATCTAATGCTATAAGGATCTAGAGAGGTATTCACGGACAGCTTGGAAAACCAAGCATGGAGATGCTTCTATTTTTCAATGAAGTAGTATTCAAAAGTTACTAGCTCTATTTTAATTAAATAAATGTATTGAAAACAAACTGATAGTATTTACTTCCATTGTTTTATTTGGACGTGTTGCAAGCTAATATTTATTGCTATACAAGTTGAGCATCAAATTATTATGTCACGATTGTGCCAAGAAGTTTTTAAATTATTGCTCTTTAGGTATGTCTTATCAGTTTAGTATGATTTCAATCAATAACAGGCTTCATAGTTTAAGAACTATATCTTAGATCTGAGCACGTGATTCTATTAAAATTTATGAAACAAATTCATTTTTTACAACTTGTATGTTTAAATATGTGATTTTGGAAGTGATGGTGGCTTATTTAGACACTTGATTAGTATTGTGGAAGAACTTAGATTATATCATTATGGATTGTGAATAGTTCATGTAGCAGTTGCATTGCTTATAACATATTTTCATATCCTTTGTATAAGCTATTGTATATACAGTTCTAACACATTTCCCTGAGACGTTAGCTATATGGTGAGTAGTTGATGTAGAAATTGCATTACTTATAACAGATTCTTATATCCTCTGTATAAGCTATTGTATCTACAATTCTAACACATTTTTCCCAGGTGTCACCTATATGGTGATTGAGTGATGATGGATTCTTTAGACACTTTATTAGTATTGTGCAAGAACTTGGAGTATATCATTAAGGATTGTGAGTAATTCATGTAGCAGTTGCATTGCTTGTTAAATATTTTTTATATCATTTGGATAAGTTGTTGTATATACAGTTATACTATGATATGGATACACGTTCCCCCACAGGTTACCATATTGTGATTTTTGTCCAATTGTTGATATTTAGAGAAATATAATTAAATGATTGATGGTTTTAGAACATCAAATTTACTATGATTACCTTTTATGTTAGGATTACTCCTTAGCGTCTAGATTCAATTTGCATGACGAATATGCATAGATCGCTTCACAGGAAAACCCTTTTGCCTATTGATAGTATGTGGTAGTTGTATGAATGGACTATTTATATTGTACTCACTGTCATAAGATTCAGCAAAGTTATTTTTTTTTATAAATATATATACAAGTTATACATATTATGTGGTAGGAAATGTTCTTTAATAATTACAGTCACTGAAACGGGAAATGATCTCAGTACACCCCTCTAGATATATAATGTCTCATGGTATTCTTCTCATTTGGTGACACATGGAAATTCCAATACCAAAACTCTTTCACAATGTTGCTCACATTATACAAAAGTCTATCTTGATAAGGTTTCCTACATATATTAGCCCAACAAGAACGTTCATCATTCTCATGTTATTGAATCCTATTTTTTTAATGCCTCCATAAACTTTTCTTAATGTTTTGTAGATTATTATTTTCATTGACATCAACCAATTTGATGTAGTTATTTTTCCAACAACACTTGTCAATAATTCCCTACTAGCACTTATGCCATATTGAGATTGATATTTTGCAATTTTTCTAGAGGTTGATGTCATATTTCTTGATACTAACTCATTTACCTTCACCTCTTTGGAATTTATAATGCCCAATAGTTTAACTATATTTCTTAGATATTTGTGCTTTCAAAATATATTTAAGAGTTATAATTATAAAATAATATTTTTGAAAATTAATGTAGAAATTCGATTGTGAAAGTAGTATTTTTTAATGATATAACTAGTAAATCTATTATCCCTTTTTATTTTTTTAATGATTTAGTTAAGATTAAAATTTATATGTTTTCATGAGGAGATTTTTTATTTTTCATGTTAATTACTTTTTATAACTCTAGGAGGTTCTTAATATTTCCTTTTTTCTTAATAAATAAAACTCAATTATATACTTAAAAATATGATTAGGTAAGAGAATTTTAGGATTATAATTTTTTTTTTGTCCAAGTTGACAATGCCAATGCTTATTTAACTAAAGTTGGCTCCCATGTTCAATACCTCCCCATGGGGTTTGAAGAATGGTAATTGAATGACATATAAAACAAATAATTTATACGTCAAAAATTCAGTTCTAAATATTATAGTAGTTATTGCTTGAGTAATCTTTCAATTTGACATTCAATTCTTTATTAATAAAGTTGTTTTATTTAGTAGTGAGTACAATAATTTTGTAATCAAATAATAGGATAAAACATATTCACAGTATAATTTATTTGAATTAATATATGTGTGTAAAATATTTTAATGAGAAACTAGATTTGTAATTATAAAATACAAACTATAACTTAAATTTGTGAAATTACTTCGTATTTTTTTCTTGTGTATATAGAGAAAGACTAAACCAAGTTTGGATTAAGAAAATCAACCATAACATGAATAACAATATCTCATTCTAAAAATGTGTCCATATTAAAATGACATTCACTTTCTTGTATACCAGCACTATTTTTCTTCATATATAATTTCTCACAAGCATGCAATTGGCGCTCGGATATATAGATGAACTTGGAGTGAACTCTATTTATGTTAATAAAAATTCTCTTTATTTACATCTATGCTAGATATATTTTACTTGAATGTATTTAAAATATCTTAATTTAGTTACATTCTGATTTTATGCTTGTTTCAGATGATTATTAATCACCAAAGGATTTTCTCCCCAATTTCCCATTTCAATATCTATAACAAAATTTTCTGGTCGATAACTAATATAATCAATATCTTTGAAACCTCCATGACCTGTTTCCATGGAAGAAAAATTTTCCTTTCATCCCTTCACGATGGCTCGTTCTCTGCAACAAATTATTTCATTATGTTGGTTCACATATATGTTTTCACCGAAAATTGTCTATTTCAATATCTATAACAAAATCTTCTGGTTGGTAACTCTTATAATCAATATCTTTGAAACCTCGACTACCTGCTTCCATGTAAGCAAACTTTTCCTTTCATTCCTTCACGATGGCTCCTTCTCGGCAACAACTTATTTCTTCTACGCTACTCTTTCCTATGATATTTCCTTACGCCATTTCTTTTGCAACATATGGTGCAATTACTAGTTATAATTCATATAAAAAAAATACAATATTAAAATATGGACATTATTAAAATATAGGCAAAGTAGTATGGGCATTGAATAACGATGTTCTCACTTAATTTGTTGAAAGACATCTCCCTTTTGATAAACACTTTCTTCAAGAAATTAGATTGAGGCTCATAGATTGGTTGAATATTCTCGACCTTTAATCTATGTATATTTCATTATTTAGAATTTTTTATTTCAGCTTGATGGTAAATGTTGTTACTTTATTATTCTTTATAATGGACATGTATTTTGTTAACATTTTTAAGCCCGTAGATAAAAACTATTGGGCGGAAACGTGAAGCTGGGTTACACTTTTGTGAGAATCGGGGGCATAAAATTTTTTTCGGTAATAGTTCGGCCGAACTTTATTAAAGAGTTCGGCCGAACTTTTGAGTCCGTTTAGATTGACGGCACAGTGACGGCGCAACAAACAGAATTTTTGCCAGAGGTTTGGAAAACCGGCAACAGGAGTTCGTCCGAACTAGAAGTTCGGCCGAACTTTTAGTTTTAAAATAGTTTGGCCGAACTATTTTTTATAAATATATCTCCCGCGAATGTTATTGATTTCATTGTTGGCGTGATTTTTGCAGCTGTGTGTCAGTTTGCTGCGTTGGCGGGCCGAACTTTTGAGTCCGTTTAGATTGACGACACAGTGACGGCGTAGTAAACAGAATTTTTGCCGGAGGTTTGGAAAACCGGCAACAGGAGTTCGGCCGAACTATGTTTTTATAAATATATCTCCTGTGAATGATACTGTTTCATTGTTCGCGCGATTTTTGCAGCTCTGTTTCTATTTGCCGTGTTGGCGCTCCTGCTGTTACGTCCGCGCTCGGGCTCTGTTTGTGCTGTTACGTCCGCGCTCGGGCTCTGTTCGTGCTGTTACGTCCGCGCTCGAGCTCTGTTTCTGCTGTTACGTCCGCGCTCGGGTATGTAGTTACGTCCAACTTTATCTTCACGTAGTTTAGCCACCTCCTCACGGATATTATGATTTTGTTTATTCTAATTTTATAAGGAAATGCTCATGAATGGTTTTATTCATTGTTGTCTAGTACCATCACAAACTAAAAATTATTAAAAGATTTATTTGTTGATAATCTCTTTTCTTGAAGATTTTTGCGATCTATATGAATAAAAAAGAAAAAATTAAATATTTCACTCGTACAGTTATAAAATTTCTTAGTGATATTCCTTAAATTGATTTCATCATTTTAGTTTCTATAAAAATGTTTTTCTTGCAAATCTAATATTCTTATTGAAGAAAGGAATTTTTTTCAATTAGAAAGAGTTAATGCATTCAGGTTAACTCATTAAAACTCCTGTATTTTTTTTTCTAAACAAGGCCGAGTAGTTACGGTGTTGCCAGCCTATAATTTCTTGGAGAAGCCTACCAGCATATAACTTTTTAGATAAGCCTACCACCCCTGCAGAAAGGTATATGCCAACCTATAATTTCTTGGAGAAGCCTACCAGCGTATAACTTTTTAGATAAGCCTAGAAGAGAAATGTGATAAAATATATGAATTTTTTTCTACATTGAAGATGAAAGTGAGAAATAGAATGTCTCAATTAAAAAACATTACCATTTACAAAAGAACAGAGAATGCGCATTTACTGTCAAACTGTCAAAGAAATATTTTGAAACCAGTCATGAGACTTCGACCCACAGCATTCTGTCAAACTGTCCAATGAAAACTGTCCATGAAAGTCAAAGAAAGATTTTGAAACAAGATGAGACTTCGACCCACTGCAATTTGTCAAAACTGTCCATTGTAAAACTGTCCATCGCCCTGAAGAAACCAGAAAAGAAAAGATTTTGTAGTTCAAGGTCCTCATCTGCATAAATAGTGATTATGGATTAAAGTTTTTCTGCATAAACTTATATGAGTACTTTTATTCTCAGTTTGTGTGTATTCTTTTCTGCATAAATAGTGAACATGGATTAAAGTTTTATATATTATATGAGTATGCCCCAGTTGTTGCTTTGTGTGTATTCTTTAATGCATAAACAGTGATTATGGATTAAAGTTTTTCTGCATAAACTTATATGAGTACTTTTATTCTCAGTTTGTGTGTATTCTTTTCTGCATAAACAGTGAACATGGATTAAATTTTTATATATTATATGAGTACGCCCAATATTCAGATTTCCTTTTACATGTTCCTGCTCAGCATATCCAGTGGTGTGCAGAGAACTGGATCTGTCCACAAAATGCTTCGTTTCAGTTTCTTTTAATCAATCTAAGCAAATACATAGTTGTTGTCCTGTGTGCATATCATGAAGCTACAGAAGAGTGAAAAAAATAACCACTTACCATCTTTGTGAAGGGTCCAAAACTATGATACTGCCTTCTTCATATATATATATAATAAAAAATCAGCCAATAATGAGAAAATAGAGAAGAGTCAGTTTGTACTAGGGGCATAGCTGGAGAAGGCTGAACAGACCCTCTTTACATTCCTTGATTTCCCACTGGCCACTACCAATCTTTTTTCAAATCTGCTTCTTGGCTCCTATCTCTGTTTTGTGTGTATTCTTATATTTTTCTATTATATTATTTTCTATTTTTATTCACAGTTTGTGTGTATTCTTTTCTTTTCCTTCACTCTTTTTGATCTTGATAAATCACAAATAAAAAAGAAAATTGGTATTTATTTTTTGCGTAGACCATTTTAAATCTAACCCCAAGCTTATAAAGTTTTCAATTTTTTTATTTGAAAAAATTATTTGTTTTTGCATGCAACCATGTTGAAGTTTTTTGCAAGCAAATACATAAGCATTAGGCAAACACATACTTAGAGAATAAGAAAAAGAAACAACATCCTTTATCCTTCTTAACTTTTTTTTTTATATATGCATTAATTCAATAGGTTAAAATTTACTTTATTAAATTACAAGTAGTTCCTTTTTCATTAAATTGTTGCGGTTGTTGTTTCACCTTTTTTTTTGAAATTTTTTTATATGTTATTTTATTTTTATTTTTTTTTCATATGACTTTAATTTATAAAGTGACCTTATTGTAAACACGTTCTCACTTATTTATAAAAGTGAGTCACTTGCATTAATACAAGTAACTAACTATATATTTGTAAATGTGAGCTTATAAGGAAAGTTAGAGAAGAAATGATTTTTTTTTTTTTTTTTAATATATATGTTTATTTATTTTATAAATTTCTTTGTTTTAATTTTATATTTTTGGGTTTGTAAATTAACTCAATAGTCTCAATGTACAACCATCATTGCGTTGATCAACCTCCACTTCCCACATAGTACTTTTGTTCATTTTTATATATTTTTTCAAAATGGTATAATTTTGACATCCAGATTACATTTGTAGTGTCATTTTCATAAAACTAACCATTTATTTGAGAACTCCCCTTCACAACAATTAATTTTTTCTTTTGAAATAATCTTATTTGCATATTGTAATATGGCTAGTCTAGGTAATCTCCTACTTACAAATTAAAACTAATTTTCATGGAAATTATATATTGAGGATATACAAGAAGTAGGGACTTTACTAGGTTACCATGGAAATAAAATTATTCCTCTTAATTTCCCCCCTTGTCGCTTGTTCATAGTGATTTTTGTGATTCTCTTCCTTCTACTTATTTCTATAGCTTAAATTACTTAAATTTTATTGATATATTCTCCAGAGACACCGAGATTTATTTTTTAAAACTTAAGAGTGAACTTTTTGGCTTACATGTTCTTGTAGAAAAACAATTAGGACATCAACTTTAGAAGTTAGGAGTATATAATGGAAGTGAATATGTTAACAAAAAAATAGGCACTTTTATTACCAACTCTATTAAAATTGAAATACCCCTATTTTTCCTATTTGAATTAGGTCTCTAGGTCAGTATCGAAGTCTAGCCTAGGTGGCAGACCGTTGTAACAAAGATCTATTGGTAGCCTTTCATACATCTTCCACCAGCAAAATAACTTAAAACAAAAAAAGAGTTATCCATTTGCAATATAAATTTGATCTTGAGTATTCATTTGTTTTCTTTGAGAGAGCCCTCTCTAACTAGAAGGGCTAACTTTCAGTCCAAAGTGATTTGAAATAGTTACATAAGGTTGACCATTGAACAACCCAATTGGTTCCAGCTTAGTGATAACATAGTCTTCTCTCTTTTAGATCAGTTTTCAAAGGCTTGTGATCTAAAAATATTTATAGAAACTTCCAAGGATCTAACAAGGTTTCCTCCTTCCTTAGTGGTGAATGATACTTGGGATCTAATACCTCTTCTGGGAGGAAACCTTGTTAGATGTAAATTGGTGCATAGAACTAGGTGTTCATTAGATGGAAGTGTTGAAAGACATAACACTTATATAGTTGATAAAAGTTTCTCAACTAAAAGGGGTTGATTAGAATAAAACCTTTTCCCTTATAGCAAAAATTAATTCCCTTTTTACTGTTCTAGCCCTTACTATTTCATATAAATTGTAGGTCCATTAAATGAACATCAAATCCACCTTCTTGCATGGGGATTGCAAGAACAAATTTACTTGGAATAACCTCCTAACTATATTCAAAATGACTATATTTGTTTACCACCTGAAGAAATCTCTCTAGGACTTAAGTAAGATCCTCATGTTTGGAATGCTAAAATGAACAACTTTCTTCTTAATACTTACTTTTATATATGCAATTATAACTACAATGCCTATACCAAGAAAGTAGTAACCATGTCATAATAATTGTTCTTTATGTTGATGACTTTATACTCATTGGTTGTGACCCTAAATTTTTAGCCCATGTGAAATCTAGCCTTAAAAAGAAATTTGAAAATGGCAGGCTCAGGTACTCGAACCTCTACATAGGTTCGACTTGAAAACATAGTTTTTCCTCAGGTTTCTCCACTGGTTCTATGTCCAACTTGGATAACCTATAGTTCAATATCCTTCTTTTCATTTTTTATATTCCCTCTTGGATAACCATAATATCTTGAAATGGAGCTAGCCAACTCAAATATAGTATTGCAAATCCCTGGCTAAGTTAGATGAGGATTACATATGGTCTTGAATGAGCATTTGGACTCTTTAGATATATATCTAAAGAGTCTAAAAGCTCATTCAATACCATATGTAATACATAGCGTACTCATATAATATATAAAACTTTAATCCATGTGCTTAACCTTAACATTGACACAAATGGAATACAATTTTACTCACTACTTTATAATAGAAAAATATGCAAATGAATATTCCCCACATATCCGAAGTCAAAAGGGATAGATTAAAAAGGGATTCTTCGGTCATCTATAAAAGATAAATTAAAGAAGCATGACATATTAAAGTAATGTAAATTAGATATGTGTACCAATTATGTTCATATAACACAACAAATAGATGATTCAATACAAATGTCACATAGAAGTCATATTTATCTCATGGGCCTTCAATTTAAATTATATATCTAGCATAATACATTAAGCTATAGGAGATAAATCAAAGAAGCATTTGAATGTAAATTAAAAATGTGTAATAATTATGTCCTCATTTAATATGTACAATATGTTTGGTTGAATCCACATGAAAAACAAGACTCCCAACCATGAGAAGAGGAAATTACATCCTATTTCTCCCCCTAGCACAATTACCAGTACAGTTAGAATTTAACAGCCCCAAACTGGATTTTACTCTCAGGTACTGGAACCTCTACAAAGGTTCGACCTGGAAACATAGGTTTTCCTTAGGTTTCTCCACTGGTTCTATGTTCGACTTGGATAACCTACAAAAACATCCTTCTTTTCATTTTTTATATCCCCTCTTGGATAACCATAATATCTTGAAATGGAGCTAGCCAACTCAAATATAGTATTGCAAATCCCTGGCTAAGTTAGATGAGGATTACATATGGTCTTGAATGAGCATTTGGACTCTTTAGATATGCGTACTAATTATGTTCATATAACACAATGTTGGAGAAAATGACTATTTATTTCATGTGTAATTAGATTAGTGATTTCATGTGTTAGGGTTGTGGATTCAGCCATTGAAACAACACACCATGATATTTCAAATTTAAAAATGAGGGTTTGAGTCCTAGGTAGCTTAGAATCCTACTTGTTTTCAAAATAAGGATGCACTCCCATTTGATTCTCACGAATAGGTTGTAATCATGAGGCTCTCGCTCAAGAGTGGACCTTCGCAAAATCTTGTGACGTCTTGTCACAAACAAAACCATCAAACTCAAAACACATCATTTTTCTCCTTCAAAGAAAAAAAAATTCACATCATGTGAATATGTCCATGTACTCTTACATATTGGTGTACAAAACCATCAACCAAACACAAGTTGACAAAACATGCCTCTTCAAACAACCGACTCTTAAGTCAAATAATAGAGCTCATGTACAAATTTCCATATTTGTTGCATTTAAGTGTGTCTAACATAACTCTACTTTCAACATCTTGCTTCATGCAACATACTTTGAATTTGCAAATAAATTCATGAAACATCAAAATACATGCTAGGCCTTAATTGGATAAGAAATCTTTAACCATTTGTCAGCAAACCATTTCAATGGCGCTTCTTTTTCTTTCAACTATGTTGAATTTAGTTTTTAGTTATATTTTTAATGTTGGAGAAGGAGAAAACAACTATTTGTTTCAGGTGTAATTAGATTAGTGATTTCATGTGTTAGGGTTGTGGATTCAGGCATTGAAACAACACCATTATATTTCAAATTTAAAAATGATGGTTTGAATCCTAGGTAGCTTAGAATCCTACTTGTTTTCAAAATAAGGATGCACTCCCATTTGATTCTCACGGATAGGTTGTAATCATGAGGCTCTCACTCAAGAGTGGACCTTCGCAAAATCTTGTGACGTCTTATCACAAACAAAACCATCAAACTGAAAACACATATTTTTCTCCTTCAAAGAAAAAAAAATTCACATCATATGAATATGTCCATGTACTCTTACATATTGGTGTACAAAACCATCAACCAAACACAAGTTGACAAAACATGCCTCTTCAAACAACTGACTCTTAAGTCAAATAATAGAGCTCATGTACAAATTTCCATATTTTTTGCATTTAAGTGTGTTTAACATAACTCTACTTTCAACATCTTGCTTCATGCAACATGCACCATACTTTGAATTTGCAAAGAAATTCATGAAACATCAAAATACATGCTAGGCCTTAATTGGATAAGAAATCTTTAACCATTTGTCAGCAAACCATTTCAATGGCGCTTCTTTTTCTTTCAAATATGTTGAATTTAATTTTTAGTTATATTTTAATGTTGGAGAAAATAACTATTTCTTTCACGTGTAATTAGATTAGTGATTTCATGTGTTAGGGTTGTGGATTCAGGCATTGAAACAACACCATTATATTTCAAATTCAAAAATGATGGTTTGAGTCCTAGGTAGCTTAGAATCCTACTTGTTTTCAAAATAAGGATGCACTCCCATTTGATTCTCACGGATAGGTTGTAATCATGAGGCTCTCGCTCAAGAGTGGACCTTCACAAAATCTTGTGACGTCTTGTCACAAACAAAACCATCAAATTGAAAACACATCATTTTTCTCCTTCAAAGAAAAGAAAAATTCACATCATGTGAATATGTCCATGTACTCTTACATATTGGTGTACAAAACCATCAACCAAACACAAGTTGACAAAACATGCCTCTTCAAACAACTGACTCTAAAGTCAAATAATAGAGCTCATGTACAAATTTCCATATTTGTTGCATTTAAGTGTGTCAACATAACTCTACTTTCAACATCTTGCTTCATGCAACATGCACCATACTTTGAATTTGTAAAGAAATTCATGAAACATCAAAATACATGCTAGGCCTTAATTGGATAAGAAATCTAACCATATGTCAGCAAACCATTTCAATGGCGCTTCTTTTTCTTTCAACTATGTTGAATTTAGTTTTTAGTTATATTTTTAATGTTGGAGAAAATAACTATTTATTTCACGTGTAATTAGATTAGTGATTTCATGTGTTAGGGTTGTGGATTCAGGCATTGAAACAACACCATTATATTTCAAATTTAAAAATGATGGTTTGAGTCCTAGGTAGCTTAGAATCCTACTTGTTTTCAAAATAAGGATGCACTCCCATTTGATTATCACGGATAGGTAGTAATCATGAGGATCTCGCTCAAGAGTGGACCTTCACAAAATCTTGTGACGTCTTGTCGCAAACAAAACCATCAAACTGAAAACACATCATTTTTCTCCTTCAAAGAAAAAAAAAATTCACATCATGTGAATATGTCTATGTACTCTTACATATTGGTGTACAAAACCATCAACCAAACAAAATTTGACAAAACATGCCTCTTCAAACAACTGACTCTTAAGTCAAACAATAGAGCTCATGTACAAATTTCCATATTTGTTGCATTTAAGTGTGTCAACATAACTCTACTTTCAACATCTTGCTTCATGCAACATGCACCATACTTTGAATTTGCAAAGAAATTCATGAAACATCAAAATACATGCTAGGCCTTAATTGGATAAGAAATCTAACCATCTGTCAGCAAACCATTTCAATGGCGCTTCTTGTAGTTGCACTTCATCATGTGAATCATCTTGACCTTCATCGATTATGAAATCCTCTTTTCCATTCTTCTTTTCATTTTTTATATCCCCTCTTGGAAAACCATAATATCTTGAAATGGAGCTAGCCAACTCAAATATAGTATTGCAAATCCCTGGCTAAGTTAGATGAGGATTACATATGGTCTCGAATGACCATTTGGACTCTTTAGATATGCATACCAATTTTGTTCATATAACACAACAAATGGATGATTTAATTTACAAATGTCACATAAAAGTCATATTTATCTCATGGGCCTTCAACTTAAATTATATAATCGTTTGACCCCCAGAAATGTCATTCAATACCTCAAAATGACTCCAAAAGGTTTTAGACCTGAATTCTCCACCCCCCATTAAAATTACCCTACAAGTTGATTCTTTCAGTTTTTTCACTCTATAAGCATCAACGTACGATTATGCATGATGGAGAATCTCTAGCGCTTTCCCTTGTTAATATATTTAATAATCTCAATATTTATTTAAAAGTATCAATAGTATTTCGACCCTGAGATTTGAACAATGTGATGTCGTCGAAATACTATTGATACTTTTAAATAAATATTGAGATTATTAAATATATTAACAAGGGAAAGCGCTAGAGATTCTCCATCATGCATAATCGTACGTTGGATTTGGTGATAATTGTCTCCATATTTTGGCTTTCTGACTCGCAAAACATAATTATTTTAGAAGGGAGGGAAGGAGGGATGATCACATTGACTTGCTTGATGACCTGTCTATGAAGATTAACTACCTCAAGAACTATTTTTTTGCGTAGGGAAAGAGACACATTCCCATGTCTCAGCATGAAAACGTTCTTTGATATTGTTAATGCCTCTAGTGTTTACTTCTACAAGTTCTATAGGCAGAGTCTGTAAAGGGCCAGGTAGCCTCTGGATCTCATCTTTTATGAAAGGTGACATATCTAGTAAATGCCCCCGCAGTCAATCTCTGGAATGGATCTAAATAGAAGTTCTTCATTTTAATATCCGTAAAACACAACAACTTTAAGGTAAACTATGTACATGTTCCATTCATCATGAACACAAACCTCACAAGCCTCCTTGGCTTTGGAGCATTTTCCATAACCAAGACCCAAATAATTAGGCCCTTCTTGAAGAACATTTGGCTCAACTATGCCTTGTACATGCTTGCCTTTAAAACCCTTTACTTTCATAGCTCACATTTTCATCAAAAAATTGGACCCTATTCCTCTAATGTCTCTCAAAAGCACGTACACATTCATTTTCAGAGGAAATTGAAGGTAGAAACCAATAGCTAATTCTTCTAACTAACCTTGACTAAAATGAGCTAAATTGTACTTTGATACGAACTTGATTTAAATTGTCCACCCCACATTAGGCACCAATGATTATAACCTTTAATGGGCTAGCACTTGTTTGTAATCATCATCTCAAAATGACCTAGTAGATGAAAAATTACCATGTTTGTAATCATCGTTTCACACCATCTACATATGACCCTTCTACACATTATATGATTGAATTTATGGTAGGTCATCTCTTCTATCTAGACCATGATTGATTGTGACATTAGGTGAATAAAATAAATTTGATAAGGAAGGGATCACTATAATTTTGTCCTCCTCCACCCACTCCATATTCAGTGATTGCCTATTTTTTCTTTTCCAACATTTTATTTTGGAAATTCATTTTGGTAGTTAATTCTACTAATAGTCACAACACACCTGGAAGTCAAAGAAATTGTTATATACACTACTAAACTCAATTAACATTGTTTTTTATTGGACTTTACAATAACAAACAACGTAGATTTAATTAATGTAGTAGTGTATATGATAATTATATGTATAGTGGTGTCGCTATCGATAAAATTAGCTGCTAATGAATTTCGAGAATAGAAAGTTGGAAGTGGAAAATTGAGAAATCACTAGCTATGGGGCGGATGGAGAAGGACAAACTAGAAACTATCTTATGCTTATAAATTGTATTTTATTCACCTGTTGTCACAATCATTCATGGGATAGGTAGAGAGGATGACATTCCAAAAATTCATGCATATAATATGTAGAAGGGGTCATGTATGAGATGGTGTGAAGTGATGATGATTGACATGGTAAATTTTCATCTGCCAAGTCATTTTTAGATGATGATGACAAACCAATATTAACCATTTTAAGGTTATAATCATTAACAAGAAATATGGGGAAGGAAATTCAAATGTCTCATCATGGAAATTATAAAAATTGTAAGGATGGGGTTATAAGCGTTATGGAAATTCTAAGTGCCAAATTCTAAGGAAGAAGCCATATTTGCTTCTCCAAAACTTTATTTGATATATTCTTAAAAAACCAAGTACAAATTTTAGTAATCCTAGAATCATGCTTTACATAAGGTAAAATTGGGGAACTCATGACTTGTACTATAGATAAAAAAACATTTACACTTACCAAAAAATATATGATAAAAGTTGACAAACTACATAAGCTTAAGCTTAAGGGGATATAATCCTTCTTGCCTTCCATATAGATAATGAAAATGATTGTTCTAAGTCTCATGTTGCTTCTCATGTTATTTTATAAACCTTGATTGGAAAGAAAAATAGGAGGGCAGAAATGTAAGAAATATAGAACATACTGGATTTAACAGCCCCAAACTGGATTTTACTCGGAGGTATTGATTTTTTGAAATCTATTTTGTGAATGTCGACCAATAGATATATATCATGGAGGATGAAAGACGAAGATCAGCCGAATCCCATATGGAGGCTCATGGATTGGAGGATGTTCACGGTATTTGAATATAATCTTAAATCTCCATACATGGGTGTACATATGGAATTGATTTTTTTATTAACTTTGTGAGTGAAATTAGTTGTTAATAAGTTTCATATTTTAATTTTTAGGAGGCAAGAGGAGAAGGCTTTCTACTCCATCCATGGAGCATGGCCAAGGTTCAACCGGTCGAGGTAGCAGGGTGCGGGAAGGGGGTGATATTTATTCCCCCGAAGGCCAGCAATCAACGGCTGCTGGTTCTCAACAGGGTCACTGTGGGTCTGGTTCTCAGCAGCATCATTCTGGGGTTGGTTCTTAGCAGGGTCAAGTTGGAGATGATGCTAACCAACAACATCAAGGTTGCCATCAATTTCAATATTTTTTCATTAAATTTGTACGACTTTTTTTACACGTGTTTTTTCTAATATACGAAATTTTATATATATTGATGCAGAGGCTGAAAATGTTAGAGCCAGTGGTCAAAAAAGACGCAGGGCAGTGCGCTACATTGAAGAAGAAGGTTGTCAACCTAGCACAACTTATCCGGCTGAGATTACTGATATACCATGGGAAACGAACATGGCGGAATGCACCTTACAAAGGTGTCAAAGCCTTCATGCAAAATTGCAAAGAGATCTCGAGGCTTTGTCTCTACCTGCTGAGAGTAGACAAAGCCTAGAAATAGTTACACATTCATTGAGTGAAATGGTAAAAGTGTACAAAGATTTGGGGCCAACGACTGATTCATTTGTAGAAGTGATGAGAAAGAGAAAAGAAACAGTGATAGGTCCCGATAAATGGCAGGACATAAAAAAAAGAGTTTCAAGAGATGATGCTAAGTCAATGTTTAATTATAAGGAAGGGCCAAAAAGAAAAATGTTGAAGGTGCAGTATTTCAAGCACCCAGACAAAGCAAAATATTTGTATAGTCGACATCTTGCCGGGGGCCGGGAGGCCTACTGGGCCGCCCCCGTGGCGCCGCCCGGCCGGCCACCGCCGCCCAGCGGGCGGTCCGTGTTTTAATTGATATGTTTAATTGATTTTTTTTTAATTTTTTTTTTAATTGTTTTTTTTTTTTTTTTTTTTTCAATTGATTTTTTTTTTAATTTTTTTTTTTAATTTTTTTAAAATTTCAAAATATAATTTTTTTTTTAATTATTTAAAATAAAATTCGTTTTGTTTTAATTTTTTTTAATTTTATTATTTTTTTGTTTTAAATTTATTATTATTATTATTATTTTTAATAATTTTTATTTAATTTTGCCCATTTTTTTTATTTAATTGATTTTTTTTTTTTTTAATTTCATAATTTTTCTTTGTTATTAACTTTTACATTTAGGTTTTTAACATAATTTTATAAAATTCAATAAATTTTATATATTTTTTTTTAATTTATTTCGATTTAATATTTTTTTTTAAATGTTTTACTTTTTTTTCTTTTTTTTTTTGTTAATTACATAAAAATTTTATATTTTTTTATTTCAATTAAAATTGTGCATTTAAAATTAGATTTTTTTTTTAATGAAACTTAAATTTTTTTAATTTTTTTTTATTTAATATTTTTTTTTTTTTTTCAATTTTCCATTTTTAATTGATTTTTAAAGTTTTTAAAGTTTTTCGTTTAACAATATTTTTTTTTTCTTTTATATTTAAAATTTATTTTTTCTTTCAAAATTTATTTGTTTATTCATTTATTTATTAAAATTTAATATTTTTGTTTTTAAATTTAATTTGTTATTTTAATATTAACCTCTTTTTTTTTAATTTAATAAAATTTGATGTATATACCTATTTTAATCTAAGTTCATATATATATTTTATTTTTCATAATTTAAATTTAATTTATTTTTTATAGTTTATTTGTTTTTTTAATATATATTGTTTTAAATTTGATATTTTCATTGTATTTTATTTTTATTTTTTATTTTTAATTAATTTTTCTTTTTTTTTCCTTTTAATTTGAATAGTGTTTTTTTTTTAATTTTGAATTTTTAAATTTATTAAAATTTAATATATTTCCTTAAATTTAATTATTTGTTTTAAATTTTTTTTTTCTTTTTTTAAATTTAATAAGCATTTTCTTTTTCTTTTTTAAATTTAATTTCTATATTTTATTTTTTATAATTTCCTTCTTTTTTTAACTTGTTTTTTTTTAATTTAATATTTTTATTTTGTTTTTATTTTTATTTTTTAATTTCTATATTTTTTTAAATTTTAATCTTAATTTTTTTTTGGTTTATTTTTTAATTTTTTTTTCCTTAAATTTTAGGTTTTTTTAATGATTGAATTAAAATTTTTACTTTGTTTTTATTTTTATTTTTTTTATCTTCATATATTTTTAAATTTTAAGCTTTTAAATGTTTTTATTTTTTTAATTTATTTTTTTTCTTAAATTTTAGGTTTTTTTTTAATGTTTGAATTTTAAAAATTAAAAAATGTTATCTCTATTTTTAAAAATGCCAAAAGTATGACACAATTTTTTTTTTTGTTATTTCAGCATCAACTCCATGTTTTTGAGCTAACTTTTTCAAGAAACAATTTTGTTTTTACCATAATTTTATAAAATGTTGAAATTTGACCTTAAAAAAAAACGAAGTGCGTTCTGGAAGACACACTTTTTTTTTTGGGGGTGTTTTTTCAATCCTTTTTTCAACAAACAATTTTGTTTTTAGCATAATTTTAGAAAATGTTGAAATTTGACCTTCAAAAAAAAACAAGTGCGTTCTGGAAGACACACTTTTTTTTTTGGGGGGTGTTTTTTCATGTTTTTTGAGAGTTTTTGGGCTAGAGTTCCCGTTTTGAGTTCAGGTTACCTATTTCATTGGTAACAGTGTTAATCCCCATTGATTTCATTACAATATATGTTGATTTCTGATTTGATATAATTGCATGTATGATGGTACATTACTTGTAAAGTCATTGGATTAATGGTGTTCATTGATTTCAGAATTCTTT